>CM053028.1:43326442-43831071 GCA_028564925.1 Lithobates sylvaticus | reverse complement strand
CTGCATTAACCCTGCATATACTCTGCGATACCCAGCCAATACTCTGCGATACTCTGCATTAACCCTGCATATACTCTGCGATACCCAGCCAATACTCTGCGATACTCTGCATTAACCCTGCGATACCCAGCCAATACTCTGCGATACCCAGCCAATACTCTGCGATACCCAGCCAATACTCTGCGATACCCAGCCAATACTCTGCGATACCCAGCCAATACTACAGTGGGGAGAGGATGTGGATATTACAGTGGGGGAGATGACGTGGATATTACAGTGGGGGAGATGACGTGGATATTACAGTGGGGGAGATGACGTGGATATTACAGTGGGGGAGATGACGTGGATATTACAGTGGGGGAGATGACGTGGATATTACAGTGGGGACTATATGGTGGCGGAATTTTCACAGGTTTTTGCAAATTCAATTATTTGCTGATCCGAAAAATGATCCGATCCGTGACTCCTGATCCGAGGATCGATCCGATCCGTGAGTTTTTTGATCCGTTGCACCCCTAGCCCTGATAGTATGCAGCACAGGTCCCGCAGCCCGACGGAGCATGTCCAACCCGGCGCCTCACTAGTTGTTGATAGGACCTACTGCGCCTCCCGGGTCCCGCCCCTCTGTTAGCATCAGTGTCCTTTACGGCTGTGCTTTTGGCTACAACGTGCCTGTGTAACAGCCGGGCGGGAGTCGGGAGGTGCAGCAGAACAGCGCTGAAGCCGGACACAGATGTAAGAGGGACACAGATGTGACTGTTGGAGGTGATGGGGACACAAATGTGCGGCGGGGGCTAGTTTGAGAGACACAAAAGTGAAAGGGGAGCTCTAAGGGGGACACAGTTTTGCAGGGGGCTCTAAGGGGGACACAATTGTGCTGGGGTCTCTGATTGGGGCATAAATGTGGAAGGGGGCTCTAAGGGGGACACAATTGTGCTGGGGTCTCTGATTGGGGCATAAATGTGGAAGGGGGCTCTAAGGGGGACACAATTGTGCAGGGGGCTGTGATGGGGGGCATAAATGTGGAAGGGGGGCACTAAGGGGGACATAATTGTGCAGGGGTCTCTGATGGGGACACAAATATGGAAGGGGGGCTCTGATGGGAATACAAATATGAAAGGGGGCTCTGATGGGGACACAAATATGTAAGGGGGGCTCTGATGGGGACACAAATATGGAAGGGGGCTCTGATGGGGACACAAATATGTAAGGGGGCTCTGATGGGGACACAAATATGGAAGGGGGCTCTGATGGGGACACAAATATGGAAGGGGGCTCTGATGGGGACACAAATATGGAAGGGGCTCTGATGGGGACACAAACGTGTCAGGGGGCTCTGATGGGAATACAAATATGCAGGGGTTCTTATTCAGGCACAAATATTCGGGGGGGCTCTAAGGGGGACACAAATATGCAGAGGGGGCTCTGATGAGGATACAAATGTATGGAGGCGTGTGTGTGTTGACAGTAACACAGATGCAAGACCCTGTGAACACTGGAATTTTAGCCCCAGTGCATGAGGTTACATCGTTTAGGTGCGCCATCAAGCTCTACTGCCGGCAGCCTGTCAAATTCTATTTTATTCTACTGCCGATTCATTAAAAAAAAAAAAATTATTTTTTCGGCCCGCGAATATGTGAAAAATGCACAATGTGGCCCCCGAAGTGAAAAGTTTGGAGACCCCTGTTTTAGAGGATGTGGTAGTGAAGGAACCGTTTATCATACATGGTGGTTGTGTCCCAAGATCCGCCGTTTTTGGAAAAGAGTCTATAACTTTATCCACTCACTAACCCAGATAAATCTTATTAAATCTCCACTACAGGCACTATTAGGTGGTGGACTGGAAAATATTCCGCGGCACAAGAAAATGCTCATATCATTTATATTTACGGCTTCCAGAATTGCTGTGGCTAAGTCCTGGAGATCACCCGTGATTCCGTTTGACTTAATTTATTTTTAACTATCTTGGATTATGATCAATGAATGTCTATCAGCGGTCTTGAATGACCGATTGTCAGTCTTCAATATGATTTGGGAGCCATGGACGAATTATTTGTCTAGAAGGTCCTGATATACTGTTATGCATATATGATAGTTGCCAGGGGTGCACTCCTCCCCCCCCCCTCCTTATTTTACTTCTGTCTTTCCTTCTACTCTTCTTTTTTCTTTCTTTTTCTTGTGTTTCTTTTGTGTGTTATGTTTAGCTAAACTAAGCACTGGTTAACTATATATTTATGTCAGGTACCACAAATACTGTGTTCCTACTTTGCTTAGTCTAATCTTACAACTTTATATGGCATTTATTTCCATGTAACGCTTGTTGTTCATTTTGTTTGTTGAAACCAATAAAAACTATTGTAAACAGAAAATTTATGGAGGGAGCTGAAACTTTGTTTTATCAAGCGACAGCCAAGAAACCTTAAGGATTTAAAAAAGATGTGTGCAAACCTGGCAACCAACTAAAAGACATGTCTTACATCTGTGCTTGCCAACCAGGGTTTCTCCACCAAGTACTAAGTCATGTTTTGCTTGGGAATCAAATACTTATTTTACTCAGTGAACTGCAACTCAATAATATTTGTATCGTGTTTATTCTGGATTTTTGGTTGATATTCTGTCTCTATTATTTATAAAACACCTATGATAAAAATTACAGACCCTTAATTTCTTTGTAAGTGGGAAAACTTTAAAAGTCTGCAGGGGATCAAATAATTATTTTCCCCACTGTGAGGTTTTGATAGACTCAAAGTGGATTGGATACCCAAATATATAACTATTAGGTTGAGGCCCATTGAAAGTCAAAGGTATTTTTAACTACTTGCCGACCACCCGCCGCAAAGTGTCTCGACTGCACAAATCGCCGGCAGCCCACACGCTCCGATTGGCCAGCAGGGGAGCCAATCAGCGGGTCTGGCGGACTCGATGTCTGTTGGCCACGCGCGATTGTTCCCCGCAGAGACAGAACGGGGATCTGCTGAAGTAAACGAGGCAGATCTCCCTTCGGTCAAGGAATGACACTGAGATCTGTCTTTCTGCTAAGCAGGAAGATGGATCTGTGTGTTCCCCAGTTACACCGTCCCCCATACAGTTAGTAATCACAAACAGGGAACACCCATCAACCCCTTGATCGCCCCTGATGGGAACACCTTCCCTGCCAGTTTCATTAGTACAATAACAGTGCATATTTTTAGCACTGATCACTGTATTAATGTCACTGGTTCCCAAAAAAAGTGTTATGCCGCGTACACACGAGAGGAATTTCCGTCGGAAAAATTTTGGATGTTTTTTCTGACAGAATTCAGCTCAAGCTTGGCTTGCATACACACGGTCACACAAAAGTTCTCTGAACTTTCGTCCGCCAAGAACGCGGTGACGTTCAACACTACGACAAGCCGAGAAATTAAGTTCAATGCTTCCGAGCATGCGTAGGAATTTTGCGCATCGTAATTGGTACAGACGATCAGAATTTTTTCTGACCAAAAAATAGAGAGCCTGCTCTCAATCTTTTGCTGGTGGGAATTCTACCAGCAAAAGTTTGATGGAGCCTACACACGGTCGCATTTTCCAACCAAAAGCTCTCATCGGTCTTTTGCTGGCCGAATTTTCGATTGTATGTACGCAGCATTAAAAATGTCAGTTAGGTGTCCGATCTGTCCGTCGCAATGTCACAGTCCCGCTAAAAATCGATGATCGGCGCCATTACTAGTAAACATTTTCTTTTTCTTTTATAAAAATGCCAAAAATCTATCCCCTATTTTGTAGACGCTATAAAACTTTTGCGCAAACCAATCAATGTACGCTTATTGGGTGTTATTTTACCATGTAGAAGAATACATACTGGCCTAAACTAATGAATAAATTTGTTTTTTATATATTTTTTTGGATATGTATTATAGTAGAAAGTAAAAAATATTGTTTTCTTTTTCAAAATTGTCGGCCTTTTTTTTTGTTTATAGTGCAAAAAATAAAGACCACCAAAAGAAAGCACTATTTGTTGGAACAAAAAGGACGTCAATTTTGTTTGAGTACAACGTTGCACGACTGCGCAATTGTCAGTTAAAGTAACGCAGTTACTGATCAGCACAGCCTTATACCTTTTTAGATGAAATCAAGGTATATTTTATATAGACTGTACTGTGTCTTATGGAGACATGTTTGCCTCCAGCTTGCACATTTTTTTTATAATTTAATCTTTTATTGCAAATTTTATAAATGTACATATATCATGTATCACGTCATATATCACCTTTTAATATAATTCATTTTTAACTAATATGTCATTCAGAACCCTACTATCCCACCCTTCTGCCCATTTTGATCTGTTGTCTTCGTTACCTTCTACCTTACCCTATTTCTATCATTGCCTGGTAGTATTTTTCTGTCGTTTATAACATTTTCAATTTTTCCCAGATTGTCCTATAATTTTCGTTCTGTCCCTGCTCCGCGCTGCTCAGATATTCCATATTGTTAATATAATCTTCTCTCTGCAACCATTCTTTAATACTTGGCTTCTTGGTGCAAAGCCATTTTTTAGGGATCAGTGCTTTTGCTGCGTTGAGCAGGAACTGAACTAATGTTTTTTTATACTGTTTCTTAGTTTTAGTTGTTCTGTGAAACAAACAGTTCCAGGGATGTTGAGGAATCCTCTCTCCAGTTATTATCTCTATGTATTCCAATATACTCCGCCAGTAATCCTTTATCTCTGGGCATTTCCACCATATATGCAATGTTGTTCCTTGTTGATTGCAGTCTCTCCAATATTGTGGAGATTTGTGTGGCTGGATTTTATGTATTTTTTCTGGTGTCAGATGCCACCATACCATGCATTTATTGTTTACCTCTATCAGATGCATAGTTATATATTGCACTTATCATTTGCTTTTCGTCTAATTTTTGACCCATGTCCTGTTCCCATTTTTCAATGAAGGGTAGTGCCCCCTGCCCCTCTACTTCTGTTAATATTTCATATATTTGTGATATACCATTTTTTACTGGCTTTTTGAGATTACAGAGTTTTTCCATTGGCAATAATTCTTGTTCCTCCCTGATGGGTTGGGGGATTGAATTTACGAAATGTTTTATTTGTAGGTACTCCCATTCTTTTAAATATAACCACCCGTGTTTCTTTATGAAATCAAGCTTTGTCATAATTTTCCCTTGTGATATAATATATTTTAATTGTATATTTCCCATTTGTTTCCCCAACTGTGTTCCGTTTCCTGGTATAAAAAAAAAAAATTGTGCTTGCTAGTGAAATTAATGGAGAGTTCTATTTCCAATTTTCTTTACAGTAAAGTGCAGCCCATGTTTTAAATACTATATTGGTTATCCCGTGTGTCGTTTTGCTACGTGTTCTATATTTCGGTGGTATCCAAATAACTTTTTGAAGTTGTGTACCATAAAGTGTATCCTCCATCTTCACCCATTTCTTTTTAGTGTTCAAGTTAGCCCATTCAACTAATCTAACTAATATTATTGCTTTATAATACTTATTCACATCCGGGAGTGCCATCCCTCCTTTTTTTTTTTTTTTCCCTCGATAGTAAGTTATTATTTACCCTAGCTTTTTTATTCTGCCATATATATTTCAAAACTAACGTTTTCATTACCTTGAAAAAAACTTAGTGGTATTCTTATCGGGAGCATCTGGAATTTATATAATATTTTTGGTAAAATCACCATTTTTAGCATATTTATTCTCCCTATCCATGAGATTGGTCTTTTTGTTATTTTCTTTATCTCTATTTTAATTTCAGTAGTAATTTTAGTAATGGGATATAGTTAGCTTGATATAATTCATTTTCAGTAGGTATTATTTTAATTCCTAGGTATGTGATTTCTTTTTTTTCCCCATGTAAAGGGGAATTCTTGTTGTAGTAGTTTCTCCTCCTTTGTATCTATATATACAAGTTCAGGATTACAGTTTTTATGGGATTTATTTAAAAATTTGATAAAGCACCATAGTCCTTCATTTCTTTAATTAAGTAGGGTAGTGACAGCCTTGGTTTGGTCATATATAGGAGTATGTCATCTGCATATGCTGCAACTTCATGCTCTTCTCCCAATTTTACTCCCCCTATATCAATGTTATTTCGTATTTTTGTTAATAATGGTTCTAGTGGAGCGGCGATAGTGGACACCCCTGTCTCGTCCCATTGAACATCTCAAAAGCAGACGACATACTCCCATTGACCCCTACCTTGGCTGTTGGCTGTTGGCTGTTCATATAAATTACTGATCCATCTCAATAATCTTGGCCCCATAACCACACTCTGAAGAGCCTCCATCAAAAAACACCAATCTACTTGATCGAATGCCTTTTTGGCGTTGATCGATATTAAGATCATTGGGGGCCTGCTTTCTTCTTTTTTCATTAATAGAATGGTTCTTTTACTGTTTTCCCTACCCTCTCTTCCTGGTACAAACTCGGCTTGATCGTCATTTATCAGTTGCGGCATAAAATTTTTTAGTCTCATTGCCAGGACTTTTGCATATAGTTTTGTATCAGCGTTTAATAACGCTATGGGGTGGTAATTAGAACAAATACATAATAAAATATATATAATAAACCCCCTCTCAGGTATGTAACCTTTATTGATACGCTTCTACACATGTAAAGAGGTTTATGCTGTTTCAAGTGTATTGTACTTTTGTCATTCCTGAGGGATGATTTTGGATACATTTGACATCTTTTCCTGTTTCTTCTTTTAATTAGGCTAGCAATAGCTGTATCTAGTGCCTTCGAAAAAGCTCCCTTTCCCTCCTGGGTGGGTCGCCTCTTTTGCCCGGGCCCCTGGCCTGCTGACACTCCCCGGTAAGACGTACGGATGGTGGGTGTGTTGCAACAGATGTCTTATATACACACACAAACTGTTATTTGCTGTATTCACATAAAATATCTTGAGAATAATATGTATATTTTCTTTATCTCTCTAGCTATATGACAATCATTTCTCAACACCATCTAATTATAGAAATCTCCTGAAGAAGCGGCTAAGTCTGTGAAACATGTAGAATAACTAATATATAGATGGTTTTGATATCCTAGCTGTTAAAGACAGGATGTAACTTTCTTGATTGTCATAATCAGTTTTTATCAATTTTTGTAAAATTTGTTATTATATTCCCTTTTTGTAATAAAATTCCTTGAAGAATTTTACTTCTGACTGTCTAATCCCAGTTAATTCTACGTTACCATCAAAGTCCAAACATAGTCTCTCTCTCTCTCCTCTGTCCATAAAGTAACGCAGTACTGTAGCGCAAAAAATGGCCTGGTCATTAAGGAGGTAAATCATTCCGGGGCTGAAGTGGTTAACCTAATCTACCGTAGACTGCGGAAAAGGTAATATTCAAGACCACGGTTTTAGTATGGTTCAGCCTAAGTCTTGAAAATGTTGAAAAATCTTGCAATAAAGATAACAGAGTAGGTATAATCATTTGCGGGGATGAGATATATAGGAGAACATCTGCAAACATAGTTCATTTGTGTTCTTGATGACCACAGGGAATGCCGCTAATGTTAGAGTTGGTCCATATTGCTAATGGTTCTATGGCTAACACGAACAGAAGCACAGATAATGGGCAGCCCTGTCGAGTGCCACTCTGTATAGATAGTATAGAAGATTTAAAGCCTTTAATCGACACCTGAGCTATTGGAGTATTAGAGTGCTTGCAGAAGTGTTAAGAAAAAGAAACCAAAGCCCAGGGTTTCCAAGACACAAAAGAGATAGTCCCAAGAGAGGCTATCAAATGCTTTGTGCAAATCCATAGATAATAACATAACCTTTCTCCTGGAAGGGGGAGTCCAAATTTGCTATATTTTTTTTTATGCAATCACCGTAGCTTTCCTAAATGCTGCAAAGTGTAGTTTATGGCTAAGAAAAATAATTGTACTTGATAGAAACATTACTTACTTCAACATTGAGCTCTCTATAATCTTGGTTGACAGGTAGCCATGTTGTATTGCCATCATTAAATCCAGCATTCGAGCTTGTGTCCCACTGCATTGGAGTCTTCTCTGGGTATTCAGACTGCAAAAGTACAATGATATCACAGAAAAAAAAGAAATAAGACAGTAGATCATTCAGGTAGTTCGTTGCTTTGCTGGGTCCTACTTAAAATATTATACTGCTTTATAAATGCGCTAATATAAATTGATGTATTTGCTATTCTTTTTTTATGCAATCTTTATTTAAGGAACATTTTTCAGACAAACAAAAAAAAGGTGTTGCACATTAAAAGTATACAGAAACATAGTATTTCAACCATCGGCGACAAGCCAACGCCACTCATAATGTACAATCATAGAGTCAAGGAGTCACCAAGAATAGTAAATATAAAAGTGAACTAGGGTACCCAAAAGTGCAGAAGCTGGCACCATGGTAGTAAGTGGTCTGTCTGTTGGGAAAAGAGACACACAAGCAGAGAAATAGGTCATCTTTTAACGAGGTGTGTGCCAACAACCGAAGGTGTAACCTGTGACTCGTGGCCGCTAATACTCACTCAAGGTGTGTCAGGGTAGGATCAGCAAGATGGGGCCAACAACAGAGCTGGGGGAGATCCTCCCATGCGGCCATATGTACTGGAGTACCCGAGCACGACCAAACCCACAATTGAAAAACGGCATGGTCAGCATGAGAGATTTATTTGCTATTCTGATTGAATCAAATGTAACTAACTGTGGAGGGGGAAAAAAAAATCAGTCTTAGTGCCAGCCTGCTGTCCCTTAATTAATGATATAATAATGATGATACTTAGTCATTTTGTGACAATTTTTGTTATTCATTTAGTATGAAGACTTCTACAGCTCTACAGAACACAGAAGCATTTAAGGTCCATCTCCACCCCATAGAAAAGCTTATAATTGAGTGACCCTACTATAGTCAAACAGGGTGCAAAGCACTGCGCCCCCCCCCCCCGAGTCCACCCACTTGTGACATTAGCGAATCAATATTTGCTATTGTCTTACTGCTTCTCCCAGCCAATCAGGACAGCAGGCGGATCCTAAGACTGGATTGGCCGGGAGGGGAAGCCGCCCGTGACCTGGATGGGGTAAGTGCGGACCTGGCGGGGGGGAGTTGTTTGCCGCCCCCCCAAAAAAAATTAGGGGGACAAGCCGTCACTGGAGTTAAGGAATATGTCTTACCCCCAACACATGCCCTAGAGCGGATATGGCTCCTCTCTGACCTATGATTATCATGCGATTAGTAGATAATTACTTACAGGATCATATTCACCAGATGGGTAGGAGTAATTATTGAGTGAGGGGTTATCAACCATTCCCAGTTCTTCTCCATAGTAAGTTGTGGGAGTGCCAGGCAGAGTCAGTAGCAGCATGTTAAGCACATTTATGTAGTCTTTCCCCACCCGAGATGCAATGCGAGAATTTCTGGAGCTTCCAACCTGTGAGATTTATTGAAAAAATAGAATCAGACCTGATAACGCCGACACTTTCCACACCACTTTTATGAAAACTAAACTGTCACTTATGTTAAAGTACAATATTTTTTAAATAAGTGAGGCCCACAAAGAAGGAAATAGAGGAATTATTGGGGAAATGTGAGCTCCCGGTCCTACCAACTGGAGATGTAGACATGCTTAATGCACCATTAACAATATTTTTTAAATATACTTAGCACTTTCATTTCTATAACTCAATACTCTATGGGGAATCAATTTTCTTTAAAGGAAATTTAAACTCAGAAAGATATAAAGGTTTGTATTGTTGACACCCTCTCGAAAATTATAGTTGCCTATGGTTGTCTATTTTCAGATTTTTAGGTCAAGCATGCTTCAACCAAAATGAGGAAGGTGCCAGAATGTTTTGCCTAAACACTTGTCAGTGGCCCAGCAAGTACTTAAAAAGCTGGATCAGGAAGACAACTAGGCAACTAGCATTTTCAGAAGAAGAAAATAACAGTGGTGGCCTCCATTTTCTCAATATAGGTTTAACAAAAACAAAAAAACGAGACAAAGAGAAGGCGCTTCTAATTGCAATAAAACCAAAACTTTTAATTGCCCAAGGAAGATTAAAAACACTTACAAGATATAGAAAATGTACAGGCTCATCAATATACATGAAGGACATCCAGTGGGAGGTTTCCTGTACAATATAGCAGCCCCATGATGTGTTCCAACCTGCCAGCAGTGTAGAGCTGTATTGGAATGCAAGGAAGATACATGGAACGCAGATACCCGGATATCACATCAGAGGGGGCGGTGACACATTTTGGAGCATGTGCTGTGTCTCCTTCTTCATAACCATGGTTATGGAAACCTCCTGCTGGATGACCTCCATGTATATTGATGAGCCTGTACACTTTCTATATCTTGTAATTTTTTTGTAAAGTTTTTAATCCTCTTTGAGCAATTAAAAGTTTTGCTTCTCTCTTACTGGAGTGCTGCTGAAGTGCTTTACAGGACATCACCTGCCCACCCCATCTTCTGCCTGGGATACATTATGAACTTTTCCCCCCAGAGAGTCTACCCTACTCAGAGCACCCTATACTCCACCTCTCCTTCAAAAAAAATTAAAAAATACCTGAAGTTTCACTTCCCCTCCTACATTGTATGCCCTCACACAGACCAGCTTCACAATGCCTAGCTCTCTGATGTTCCAGGCAGTGCTTAACCTTATTTTTTATGTCAGATGCCTGTGCTGCAGTACAGAGGCAGGACAACACAATCTACAGAGATGTATAGGAGACCTGAGACAACTCTCCGATCTTCCCAGAAGAGAAAAGTGGCAACAGACCCCAGACACCACAAGCTAGCTGCCATGACCCTGGTATAATTTTTTACTGTGGGCGATTTGACGTCTTATAAAAGTGGTCCCGTGGGCACATTTTAGAGGCGGCTGAAGAGGTGCCCCCCACCCCACCACTTCCCGGTCGTTTCCAAGCTTACCATTGCTGTCGGTAAGCCTGGAAATGATCCGATGTGGCTGATGGCTAGGTAGGAAGTGGAAGAGAGGGCAAGATACCCCCACTTGGCTCTATGCCCTTCGAGGACCGGAGCGACCTCTGACGTCACTTCCGGTTCTCTGGCACAGAGAGGTTTTTTTCTTTATGTCAAAATGTAAAAAAAAACATTTTTTTTCTCCTTTTACTTTTAAAAGGTAAATGAGGGTCTTTTTTACCCCAGATCTCTCCACAGAGAGGACTTGTAATGCTCATTTCTATTACAAGGGGTTATTACATTCATTGTAAAAGGTAGGACATATCAGTCTGGGAGCCCTAAGTAATTGTATACCTGAATAGGACTGGTGTTAACTACCCATATGTATCCATCGTCTCTAGGCGGACAATACTGGCCCGGCCGTAATATCCCTACCTACTCGGCAGTGATGGGCTTTTGATACTAAGTTCATCTATTAGCACCACCAACTAAATAGACGTAAGTATATAGAAAATCTTGACTGCATATATCTTGAATTCGATTTACCCTAATTTCGTCATTTAATATATCTCCCTCGTTACTTTCCCTTTTTTTATTTTTTTATTTTTTTTGCTGTTTCTCTCTCTCTCAGCAATTGCCTCAATTCCAATTGGAATAACCTCCTCAATATACCGATCTGGCGAGTATCGTTTCCCCCCCAGGGATTACTTTTACCTCATGCGATAATATATAGTTATGTCTCCACCACTGTGGTGGATAGCCTCAAACAGGAATACATACCTGTAAGGTAGGCAAATTACTAACTATCTATTAAGATATATATATATATATATATATCGCGAGTAACACTATTTCAGTATACATCTGAAAAGATTTTGTGGCTCACTTTCAAGTAACTCTCATTTTTCCTTCTTTAGAAATATATCATAGATATTAAAATTGCTGATCACTGGTTCTGATGAAGCCAAAAGCGAAACGCGTCAACCATCTTCTGACCAGCATTAAAGAACGATCAATGTAACTTGATATGTTTATTTGCATGTTTTATATTCAATGACTAAATCCTTATTGCTTTTCCTTCTTTTTGTATATTGTCTAAATTTTAAATTTTCTATAATAAAATAATCTTTATATAAACTATTTACTAAGGAACATCCGTTTTGTTCAGGTACCGTGAGGTTGGCTAAACCCCCTCTTGTTCCTTTCTTTTCGTATATTCATTGTAAAAGGAATAAAAGTAATAAAATAAAAGTGATTAAAGCGCCCAATCCCTTCTTACATGCCCGCAGAAGTGAACGCATACTTAAGTCGCAGCCACATATGAAAACAGAGTTTTAACCACACATGTGAGTTAGCACCAGGATCTTTAGAGCGAGAGCAATAATTCTAGCACAAGACCTCCTCTGTAACTCTAAACAGGTAACCAGTAAACATTTTTTTAAAGCGTTGCCTATGGAGAGTTTTAAGTACCGTAGATTGTCGCCATTCCACGAGCATACGCAATTTTAAAGCATGACATGTTAGGCATCTAATTACTCGGCGTAACATCATCTTTCACATTACACAATTTTAATTAAAGTGTATTTTGTTTTTAAAAACTGGGTTTTAAAGACTGCTGCGCAAATACAGTGTGACATAAAATACTGCAATGACTGCCATTTTATAGACTGCTGCGCAAATACAGTGTGAACTAAATTTCCCATGATTCTCAACTACACTGCAATGACCGACATTTTATTATCTAGGGTCTCTGATTAATTTTATATATATATATATATATATATATATATATATATATATATATATATAAAAAAAATGTTTGGGGGTTCTAAGTAATTTCTAGCAAAAAATACTGATTTTTACTAAACAAAAAGTTCCAGAAAAGGCTTGGTCAGCAAGTGGCATTTTGTTGGTCTACAGATCAGATACGCTATCAGTGACAAGCGGTTGGAAGATAAGTTAGCGGGGACAAAGAAAATCTCCTAGAAAGCGGTCAAGGATGTGGTTGAGAATTTTCTTTGCCATCACAGAGCACCAAACTAAATTCAGCTGTTTGACAAACATCTTACAGCATACTAGACCATGTAGTGCAACATGTCACTAAAGATGAATTTTCTGCATTCACACTTGGACTTCTTTCCTAAAAATCTAGGTGTAGTCATTGACAAACATGGTGAAAGGTTTCACCAGGACAATGCAATGGACAAACACCATCAGGGCAGGTGGAATCCATCCATGCTGGCTGACTGTTGCTACAAAAGAAAATTGCCAGCAAAACCATTTCAGCCCTGATGAAGTCACGATGTTGGAAATGAGGAAATGTGGAATTCAATACATAATAGTCATGAAAAGTTAATTTCATATTCCTCACATTTCATATTTGTTCTGAAATTATATTTGGGTTCAGTCTTAAGGGGTCTTTCATAATTCTCAGGGATTTTTTCAGCTGGAATGTGGGGGAACACAGTTCGGGCACCCTTAGCACCTCCAGCACTGAATGTATGTAATGACAAGGGGTGCTGGGGAGTTCTGGAGGGTCTATTGATGCTGGCTGCTTGGGGATCTATTGTCGCTGGAAGGGAATTATTTTTGCATGGGGATTTGTTGATGCTGGGGAGGTTTATTGTTGCTAGTGGGGAATCTAGTGTTGCTGGGGGGAGGGGGTCAATTGTTGTTGGGAGGAATCTACTGTTGAGTAGACATGTTCAATTATCTTTCTGTAATTTCCGTAAATTAGTACATTCATGGAGGATCCGAAATACGAATTGCTACGTTTCCGAATTTTGTACGAAATTTTGTTTACGAATTTCGGATCCAAATTCCGTTACAACGGAAACGTGACTGGTGTTTTGTTGACCAATCAGAGGTTTCTTCTGCTGCTGAGTGAGGGTTAGGAAAATTACCTTTTTTAATATGGGAGTGGGAGACTGGTACTGGTAGTCGATGGGAGATTCAGAATCGGACAAAATAAGAATGTTCATTAATTATGATTATTCGTTATGATGAAGTTAAAAAACCCAGGAAGTCAGCAGAGCACAGGGGTGGTGGGAGCCCCTCAATGAGCACAGCACAGGGATGGTGGCAGCCCCTCATATTGATAAATTCATCATAACGAACATTCGTAATTGTTACGAAAAGTTAAATGAACCTAACGAAAATTCGTATTTCTTACGAATCCAAATTGAATTTTGGACACGAATTACAAAATATGAATTAATTCTAATACGAAACGTAACTGAACGAAACAAAACAAATTTATTGACGGCGCACATGTCTACTGTTGGGGGAGAGGTCTATTGATGCTGGCTGGGAGATCTATTGTTGGTGCTGGGGGGTCTATTGTTGCTGGGGTGGTATTTTGTTGCGGGGGGGTCCATTGTTGCTAGAGTCTATTATTGTGGGGGGTCTTTTGCTGTGGGGGTCTATTGCTGTGGGGGGGGGGGGGGTGTAGACAATGGGTGACTTAGAAGAAGGGGGGGGGGGGTTCCTGCACCTATGAGAAAAAAGGCCTGATAATTACTATAATAGTTATAGGAAACAAAACTTAAAAAAAAAAAAAAGAAAAAGTGTTATCCATGGTTGTCTCCTGGCTGATTTTTTTTTTTTTTACAATTGCTATTGTTTTCTCCCCCAGATAGGCTAGCACCAGCAGTTTCTACACCGTACTCCCCCCCCCCCCCCCATCAGGAAAATGGGATGGGGCTTGATACCATCACAACTTTGCATCTTTACTGGAGTACTACTTGACATGCTCTAATGCCCCGTACACACCCAGAAATTCCGACCGTGTGTAGGCTCCACGGACATTTTCCATCGGAATTTCCGTTTTGGATTTTCCGACAACAAAATTTCCGATCGTGTGTACACAAAAAAAAAACATGGATTTTGTTGTCGGAATGTCCGATCGTGTGTACGGGGCATTAGAGCTTGTTGTCGGAATGTCCGATCGTGTGTACGGGGCATTAGAGCTTGTTCATACTGTACAATTTTGTTGCAGCTACACACAGTAAGCGCAACTGATGCAATGCAGTGCCATTCATTCTGAGTGGTACCCTAATGCACTTTCCGACAGCCATACATTGCAGCGTGGTGACTTACTGACGTGTGTTGCTCTGTGCTGCTAAAAAATGGTACATGCATCATTTCTGCATATGGTGTATTGGGGTGCCATAAAAATGAATGGCACTGGATCGCGGTAATGCATTCAACTACATAGTATGAAAGGGTTCAACAACTTCAAGTATAGGCAGATACAGACATTTTAATCCATGCATGTATTCATTAAATTGGCAATATGTATTTTGTCCCAGTCTCCTGTAATGTTCCAGCTAAACATGTGCAGGATAAAAAAAAATGTTTTGTTTAGTTTCGATTCGTTATTTAGATAAATTAGTTTAGTGAAATCTATTTAATCCGTTTTCGGAATTTGTTTTGTTTATTCAAATTTGAATTGATTCACATTTTTCTAAATGCATTTGAATTGCATTGGATTGAATGGAATCAATCTTATTCTATTCGAAATTCGAATTTTGAAAGATGGTTATATTATTTCTATTCCATTCTGTTCTATTGTATTTACTATTCTATTCTTTTCTATTCTATTCTAATTCAAACTTATTAAATTTAAAATTTGAATTTTGGAAGATGGTTAGATTATTTCTATTCCATTCTATTCTCTTGTTTTGTTTCTATTCCATTCTTTTTTATTCCATTATCTTCTATTCTATTTCAATTTGAATGTATTCAATTTGAAATTCGCATTTCGGAAAATGGTTTTATATTGTTATATTGTTTATATTGTTATATTCTTTTGTTTGTTCTATTCTTTTCTATTCTATTCAAATTCTAATTTATTCTATTCAAAATTAGAAATGAAGGTGGTTATATTCTTTCTATTCTATTCTATGCTATTGTTTTTTTCTATTTTATTATTTTTTTCTATTCTAGTCAATTCTATTATATTTTATTTTCTATTCTAATCTATTCTTTTCTATTTTATTCAAATTCTAATTTATTTTATTCAAATTTTGGGAAATGGTTATATTCTTTTAATTTCTATTCAATTAATTTCTATTCTATTCGAATTTGAATTTATTCTATTTGAAATTAGAATATCAGAAGATGGTTTTATTCTATTTTATTCCTGTCTATTTCTTATTCTATTCTATTCCTTTATTTTCTATTCTACCGGTATTTTATTCTGTTTTACCCAATTTTTTTTTTTTTCTGTCCCTTTTTTTCACATTGTTTTCCTAATCTTTTAGTTTGTATTCTGTTCTGTTTTACACTATTATATTCTATTATTTTATTTTATATTCTATTATTTTCTAAACTATTCTTTCATATTTTATTTTATCTTATTCTCTTCGGAAATTTGAATTAGATTCAAAATATATTGGGATCGAAAACTATTCGAATTTTGTCCGAAAATTTTGATTCGTTATTTTGGATGTTTAAATTCTTACTATTGTAATTCAGAAATTCAGATACGTTCAAATTTGCGAATAAGGAAAAAATTGTCAGAATTTCAATTCGGAACAAAACGAACCACACATGTCTACCTCCAGCAAATCACATCCAACACATCAGCATTCAGACTGGAAGGGGGCCACACTATAAGCCAGGAATCACTGCATTGCACACTGCTGGGAGTCTAAGCGATGGAGCTTGCTGGTTGAAGTAGAGAGCACGTAGTTACTTATCCTTCCTTATTCAAGCACAGCTTTGTCCCAGCTGTATTTTATCGCTGAGAAACTTTTTTTAAATTCTCCACAATGTTTCAGAATTTTCCACTGTAGAAACAGGAATGGTCTCTTGGATCATGCGTGCCTTGCTGCTCTAAGGATAATTATGGTATATGGGCACTTTATAACCTTCTTATCTATATCACCATTTACTGCTTGCTTGACAATAATAGCTATTTGCTGTAGATTGCTGTTATAAAAAAAAATTTGTGGAGATTTATGATGTTTTATAGGATTTTTATTGCCTTACCATCCAGTGTGGCCACTTTCCTTTAGGCATAGACTTCATCCACAGATCGACTATATTATGTATTGACTTCCCAGAGATATCTTGGTTTTGTAGGTCATGCAGGTAGAAGTTGAGAGGAAAGTCAGCTTCCTGGACTAAAGAATTTCCATAATACATCATTGTTTTTGCCACCATGTTCTGATCATTGGATTCTGTTCCCATAAACCTGTAGGTGGGATCACATGAACAAACTATCAGAAAAATGACCCATCATACAAAAAAAAAGGGGGGGGGGCTTCTCTCCTGTGTTGGAGCCTCTGGGGTGGTGGGTTTTCTTTTTTTCTTAAAAATGTTGTCCTGGTGTAAAACGTATCCATGCACCCCCCACACACTGCATGGGCTAAATGCTGGTTTTGTCTAGGGGTTCCCCCCAGCACTTATCTCCACTCTCCATCACTCTTGGGATGTGGGTGCCCCCCCCCCCAAGTCCTCACATACAATGCAAGACCATACAATAACATGTTATAGTTGCAGGGATAATGAGAAACTGGCTGAAAACTGCATGGGGCTTTGGGGGTCTAGAAAGGTCCTCCTCCTTCTTGGTCCTTCAAAAACATAATTGGGACCCAGATAGCAAGGATAACTTGCCACAAATGTGTTGCAGTGTTGAATTGTAAGTCTTAACTTGCTGCACATTTTCACTGGCAAGTTGTACACTTGCAGAGCACTTGAAGCACAACTTCTAGTTGACACTTTTCCAATTGGTAGCAAATTTGTGTGGGAAGTCTCTAGCAAGAGCAAAGTTGCAGTGGTGAGTCTACAGCAAGAGCTCTGCAAGTCTACAGCATGAAAATTCTGCCACAGTGACCCCTGTGGTGGGATGACTATTGCACAACATAACTGAACCAGAACTTACAGTAGACTGCAGAATGTTTGCAAAGAAAGTTGATCTGGAGTCATGCAATGGGGACTTGCTGCAACTGTACAACAAACTTGTGAAGCCTGGCAAGTCTAGCAATAGCTTAGCAAGTCATTTTCAAACTTACAGCACAATTGCTTGCAGTGGCAGATGGTGCTAAACTTTTTTGGGGTGGCGGCAAACAAACCCCCCCCCCCCCAGGTCTGCACTCACCCCTCCACCGTCAAGGCTTCTCCGCTTCTCCTCACGGCAAACCAAGTCTTCTTTAGATCCACCTCCTGTCCTGATTGTCCATGAGAAGCCGGAAACCAATAGCGAATATTGATTTGCTAGTGTCACAAGTGGCTGGGTTCGGGGCACACTGCTCAACCTTTTTCAAGCCAATTAGAGCCTCAGTGTCTTATCATGCTCTTGTAAAAAAAAAAACCTCATACCGCGTTTCCCAGAAAATAAGCCTCGGTCTTATATTAATTTTGGCAACAAAATACACAGTAGGGCTTATTTTCAGAATAGGTCTTACCATGTAATGTGCTGTCTTCCCCTCTCTTTCCCTGCCTGTCAGGAATCTCCAGTGTGAACTGAGTTAAAATGCTTGTAAAATCCTATAATTTACTATATTACAGTAGTATATAATGTACAATGTGTGTGTTTCTGTAATATAATTGTGCCAAATACCTTCGTTATAGCGCCGCTCTGCGCTTCTGTGACCCGCCAGAGCTCTCGTCCCCACAATTATATTACAGACGCACACATTGTACATTATATAGTACTGTAATAGAGTGGATTATAGGATTTTACAAGCATTTTAAACTAGGGCTTATTTTTGGGGTAGGGCTTATATTGCAGCCCTCCTGGAAAATAACGCTAGGTCTTTTCGGGGTAGGTCTTATTTTCGGGGAAACACAGTAGAAAGCTATGAGTCCGGCGACCTTTATGCAACCCCGCATGCAAACTAAGGGGGTGGCGCCCCTGTGCCCCTTATGGACCGGCCGTTACTGATTGCTTGCTGTCTGGGGATGTCCCGGATAAGAAATATAGGTAACTGAAAAGTTGCTACGAGGGATTCTGAGACAACTCCCAAGTCGGTCAACCCTACCTGTAGCGGCCAGGCTCTCGGCTGAACTTATTCATGGAATTACGGAGGTCACGGAGAATGTCGTGCATCCCAATCTGTGTTGTAGTGTAATCATGATAGAGCTCCGAATAAGAGGTGACTGAATTCTGAAAAGACAATATCAGGAAAGTAATCTGAAAATGTCATGAATCTAAATACCAAAACAGAGATTTAAAACAATGGTGGCATGCAGGCTGTGTTATTCACAGGATCCCAGGGGAAGGCAATTTTGAACAACATGGGAGAAGTTCAAAATTACCAAGCACAGTGTCGTCTCCAGTTTGTCTTCCCGATCCTCCACTGGTTAGACCTTTAAGTACCTACAGTGTATATTGTGCTATCTATACATACATGAGATAAGCATTTCTACTGTATTTTCCCCACCAAACCTTCAACAGCTAGCCACCTTTATGGGATTATTTACAGTACATATGGATAACATGCAAGCACTTACCGCCTGTTGAGATTTATTGACCTGGGGCTCATCCCGGAGGTGCTCAGCTTCTAGAAGGAACTTGGCAGCATCGATTGTAAACCCATCAACACCTTTCTCCAGCCAGAAAGTAATAATATCCTAAGAAAACAGATTTATTCAGTTGCCACAGTAATCATATTGCTAAACATAGAATCAACAAAATTTTGATAATGCAAAGTTTATGATGACTTTAGTATAGCTGAGAACACTTTCCAGACCCCCATCCCTAAGGCCCCTTGCACACTGGGGCGTTTTTTTTAGGCGGTACATCGCTAAAAATAGCGCCTGTACACCGCCTGAAAAAACCGGCCCCATTCACTCCAGTGTGAAAGCCGGCGGGCTTTCACACTGGATCGGTGCGCTAGCAGGGCGGTAAAAAAAATTCCTGCTAGCAGCATCTTTGGAGCGCTCCTACCCATTGATTTCAATGGGACACCGTGGTAATACCGCGGCAATACCGCCACAAAGCGCCGCTACGGCTGCGATTTGCGGGGGATTTTAACACTTTTTCGGCCGCTAGCGGGGGTTAAAACCGCACCGCTAGCGGCCGAATCCCGCGGCTACAACGCCGGTAAAGCAGCGCTAAATATAGCGCTGCTTTACCGTCGCCGCAGCTCCCGCCCCAGTGTGAAAGGGGCCTAACAGAGTAGATTCAGGCACTCTTGTGTCAGCATTTCAATGGGCTGAAATAACACTAGCAAATGGGATGTTTGTTTTGTTTCACGTAGATTCGCTGTTCATACTCTGTACGAACAGACGATCTGTCTCTTCTCCCCTCAGAGAACTGGAAACTGTGTGTTTACACACACAGATCCTGGTTCTCCGTGTGCCCTGAGCGATCGCGGGAGCCCGGCAGTGATCGCGACCGCCGGGCACTCGCATTGACTCCGTGGGCGAGCAGGGCGAATCGACGTTACATAATGTTGTTTCGCCCAGCTGTGCCATTCTGCCACAGTGCATCTGCGGCAGCTGGTCGGCAAGAGGTTAACCAGACACTGATAGAAGTCACAAGACTGCTGTATACTGCTGATGAGAAAAGGTACTTAGCAGATTATATTTACTAAAATAATTGCATCTCCATGTTCTGTGTACTGTGGGAGACCAGATATAGTGAATGCAGGTCCTGGGTTTAGTAACACTTTAAGGTTGGGATGGTGGAAGGCCGACAACCTTAGGTTTTTATTTCTGTCTTCATACCCACTGGACTAAAATAAAGGCAAGCTTTTTAAAACATTTTGATGCCCCCTGAAGTCTTCCTTTTTTTGCTATCTGAGAAAAAATGTCCCAGTTGGAAGGTTACCACTCTGTTTCTGTTTTTTGTTTGGGTGGCAACTCATATTTTGATCTTCTTTTTACTTTCTGTCCCATGTCCTAATGGTCATCAGACAAAATAGGAGCATAACATCTCCCTTTTCGGGGGCAACATTACAAACCTAACAGAGATTCTAACTTCTCATCACTGTCTCCAAAACTAGAAAAAAAAAAAAAACGAAAAGCCGCAAAAGCTCCATCGTAATGCACCAACTAAGTCAGAAGACTTTGCTTCAGGGAGGTGCGGTTACCGGTGATTTACCCAATCCAAGTCAATCTGCGCCTTTCATTAAAAGTTAATCATCATAAATCAGGGAATGTTCTTTATTGTTTTAAAGGCTCTTCGCAAGAACTCGTCGCAGCACTCGCAGCATTGCTACATATATAATTATCACCTAATAAGAAAACCATCAGGTGTAAAGTTCAGCTGTTTTTACAGTTATTGACGTAACTGTTTAACAAGCTGATTGAAGTGTAAACTTATTAACCTTGCTAATATTTGCAGTGAATTCTTCATGTTCTGATGGGATGCAAGGAAGTGTAAAACAAGATGTCAGCATCTGACAAAAGACAATATAGACCTTCTTTAAGATTATGGTCAAGTGTCATCAAGTTGCAGGAAAGCTAAAATTATTCTGCAAGTGGTGTTCATTAAACTATTGGCTACATCAATTATTTCCAGTATATGGCCCAGTGGAGCTTACAGCAACACACTCACTAATATCCCTACCAGAGCCACTTCTATCATGATGGAACCTCCGATGACCCTCTCTATCTCTAGAGTCGGTATACAAAAGATTTTCACCTGCTCTTCTACCCACATATTACCTTCTTTCATGAGGTATAATGGGGGAAAGAGCTGGACCTTGATAGCACAGGGGCTAAGTGGTTAGCGCTTTTGTCTAGCAGCACTAAGGTCGTCAGTTCAAAACCCAACCACGGCACCTCCTGCCTGGAGTTTGTATGTTCTCCCTGTGCCTGTGTGGGTTTCCTCTCACACTCTCCTCTCACACTCCAAAGACATGCTGGTAGGTTAATTGGCTTAATTGACTGTTTAAATAGAATGTATGTATGGTTAGGGACCATAGACTGTAAGTAGGGATGAGCTCAGGCATATTCCCATGGTCCATGTGCAGAGCCCGCCAGGAAGTCGGTGCAGAGCTGCGCTAATCACAGGCAGTGAGACATTGCCCCGATGCGCGGCTGCAGAAATCAGGCAATGTCTCACTGACTGTGATTAGCGCAGTGCTGCGCCGACTTCCTGGCGGGCTCTGCACATGGACCATGCAAACACACCTGAGCTCATCCCTAACTGTAAGCTCCTTGAGGGCAGGGACTGATGTGACTGTATAATAAATATGAAAAGTGCTGCATGTGTAGCGGGGTCGTTCCCCTTTTAGGGGAGAAGACTACATTCCCCATAATTCCCCAGGCTCCCGGGAGGCTGTTTGTTTCCGCCCGAGAGGCTGCTGGGGGAGGTGATAAAAGGGAAGAGGAGGGACCGCCTCTTCCTCTTTTGACTGGGCTGGTGACGCAGACACTTCTGAGTGAGGAGACACCTGTGCGGACCGGGACTGCTGAAGGCCGTAAGCCTGGGCCTTGCAGCAGAGGGAGAGAGACTCCCACCCCTCAGTGTCAGCAGCAGCGGAGCGGAGACTTTTGCCTACACACGGTCGGACAGAGAGAGGACCGGAGCGCAGGGGCTGTGACGGAGGAGGCCGGACACCGCCAGTGGAGGTCCCGGAGCTGAGGACGGTACCCCAGGAGTGGTGAGCGAGCTGAAAGGCTCATCATACGTTGTCACATTCACTTCTATGCCTATTGAACTGCCAAGGCACAATTACCTCAGAGCAGCAGATTGCTTTCTTTCTGTGGATTACAAACACACCATTTAAAGCTACATGTGCACCACCTCTACAGTTCTTTGGCCGGTGAAGAATACTGTATTTTCTCAAGGACTGAGCTCTATTGCTAGGGATCAGGCCTGATCCATTAGATAGTCGCAGTTAGATTTGTTGCACCTCAGAGGTACATAGCAGACGGTCGCACACGTGGCGCTCCGTTCCCCATTGCTATCCAGATACATATGTGTACATGTTTAAAGTGCATATTGCAGGGACCTGCTAATGTGTTGTAAGTCAAATGTTTGATGCATGTTACTATTTCTTTTCTTACTGCCAAAGTAAAGACAGTTATTTCAGTCAGCAGTTTGCTTGTGAGTTTGACTCCATTACACTTAAAGTATAAGTGATATTTATATGTGCCTAGATACATACCCCTTGATTAACTGTGCCAGAGCGGGTAGAGCAAATTGCCGGGGGTTGGTGGAGCTGTACTCAGGGACCCAAAACAAACAAGCGGCCCTCTTAACTGGGGGTATCGCTACACGTGGGGGCTCGTCCGGGATCCTGAGACAGCGGGAAAAAGCCGCCAGAAGGTACCGGCATGGACCCGACAGAAGTGGGACGGTGGTCCACAATATGGGGCATGGATCCAGCCACAGCAGCAGTCATTGAACTGCCAGGGATATGGCAGGAAGAGGCAGTCAAGCAGCTCATAATGTCATTATCCCCAGGCCACAAGTCACGGATAATGGACATGAGAGATGATGCTGGGTATACATACGCCCTAGTAGAATGGCAGGAAGAGACCCCAGAGCAGTTCAGGAGCCATAGCATACAAGCATTGGATGGTCAGACCTATCAATTGCTGCATGCGCTGCCGCGCAAGGGAGACTGTTCTCCAGTGAAAACCATGCTATCCCCAAAGAAGGAAGAGCAGAAGGGCGCGGAAAGTCCCGCACCTGTACAAACCACTCTTAGTGCAGAACTGTGCGCGGTCCTAGGGGAGATTGTGACTCAGTGCAGAAGAGACCCCGGGGACTACCCGATGTCGAGATACAGGAAACTCCGGATGTTTTCAGGGAGGAAACCTGTACCCTTGGGAGAAGAGGGATTTGAGGAGTGGTTAGATGGTGCCACACAGGCCTTAGAAGAATGGGAGGTCCCAGAAGGTAGAAAGAAGCAAAGGATTGTTGAGAGCCTAAAAGGACCTGCCTTAGAGGCCATACGCAATCTGAAGACGAGTAATAAGGATTGCACTGCCCAGGACTACCTAGACATCCTGGAAAGTGTGTTTGGTGGGACAGAAAAAGTCACAGAACTTACCTATCAACTGGAACACTGTTACCAGAAGACAGGGGAGAAGCTGTCGGAGTATATGGGACGTATAGACAAGATCCTGCATAGGATTATCCTGAAGAAGGGGATAGATCCAGGGAAAGTAGATGAAGCCCGTGCTCAGCAGGTGATGAGGGGAGCCCAACCCCTAGACCCTGTCGCACTAGTACTACGTACCCGACAGGATGGGAAGAGCCTGGACTACCCCGATCTCATTCGAATGGTCAGAGAAGAAGAGGCCATGTTGGAAGAGAAACGGGAAAAGCAAGTGATGGGGTCTACAAAACTTCCAGTGGCCACGGTCAGGTCGGCCTTAACCCCTGAAAGAGAGACAGAAGTAGATGCCCTGAAGTTGCAGATGTCTCAGATGATGGAGATACTGACGTCTCTGGTGGCAAAAGAGACGCCCAGTCCCAAGAAAGAAACAAGCAGGAGGGAATTATTTCCAGCTGTTTCAGCACCAGCATCCCCACCTGACCAAAGAGAGATGATCTGTTTTAATTGTGGGGGAGTTGGCCATATTGCAGCTGTATGCTCCAGTCCCAAGAAGAGGAAGAAAACAGATAGCCGCCAGCCGGCGGGAAACGCCAAAGGGCCCCGGTGAAGGAGTCAACCGGGTGCCCATCGCCTTCAGTGAGCTCCAAGAAGTATAACGGGAAGAGAAAGCGAGGAGATCGGACCCCTCGGAAGGAACCCAGGGATCTTCAACCAAGGTACACTCCAGAGAAAGGGGGCAAGACCCCTCCGAAGAAATACAGTACTCCTAAACGAGAACCCTTAAAAATGAGAGATAACAATGTCCCTCAACGGGTTCACACTCCCACTAAGAGGGAGAAAATTAATGCATACCAGGCTCAGGAAAGAATCAAGCGCAAATCAAGTGAGAAAGAAAAGAGTCCACAGAAGAGGACAGCATCAACTCGGCCCTACCCAGAAGAGCTAGTTGGCCAATCTCCTACTGTACCCATCCAAGTGGAAGGGATATACACGAAGGCCCTCTTGGACACTGGAGCACAGGTGACCCTATTATACAGAGACTTTTATGATAGACACCTACGTCATTTGCCCATACAGAAGATAGAGGAGTTGGAAATAAGGGGACTGGGAACTCAGAGTTTCCCCTATGATGGATACTTACCCATACGGTTGACCTTTGACCCATCCGTAGCTGGGAAGACTGAAGTGTTTGACACCTTAGCAGTGGTGTGCCCTCGTCCACCTGGGACCAGCAAGACTTCCCTGATTATAGGGACGAACACGGACCTAGTCAGAAGGCTTCTGACCCCCCTGGTGAAGAAAGAGAATCTTTCAGCTCCCAAGATCCATCCCATGCTGAAGGCAGCCTACCAGCGGTTGGTCCTAGAGCAGAAGACCCCAAGTGAGGGGATAGGCAGGGTATGGAGGCTTGGAAAAGAAGGAGCGGTGCTACAGCCTGGAGAGGTGACCTGCCTGAGAGCCACGGTGAAACTTAATTGGGAGCAGCCTGGCCCCTTTGTAATGTTGGAACCTGACCCATCGGAGGGTCACTCAGGTCTGGAAGTGATACCAGAAGTGATCTCATTGAAGGACCTGAAGAAGGCTAGAGGAAGAGTCCCTGTCAGTGTGAGGAACCCCACGGAGCGGCCCGTGGAGATCCCTGCCAGGATGCTTCTGGGACAGGTGAGTCCTGCTGTCCCAGTTGGCTGGTCAGAAGTGAAGGGGACGGGTGAAGGAGAAGATGTTTGGAAGAAACTCTCCATGGAAAACCCAAACCTACCTGGAGCTTGGAAAGAGAGAGCCAAGGCCCAGCTGACCAGATGGGAGAAGATTTTCTCTAAAGATGAGTTTGATGTGGGGTGTGCGAGGAGTGCCACCCATCGAATCCGCATGCAAGAGGACAAGCCATTCAGAGAAAGAGTAAGGCGGGTCCCGCTAGCAGATCTGGAGGATCTGAGGGAGCAGCTTGCGGAACTGAAGAAGACGGGAGTGATTAGGGAGTCCAGAAGCCCCTATGCCTCCCCAATAGTGGTGGTCAGGAAGAAAAATGGGTCATTGAGGCTCTGCATTGACTACAGAACTCTCAACAGGAGGACCATTCCTGACCAGTACACCACGCCAAGGATAGAGGATGCCTTACAGAGTTTATCTGGAGCTAAGTGGTTCAGTGTGATGGACCTCAAGAGTGGGTACTATCAAATCCCCATGCATCCAGAAGATAAAGAAAAGACTGCCTTCATAACCCCAGTAGGGTTCTTTGAGTTCAACAGGATGCCTCAGGGCCTATCTGGAGCTCCTGCTACATTTCAACGCCTTATGGAAAGGACGGTTGGAGACATGAACCTCATAGAAGTCCTTGTGTACCTGGACGATGTCATTGTTTTTGGAAAGACTTTGGAAGAACATGAAGCCAGATTGGAGAAAGTACTGAAGAGGCTCAGTGAAGAGGGACTCAAACTTTCCCCCGAGAAGTGCCGGTTTTACCAGTCTTCTGTGAACTATCTGGGACACATAGTGTCTGAAAAAGGAGTGGCTACAGACCCTGAGAAGTTGGAGGCAGTTACTTTGTGGCCGAGACCCACAAGAGTCACCGAACTTCGATCTTTCTTGGGGTTCTGCTCCTACTACCGCAGGTTTGTGGATGGGTTTGCCCGCATTGCAAAACCCCTAAACGAACTGCTCAAGACAGAAGGAGAGGAAGATGGATTGGGGCCTAGGAGGCCCGGTGAGTCGGTTCAAGACCAATGGAACTCAAGGTGTGAAGAGGCTTTCAGAACCTTGAAGAGAAGTCTCACCACAGCCCCAGTTTTGGCCTATGCTGACCCCACTAGACCATATGAGCTACATGTTGATGCCAGCCATGAGGGCCTAGGTGGAGTACTCTACCAGGAGTATGAAGACCAGCTACGACCAGTGGCCTATGTGAGCCGGAGCCTGACCCCCTCCGAGAATAACTACCCCACCCACAAGTTGGAGTTCTTAGCCCTCAAATGGGCAGTAGTTGACAAGTTGAAAGACTATCTTTATGGGGCCGAGTTTACTGTAAAAACAGATAACAACCCCTTGACCTACCTATTCACCACCGCCAAGCTGGATGCAACTGGACACAGATGGTTGGCGGTGTTGTCTGGATTCAATTTCAGCCTCAAGTACAGGCCAGGGGCTGGAAATAGGGATGCAGATGCCCTGTCCCGAAGATCCCATGTCATGGTCAATGACTGGGAAGACTGGACCCAAGTGGCACCAGAAGGAGTGCGAGCTCTTTGTCAGGGGGCTGAACTCCAAGCCAGAGGAGGATCCAGAGCGGAAGAGATAGGAGTTACCACAGTGGGAGTCCCAAAGTGTTACTGTGGGGTAACTCAACTAGAGGAAAAGTGCCTACCGAAGCTGTCCAAGAAAGAGAGTTAAGGTGTGACCAATTGGAAGACCCCATGGGGAAATTGGTCCTGGAGGCACTGGAAAACAAGAGTCCAGAGGGACTCCGACTTCACCATTCCAAAGAGGCTCGCCTACTGAGGAGAGAGTTGGACAAATTACAGGTGCATCAGGGAGTGGTCTACCGAAGGGGCCCCTCTGATAGCTCAGAAGATAAGTGGCAGCTGTTCTCCCCGAAAAGCATCGAGAGACGGTGCTGATTGCCTTACATGACCAGCATGGTCACTTGGGAGCAGAGAGAACCTTCCAACTTGTCAGAGACCGGTTTTATTGGCCCTGCATGAGGGCCGAAGTGGAGGAGTATTGCCATTCCTGTGCAAGATGCATTCAGAGGAAGACTTTACCCCATCAAGCTGCCCCAATGGGCCATCTACAGAGTCAAGGCCCAATGGATCTGGTATGCATTGATTTTCTCTGCCTTGAACCCGATTTGAGTGGATTGGGAAATGTTCTGGTGGTAACCGACCATTTCACCCGTTATGCTCAGGCTTTCCCAACCAAGGACCAGAAGGCCTCTACAGTAGCCAAGGTACTTTTGGAGAAGTACTTTGTTCATTATGGACTACCACAGAGAATCCATTCAGACCAAGGAAGGGACTTTGAGAGTAGCCTGATCAGGAAGCTACTAGATTCTCTGGGAGTAGAGAAGACTAGAACTACACCATATCACCCTCAAGGTGATGCCCAGCCTGAAAGGTTCAACAGGACCCTATTGAACATGTTGGGAACTTTAGAAACAGAGAAGAAGCAACATTGGAGTCAACACATTTTAGCTCTGGTGCATGCCTACAACTGCACCACAAGTGATGTGACGGGTTTCTCCCCTTACCGACTTATGTTTGGGAGAGAAGCAAGATTGCCAGTGGATTTGGCCTTCGGCATTTCCTTAGACCATGCCTCTGCTGCCTCCCACAAAGGATATGTGGACAGACTGAGGCACAGTTTGAAGATAGCTTATGAAAAAGCTCAGGCGGCCTCTGACCAGAGGGGGGCCCGAAATAAGAGGAACTTTGACTTGAAGGTTCGAGTACAAGACCTACAGCCTGGGGACCGTGTACTGTTATGCAATCTAGGGATCCCTGGAAAACACAAGCTTGCTGATAGATGGAGATCAGAAACATATATCATCTGTAGAAAGCTGCCAGGATTGCCTGTCTACAAGTTGAAGCCAGAAGGAAGAGTGGGGCCTTTGAAGACCTGGCATAGGAATCACTTGCTCCCACTCACTGAAGCAGTCAGAATACCTCCAGCAAGAGACTTACCTGAATCTGTTTCCATTCTGGATACCCCCAGGCCTAACACTCGGTCCCAGACCTCCCGAGCTAGGGGTGGACAGGACCCACAATCAGCAGACGAAGAAAGAGGAGAACTTGAATGGCTATGGCCTTCCTCAACTCCAGGAAATTCCGCCATAGATCTTCCACTTACTGAGGATGTGGAAGATAAAACATTGAACCCAGAAGCTACAGAGTTTGTTCCATTCAGTGTTGTGCCTGAGTGCTGGGAAGATATCCCTGGTCTCTACTCAGAAGAAGAAGAAGTAGATGTTCCAGAACCAGAGATGTTGCCAGAATGTGTTCCTGAAGAAGTCCCAAGAGAACAGAGAGCTCGCAGAGTTGTGAGGCCTCCCAAGAAGCTAACTTACCCCCAAATGGGAAAAAGTTCAGAGGACTCTGTTACCACAGCAAGGAGAAGTGCTGAACGCCCTGACCCATCCACTGTTCATTTGGTGGAGGGCAACCCCAGCTCACTCTCTGGCACAGTTAGACAGGTCGCCCACACTGAAGTGACCTGTAGACAGGACAGCTCCCCATCCTATGCTAATTGGTGAGAAGCTCCCCTGTCTGAATTATGTGAACGTGTTGTCTCAAAGAAAGCTTGTAGATTGAACAATGTCTTTGGGGACCAAAGATTCAAAGTGGGGGGAGTGTGTAGCGGGGTCGTTCCCCTTTTAGGGGAGAAGACTACATTCCCCATAATTCCCCAGGCTCCCGGGAGGCTGTTTGTTTCCGCCCGAGAGGCTGCTGGGGGAGGTGATAAAAGGGAAGAGGAGGGAACGCCTCTTCCTCTTTTGACTGGGCTGGTGACGCAGACACTTCTGAGTGAGAAGACACCTGTGCGGACCGGGACTGCTGAAGGCCGTAAGCCTGGGCCTTGCAGCAGAGGGAGAGAGACTCCCACCCCTCAGTGTCAGCAGCAGCGGAGCGGAGACTTTTGCCTACACACGGTCGGACAGAGAGAGGACCGGAGCGCAGGGGCTGTGACGGAGGAGGCCGGACACCGCCAGTGGAGGTCCCGGAGCTGAGGACGGTACCCCAGGAGTGGTGAGCGAGCTGAAAGGCTCATCATACGTTGTCACATTCACTTCTATGCCTATTGAACTGCCAAGGCACAATTACCTCAGAGCAGCAGATTGCTTTCTTTCTGTGGATTACAAACACACCATTTAAAGCTACATGTGCACCACCTCTACAGTTCTTTGGCCGGTGAAGAATACTGTATTTTCTCAAGGACTGAGCTCTATTGCTAGGGATCAGGCCTGATCCATTAGATAGTCGCAGTTAGATTTGTTGCACCTCAGAGGTACATAGCAGATGGTCGCACACGTGGCGCTCCGTTCCCCATTGCTATCCAGATACATACATGTGTACATGTTTAAAGTGCATATTGCAGGGACCTGCTAATGTGTTGTAAGTCAAATGTTTGATGCATGTTACTATTTCTTTTCTTACTGCCAAAGTAAAGACAGTTATTTCAGTCAGCAGTTTGCTTGTGAGTTTGACTCCATTACACTTAAAGTATAAGTGATATTTATATGTGCCTAGATACATACCCCTTGATTAACTGTGCCAGAGCGGGTAGAGCAAATTGCCGGGGGTTGGTGGAGCTGTACTCAGGGACCCAAAACAAACAAGCGGCCCTCTTAACTGGGGGTATCGCTACACATAAATTAATGGTGCTATATAAGTCTCTGAATTGCTCTATGAGGGAAAATTTGGGGGTGAGTGGTGATTTGTGTTGGGATGGGTGAAGAGGATTATGTGCTAGGAGGGGTGATTTGGGGGGTTTGTGCTCAAAAGAGGGGTTTATGCCAGTAAGGATGATTGAAAGGTGATTGTGCTAGGATGGGGTAAGGGGGGAATATTTGTGTTAGGAGGGTGATTTGGAGTAGGGGAGGGAGAGGATGTATACTCGGAGGGGAAATTTAAGGGGTGGAAGATTTGTGCTTGGAGGGGCGATTTTTTTTGGGGGGGGGAAGGCATTTGTGCTGGGGGGATGGAGGGGGACAGAGATTTGTACAGGGAGGGGGGATTTCAGCAGGGGACGGACTTTTACTGGGAGGATGGAGAATGTATGCTTAGTTGGTAATCAAGCAGATTAGTGCCCATTTTTATGGGGGGGGGGGGGATTTTTGCTGCTCATACATCTTGAGGGGGGAGGGCAGCTTGGCATGTTCGTCCTGGGCTCTAGGTGACCTTGTCCCCAGCACTGGCTGTAATACACAACGCTCTTTGGAATGCATTGTTGTGCCATTCTGGTTCAGTCCGGTGCGTTTTTATTATACGTCAAAAACACATGGACAGTGTTTAACATGGATTCCAATGGCCCTAGTTCACACCAGTGCAGTCAACAAAAGTAGAACATGTTGCATTATATTCCTTTTATAGAATGCAATAATATGCATCAAAATCTCATTGGAACAGACATTTTCTCAACTGAGATGGAGGAAATAGGAGGGCAAAAAGAACCGAAATGCATCAAAAACTCACTGGGATGCATAAAAAAAAACATGCTTGCAGAAACGCTTTTGAAATGCAGAAATTACTACAGTACTACTTACTTAGTACTACAAATCCCCACAATACACATACCATGCACTGCATTAAGTGCAAATCGTTTGTTTGTTCTATTACCGTGTGTTGGCAGCCCATTGTAAATAAATGGGCTCTTTTAACCCAATGCATATTAACATGTATGTGGTAATCTATCACAAAGGAGGAGGCCCTTAATTATTACCCGATGGTATAGTTAGAAGTATTTAATCACTTTTTAACTAGACTGGTTCAGTAACGCCGAGAACGTTTCACCGATCATCCGATCAAGTAGTTTGCTTATCTTCATGCAGCTACTGGGATGAGCGATGAAACATCAACATTCCAGAACAATCCCAGTTGATGTGACTACTACTAGACATACCATGGGCCAATTGGAATTTTTAGGAGAAAATTTGGCGACATTTAGGAAAGTCCAGTATGAGTCCCCTTTGTTTTTTTGTAGGTCCCCTTTGTTTTTTTGTAGGTCCCCTTTGTTTTTTTGTAGTTCCCCTTTGTTTTTATCACTTATGAATATGCCGTGTAAGTTCCTTATTAGGCTTTGAAGGTAACACAATGGAATCAGTAAAGTTACACATTGTATGTGCATTCTCTTCCACCCCCCCAGCTCTTATTCAGGCCCCTGTATCTCTGCCCAGCCTCCTCTATACCTCACATCCCACTTACCTCTACCTTAGATATGCACTTTCCTCTTTTCGAACACCTTGTCTTCTTCCTTTTTTTTGCCTCATAGCCAATCAGAGGCTTCCTCCCTGCAAATACTACCCAAGAAGTGATGGTGTCATTGAGCTGTCATTCTACCTTTAACAAATCCATGTCACGGCAGGAGGGAGGCCATGACTTGGTAGAGGGCTGCGGCCTCTTGGTTGAGAACCACTGGTCTACACCAGTGGTCATCAACCCTGTCCTCAGGGCCCATCAACAGGTCAGGTTTGCAAGATAACTGAAATACATCACAGGTGATATCATTTGTGTTCAGTGATTGCAGTATTCTAGTCTGCATCTCCCCAAGGTAATACATAAAACCTGGCCTGCTAGTGGGTCCTGATGACAGGGTTGATGACCACTGGTCTACTCTATAGAAGTTGGCCTGCCTCTGGTTGCCGCTGCAATGTGACTGCACGGGAGGCACAGTGGTGTAGTGGTTAGCACTCTCACCTAGCAGTAAGAAGGGTCGCTGGTTCGAATCCAAACCACGACACTTCCTGCCTGGAGTTTGCATGTTCTCCCTGTGCCTGCGTGGGTTTCCTCCGGGTACTCCGGTTTCCTCCCACAATCCAAAGGCATGCAGGTAGGTTAATTGGCTTCTGTCCAAAAAAAATAAAAAAAAAAAAAAAAATAAAAAAATTGGCCCTAGTATATGAATGGGGACCTTGGATTGTGGGCTCCTTGAGGGTAGGGACTGATGTGAGTGTGCAATGTACAGGGATGGGGACAATTGTAGACACTCACTCAGGTTGAACTGGATGGACTGATGTCTTTATTCAACCTTACTAACTATGAAACTATGAAACTATGAGTGACGTCACCCGGGCACAGCAAATCAAGTGGCCAAAGATCGCAAGCCCGGAAGAAAGACCATACGAAGATGGAAGCTGCCAGGGACAAGGGAGAGAGGTGAGAGCGCAGCGCTGAAGGGCTGAGTTTATAAGTCTGTCATAATGTACTAGTATGCAGTGCATACTAGTACATTATGGCTGGGTTCACACCGGGTTCTCCGCATCCAATTTGCATTAGCAGGAGGTTTTGACCTGCTCTCTATGGAGCCAGTTCACATATCTCCAGTGCGATTTGCACAAAAACGATGTGCGTCTTTTGGTCCGTTTCAGGTTTGAATTCAGCCTAAAATTCTGCTGAAATCTGACCTGAAACGGTGAACCAGGACCCACCGGACCCCTGCTGCAGCTTATATGTGAACCCAGCCTAAAGTGGTAGTAAACCACTGAGAAAAAATAATAATCTGCAAGACAATGGCATAATGTGCTAGTATGCATGGCATACTAACACATTATGAAATACTTATCTTAGAAAAAAGCCCTTCCAGCGGCGCCCGGTCACTGCTGAGAGGGCTGACATATTCCCCCGGCCTTTCTTCTGGGTTCATGGTGCAGTGAGTGGCAGGAGCCGCAAAGATGTCACTCCTGTGCATGCGTGTGGGAGCCCTCGGTTCCAGCGAGAAGCTCTGAAGGTCTGGCATGGTATGCTAGACCTTCAGAGCGCATACGCCGCTTACGTCAGCGGCTGCATGCAGGGTGATTGCCTTGACATGCAGGTTTCTGCATATATACTGCAATAGCCTTCGAACTTGGAGATATGGATTTGTCTTTTTTTTTTTTTTAAACGGGTCCCCCTGGCAGCCTTAAAGCAACTGTAAACCCTGCTTTGTTATTTTTACCTACAGGTGTGCCGTTTAGGAGATATTCATTTTATCTACAGGTGAGCCTTATTATAGACTTACCTGTGGGTAAAAATAACAAAGCGGGGTTTACAGCTGCTTTAAGGCTGCCAGGGGGACCCGTTTTTTTGATCAGCACTGTCCAAACAGAGGGTCAGGGGTCCTGCAGTCTCAAAGGCCAGTTAGAGGAGAATTAAAACTCCCAAACTACAACTAGACACTGGTAAAAGTCACAAGACTACTCTAATTGCTAATGAAAAAAAGTTATTTAGCAGTTTATATTTACTAAAATAATTGCATTTCCATGTTCTGTGTACTGTGGGAGACCAGATATAGTGAATGCAGAGTCCTGGGTTTAGTAACACTTTAAAGAGGAGTGCCCACTAAAAAAAATTTTCTAAAAGTCAGCAGCTACAAATACTGCAGCTGCTGACTTTTAATAATCGGACACTTACCTGTCCCAGGGTCCAGCGATGAGGGGAACGAAGCCCCCCATCGTTTACCCGCTCCGCTCGCGGCGCCGGCATCCTTACTGTGGGCACCCGGCTGTGGCTTCACAGCTGGGCACCCACTGCGCATGCGCGAGCGGCGCTGTGCGCCGTGATACGACATTCAGTCATCTGGGACACGTGACAGGTCCCAGATGACTGTGCAGCGCCGAGGGGAAGTGATGTCACTGAAGGTGGCAGACTACGAGGGACCCCCTAGCAACAGGCATTTAGAGGTGAGTAAAACATTTTTTTTTTCCAATAATTTTGTAAAATTTTTTTATGATTTTTAAGCACTTTTTTTTTTTTTTTTGGTGGCAACACCACTTTAATACAACAATAGAGTGACACAATTACACAAACATAAGACAATCGACTTACTAGAATTTCTCTTTGAATGTCTAGATTGTGTAAATTTAGATCAGGTTGCTCTTTGCGAAATTGATGAAAGTAGCATTGTTCCCTGACACTGTCGTACTCCCAGGCGGAGTCTCCATACAAGCCAACCTGAAAAGAAAAATGGATGCCAAAATCACAAAATAATCATCAAATTTTTTTTATTAAAGGATAACTGAACTTCTAAAGCAGGGATATGCAATTAGCGGACCTCCAGCTGTTGCAGAACTACAAGTCCCATGAGCAGTGCCGATCCTGACCTCCCTGGGGCCCTAAGCAAAATTCTGCTAAGGGCCCTCTACTTGACCCGTGATGCCGTGAGCTATGTAAACCATTTGCCATTGCCACACAGTCACACCTGACACTTCAGTGCTCCCAAAACAATCCTCCCTCCTTTAAACAAAACAGTCAAAGAATAAGTACAACAATATAGAACAGAATGAGGTCCTCAGAGAGCCCCCCTTACATCAGGGTCCTCAGAGAGCCCCCCCCTTACATCAGGGTCCTCAGAGACCCCCCCTTACATCAGGGTCCTCAGAGAGCCCCCCCTTACATCAGGGTCCTCAGAGAGCCCCCCTTACATCAGGGTCCTCAGAGAGCCCCCTTACATCAGGGTCCCAGAGAGCCCCCTCCTTACACCAAGGTCCCCAGAGAGCCCCCCTTAAATCAGTTTCCACAGAGAGTCTCCCCCTACATTAGGGTCCCCAGAGAGCCTCCCCCTACATTAGGGTCCCCAGAGAGCCTCCCCCCTACATTAGGGTCCCCAGAGAGCCTCCCCCTACATTAGGGTCCCCAGAGAGCCTCCCCCTACATTAGGGTCCCCAGAGAGCCTCCCCCTACATTAGGGTCCCCAGAGAGCCTCCCCCTACATTAGGGTCCCCAGAGAGCCTTCCCCTACATTAGGGTCCCCAGAGAGCCTCCCCCTACATTAGGGTCCCCAGAGAGCCTCCCCCTACATTAGGGTCCCCAGAGAGCCTCCCCCTACATTAGGGTCCCCAGAGAGCCTCCCCCTACACCAGGGTCCCCAGAGAACCTCCCCTTACACCAGGGTCCCCAGAGAGCCTCCCCTTACACCAGGGTCCCCAGAGAGCCTCCCCTTACACCAGGGTCCCCAGAGAGCCTCCCCTTACACCAGGGTCCCCAGAGAGCCCCTCCTTACATCAGGGTCCCCAGTGAGCCTCCCTACTTACATCAGGGTCCCCAGAGGATATCCCCCTACATCAGGGTACCCAGAGAGCCTTCCCTTACATCAGGATCCTCAGAGAGCCCCCACTTACACCAGGGTCCCCAGAGAGCCCCCCCCCTCTGACATCAGTGTCCCCAGGGGGCCCCTCTTACATTAGTGTCCCCAGAGGCCCCCTTCCTTACATTTGGGCCCCCAAACAGCTGACCCCCCCCCCCTTGCAGAGGTTTCCCTGTACCTGGCTGGTGGAGGTGGGAGGCAGCGATCAGCAGCTATATGGTGTCCACAAGCAGGGGGATCTCCGAATGTATACAGCGGAGAGGGGAGGGGCCTCTGACCCGGGCATCAGCAACAGTGTTCAAGCAGAGTGAAAGTGAAACTGATACCTGCCTGGGTCAGAGGCCCCTCCCTTCTCCTCTCCACTGTATACACAGAGAGTACTACAAACCCCAGGGAGATCCCGCTGCCCACTCAGGCACCATAGAGCTGCCAATCGCCGCCTTCCACCTCCTCCCACCTCTCCTCACTGCACTCTAAACGGCCAGCCAGAGGTGCAGGGGGGGATGCTGGGTCTTGGGGGCCCCCCCCAGCGGCGGGGCCCTAAGCAGCTTGCATAGTGTGCCTATAGGGCCGATCGGCTCTGCCCATGAGGCATAGCAAGAGTCTGACGGCCACAAGCCTGACACCCAGAGGCAGAGGCATGATGGGAGTTTTGCAACAGCTGGAGGTCCGCTAATTGCATATCCCTGTTCTAAAGCATGTTAGCCCTTTTAACACACACCCTGTGGTTTTCTATGAACTTTACAGATATGACCACTTACTTCTGCCTTTTCTTTCCCGATGCTTTAAGAGCTGTCATCACAAGCACATGCCAAATGCTATGTTTGCATTCAGTCTTTCTGCATTTGCACCGTAACTGCAGACAAGGAGTGAAAACGAGGAAGGGCTCTTTCACACGGGGCGGATCAGTGCAGATCCGCCCCGTGGATAGCCGCTTGCTCAGCGGGGATCGCCGTAGCGATCTCCGATGAGCAGGAAGATGACAGGTCCGTCTCTGCACTCCGTGCAGGGACGGACCTGTCAGAGCGCCGCTCTCCCCTATGGGAGATCGGGTGACGACGGACCGTAGAGTCCGTCGTCACCCGATCCGCTCTGCAGACGGATGAAAAAATTGGGTTTTCCTCCGTCTGCAGAAACGGAGCATAGCGGGCACGGACGAGAGCGGGTGTCAGCGGATGCTCATCCGCTGACACCCGCTATCCCATAGGGATACCTGTTTGTCCGTTTTGCATCCGAAAACGGAAGGATACAAAACGGACATACGGTCCGTCCGTGTGAAAGAGCCCGAAGGCATCTGTTCCACATACCTGTTTGATTCAATGCCTTTAGTGACAGGAATCACAAATACTAATTTCTACCATGCACTGCACTGTAATACCTGGAGATCACAAACTGCTAGAAACAGAGAGCTTCTGTACAAGTTTAGCTGCTGTATAGACAGCAAATGGAACCGGGAACAAAGTTAACACAAGTGAAGGGTTAGGTTAGGGAAGGACCAGAACCTCTGACAGGTTTTTATCAATGCCTGACGGGGAGATCTGCTTTCTCTATCTGACATCACTGCTCTTCGATACATACAGTACATTGAGTTAGGGACTGGAAGTGTGTTACTGGTAGGTGAAAAGCAAAAAAGGTAATGAAAGCAGCCACCACATCTGGGGACTGGTAAGCTACAATATATTACATTTTTGTAGGGTTTAGATCAGGGGTCTCAAACTGGTGGCCCCCTAGCTGTTGTGAAACTACAAGTCCCATGAGGCATTGCAAGGCTGACAGTTACAAGCATGACTCCCACAGGCAGAGGCATGATGGGACTTGTAGTTTTGCAACAGCTGGAGGGCCACCAGTTGGAAATCCCTGGTTTAGATACACTTTAAGGGTTCAAATTTTTAGTTCTAAAGTCAGAAGGTTTTTTATCTTAATGGATTCTATGCATTAAGATAAAAATCCTTCTGTGTGTGTTCATCAGCCCCCCTGATACTTACCTGAGCCCATCTCGATCAAGCGATGTTGCACAAGAGTCTCGGGTGCACGGGACTCTCCCTCCTCATTGGCTAAGACCGCAGCTGGTCGCCACTGGCTCCCGCTGCTGTCAATCAAAGTCAGTGAGCCAATGAGGAGAGAGAGGGGGCGGGGCAGAAACGTGGCTCTGTGTCTGAATGGACACATTGAGCATCGGCTTGTCTCGGGTGCCCCCATAGCAAGCTTCTTGCTGTGGGGCACTCCGCAGGAGGAAGGAGCCAGGAGCGCCGGCGAGGGACCCGAAAAGAGGAGGATCTGGGCTGCTCTGTGCAAAACCACTACACAGAGCAGGTAAGTATAACATGTTTGTTATTTTTAAATGAAAAAAAAATAGACTTTAGTATCACTTTAAGGGTTAAAATAAGAATAATGACAAACATGTCATACTTACCTGCTCTGTGCAGTGGTTTTGTACAGAGCAGCCCAGATCTCCCTCCTCTTGGGTCCGCGCTGGTGTTCCTGGCTCCTCCCCTTTCTGGGTGCCCCTCCAAAGCAAACGGCTTGCTATGTCTATTAGACACAAAGAACAAGGCTTGGCCCCTCCCCTACTCCCGCCTCACTGGCTGTGGTTGACAGCATCGGGAGCTAATGGCTTCTGCTGGTGTCTCTGAGCCAATTAGGAGGCAGAGAGCCAGGAGAGCAGCTGCTCTCATGCACATCACTGGATCAAGATCGGGTTCAGGTAAGTATTGGGGGTGCTGGGGGAGAGTTGCATACTGAAGTATTTTTTACCTTCATGCATAGAATGCTTGAAGGTAAAAAACCTTCAGCCTTTAGAACTACTTTAAGATTCAGAGTTGGGCTTACAGTTAGGTTTAACGTGAACCTTTGCCAGTGCAGAGAAAAACGATAGATTCACTTTTATACAAACAGACTTGCATTAATCTCACTCCCCCACCAGTCCGTCAGGTTCCAGGAAACAAGGAAAGACCTGTGTAAGCCTCGAGTGACTGGAGTTGTAACCTACAAAGGGCTATGGACTCCACTGTGACTTAGCTGATTGGCCCAGCCTTGTCACATGGTCCTGTATATCTGGAAGTGCTGGGCATTTGCTTTGGCTCCCATCCTTGAACCAAATGGTGGAGGGCAAAGGGAATGTTATGTGATGCTAGGTGTGTGTGCAATAAATACAGTACATTTCTGTGTCTGATAAGTAAAAACCAAAAATATCAAAGCTGAAAATGTACATAGTGTGGGGTTCCACAGGAGGTCTGTGCTCCCTGAGCTCACCTTAGGGCACCTGGGGTTACCATTTGACAGGTGTACCACCCCAGTAAAACTCCTCAACTGTCCTCAGAGTGTAGATGAGGGATCTAAAAAGCTGGCAGAGGATTCAGCCCACCCGTGTTCCCATAAAACTACAATATGAGCCTTGGGTAGATGTAGCCTTTCACAACCAAAAGGTATTTATAATGCTAAATGTTTGGACATCACACAGGCTTACCCAGTTATTGGGAGGTACGACCCGGCCATCGGCCTCCACACAATCCTTCCAGATGTAATAGTCTGTATATTTGTTTGTTCGATTCCTACTCAGCAGGAACCAGTCATGTTTATTGCTGGTGTGGTTTGGAATGAGGTCAATTATCAATTTTATACCTTGAAAACAAGAAATTTTTAACATTTTATTCAAATTCAATTCAGTAAACCAGAGCAGTCTATCAGATGTTTCAGATCACCAAACGATGATTTGTAATGTATACATTTTGGTTCTGCTATTTTGAATAAACAGGTAATCAATGTGAAAATTGACTAAACATGTTAAAATGTGATTCTATAAACTCTGTATAATCTCTATTATATTTACCAAAACTATGCAATGTCAGAGCCTAGCTAGAATTTAGTTTAGTTTGTAGTAGGAGCCCTTACACTACAGTTATTGAGTTATTGATAGATCTAAAGTAGATTGTCCTTTCAAACTGCAATGTGCATGGGCAGCTTAAAGAGAACGTTCACCCCCTACCCCAGGGTTAACTTTGAGTATAATTTTAACCTCCTTTACCTTTTCAGCCGGGTTGACCTGAAATAGCATACTCATCCGACCAGCAAATTCAGCACCGTCCTGCTGTGATTTCCCAAAAACTGCCATCTTGTTTGCTGATGTCATCAGCTGGTCAGCTGAGGTCAGCTTTCTCCACCAAGTTCTAGCAGCTGACCCTCTGATGATGTTCTGTGTGTTCTACATAGCCCTGAAGCCTTCTGGGATATGTGACGTGGGTATCCCAGAAGGCTTCAGGCAGGGAGGAATGTTATTCTCAGATAGGTGAAAAAGGTGGAAGTGCAGGCAGTGGTCAGCTGAGGCCAGCTTTCTGCACCAAGTCCTAGCAGCTGGCCCTCTGCGATGTTCTGCGTGTTCTACATAGCCCTGAAGCCTTCTGGGATATGCGACATGGGTATATCAGAAGGCTTCAAGCGGGGGGGATGTTATTGTCACTTTGGTGAAAAAGGTGGAGGTGCAGGCAATGGGCTGCTGAAAAGGGGGGGGGGGGAGATAAATAAGATTGGAGGAAGTAGTAAAAAGAAGTTGAGGTCATAGATTTCACTTTGCCTATTCAGAACAAAATATCCAGTTCTCAAGCACATTCAGATCACCCATTGATACTTACGTTCCCCACACACACACCCCCCCCCCCATCTCCAACTGCAGGAGCACTGAGTCTAAACCCTGCGTACGCTCAGCGTATATAGGGGTATTGCCCTGGCCCCCTTCCTCACGTGAAAGTGTCCAGGCCTGAGGATTGGCAGCTGAGTCTCAGGAATGGACAAACTGACAGATTCGTTTTCAAGTAAATATACATCCACAACATTTTATATACATTTTTAAGGAAGTGTTAAGGACCTTATCACGTTTCTTTACTGTGGAGTTGGTTTAATAAAATTGGAGAGTGCAAAACATGGTGCAGCTGTTTATGGCTGATTGGTTTCTATGCAGAGCTGCACCAGATTTTGAACTCTCCAGTTTTAGTAAATAAACCCCAATGTGTCTCTGCTGGGGAGATTGCTTTTTTGTCCTGGAGACTATGAAGAATGAAATGAAAATTCACAGATTTTTGAATTGGGAAAAAACTGGGCTTTTTTTTAGATATACCAGCTCACCTTTATCATGCACAGCAGAAAGCAGGTTCTCGAAATCCACCATAGTTCCAAAACTTTTGTCAACCTGGCGGAAGTCATCCACAGCATAGCGATAGTCCTTTAGCGTTGACTTGAAGAATGGGGCAACCCAGACAGCCTTCACGCCAAGGTACACAAAGTGGTCAATCTTCTCCTGCACGCCTGGAAGTTGAAAGCAAAAAGCGAGAGAGGGATGAATTCTGTAAGCTAGCTGACCAGAGTCTCATAATGCCACCAGCCAAAGGCTGTCATTTTCACTACATAAAGTTCACTTTAATGCCTTGTTATTGTCAGTGATGTAAGTAACTGAGTTAAAATAAACTGAGTTACCTAACGCAGTTACTTTAGAGGGTAACGAGTATTCTAACTGATTACTTTTCCCCTCATGGTAACTCAGTTCCCATTACTTTGGCTTAGTTACCCCAATTACATCTACCGCCACTAGATGGCAGTAGTGTAATTCTGGTGTCCTGCCGAAAAAGTTCCCCCAGCTCTGAGTGAACTCTACACCATGCAGGCGCAGTTAACATGTAATTGTACGAGGCGATGCCGCACGCTCCTGATGCTCGTGCTACTCTGCAAGGGGCGTCTTTCGTGTAAGTAAGGGACGGGTCTAGTATTACTGTAACCAAGGGGCGCATTTATTGTTATATATCGAGCTCTGCCCATTAATTTAACATTCGCCCTCTTCTGTAGCCATCCACCCCTTACACGATATAATAATAATAGACCCGCCCCTTGCTTACACGCTATAACAGATCTGCCCCTTGGTTAGAGTAATAATAGAGCAGCCCCTTGGTTACACGATATATAACAATAGTAATAAATGCGCCCTTGGTTACAGTAATACTAGACCCGCCCCTTAGTTACACGTATAGAATATTTAAAAAAAAAAAAGTCAGTTACTTTGCTGCGTAACTAATTACTTTTCCAATGTAGTAACCGAGTTACTAACGCAATTACTTTTTGGAAGAAGTAATTTGTAACTTAACTAATTACTTTTTTAAAGTAAGATGACCAACACTGGTTATTGTGAATGCAAAGGTGGAAAGATGAGGAATTCAATTAACATTTTTAATTAAAACAATTTAAGGCTAGTGATTAAATTGCGGAGCTTATAAACTGTATTTAAACCTTATCAATGAACCGCGCTCATTTGTACCTGGATCTAGTAAATATACCATTGAAAATGTTTTGTGCTCAATAAGTGAAAACATACCTCTTAATCATGTCAGAAATTCAGAGCTGTCCTGTGCACACTTCCTGGGTTATACCAAGGAAACCTCCCTGTTCTTATTAGGGATTGCCAAACATTGGGGGAGATCTACTAAAACTGGTGCACACAGAACGTGGTGCAGCTGTGCATAGTAACCAATCGGCTTCCAACTTGTTAAATTAAAGTGGTTTTAAGGTGTTAGTAAACTGCATCCAAAAAGAAAAAATCAGGCCCCATGCAGTTTAAGTCATAATGTGCTAGTATGCATTGCATACTAGCACATTATGACAGACTCACCTGAAATGAAGCCCTCCAGCGGAACGCTGTCACCTCTCAAGGCGCTTCCATCTTCAGCCGATCTTCTTTCTGAGTTTGCGGGCTTCAGCTATCTAACTGGCCTATCCGGCGATGACGTTACTCCCACGCATGCATGCAGGAGTCGCTGTTTACGGCATGGCTCTGAAGAAATGGCACAGGTATGCCATTTCTTTAGAGTGCATGCACCAGTGATGTCACTGGCTGTATCTAAAGTAAATATCTCCTAAATGGTGCACATTTATGAGATATTTACAATACCTATAAGAAAGCCTTATTATAGGCTTACCTATAGGTAAAAATTATACATGGGAGTTTACTCCTACTTTAAAGGCTCAAGGTTTTTTACCTTCATGTATTCTATGCATGAAGGTAAAAACCTTATGTGTGCAGCGCCCCCCCCCCCCCCCCCCCCCCCCCCCACCCCCAATACTCACCTGAGCCCCTCTTGATCCAGCGATGTGCACGAGAGCTGAGCTTCTCCCTGGTCTCTCATTCCTTATTGGCTGAGACATCAGCGGGAGCCAATGGCTGTCAATCAAAGCCAGTGAGCCAATAAGGAGAGAGTGGGGGGAAGGGCCAAGCTGCGGCTCTGTGTGTCTAATGGATGCATAGAGCAGGATTCGGGAGTGAGCACGCACCAGTGCCCCCAGAGCAAGCAGCTTGCTATTGGGTCCACCGGCTAAAGAGGAGGAGCGAGAAGTGTCAACGAGGGGACCCAAAAAGAGGAGGATCAATACTGCTCTGTGCAAAACCACTGCACAGAGCAGGTAAGTATAAAACATTTGTTATTATAAAAAAAATTAAATGGACATTTAAAAATAAACAATAAAACCTAGAAGCTGATTGGTTATTATGCACAGCTGCACTAGATTCTGGGTCCACCAGCTTTAGTAAATCTCCCCCAATGCTGTAGAGATGAGGACGGAGTATGGAATGTATTTTTGTCATTTTAAAAATGCTAACAGGTCAGGGCTGACATCAGATCATTTCAGTCCACAAAAATGCATGTGGTGTCAGTCCACGGAACTTAAAGTGGAGTTCCAACCCAAAAAATAAAAATAATTCATTGTAAATTTAAAAATTATTTTTTTTTTACTCACCTCTAAATGCCTGTTGCTATGGGGTCCCTCGTAGTCTGCCTCCTTCAGCGCCTGGGCCCTTTATGTCACTTCCCTCAGGTGCAGGAAGGGAGATCAGCTCTAGCCAGTCATCTGGGACTCGTCACAGGTCCCAGATGACTATGCGGCCAATCACGGGCGCCGCTCGCGCATGTGCAGTGGGTGCCCGGCTGTGAAGCCACAGCCGGGTGCCAACAGTTACAATGCTGGCGCTGCCTAGCGGAGGGGGAGACGAGCGGGGCTCTAATTATTAAAAAGTCAGCAGCTGCAGTATTTGTAGCTGCTGACTTTGATAAAAAAAAAATTCTCAAGTGGAACACCGCTTTAAGTGCATTTCTGGCCTCCTGTGTTGGAAAGGGAAGTTGTGACTGCAGCAGCATGGCAGCTTGACAATTTGCATTACTCCCTTTTTATGGGGGTCCAGGGCTCAATGCCCACCAGGAGCTCTATCTGCATGAGGCTGGGTTCACACTATCTTCGCATGCGGCTCACAGCAGGGGTCCGGTTCGTCCTCGTTCACCGTTTCAGGTCTGATTCAGCCCGAATTTTTGGCTGAATTCAGACCTGAAACTAATCAAAAGACGCACAGGGCTCCTGTATAAATCGCACAGGTCCTGCTGCGGAGATATGTGAACGGCTACATAGAGAGCCGGTCAAAATCTCCTGCTATTGCGTGAACCTAGCCTAAATGTTGTGATTTACATTCTAGACTCTTGGAGCCAATACAGCCTGAGGAAATTGGGAAACTTCAATAATCATTCAATTATCCAGAGGAGCTGGCATTAAATAAGCGTGGAGATGCCAGCAATCAGATTTACAGCCTATTTCCTAATAACATTTCACACTCTCAAATGTTAAACAGAAACTGGCATGATAAGACAGGTAAAATATTGCAAAAGTGCTATGAACCAACATTCACAATGTATGGACAATTTCCCCCATATCAGTACTGAAATGATCTGTAATTGCTCTAAGGTGAGTTGTTGCCTTTTCCTCGATGTCATAAGCCATTTTTGGCCAGGGCTGAGGATCTCAAAGTGGAGCTGTATCCGATCGCCAATTATGCCGCGTACACACGGTCGGAATTCTCGTCGGAAAAAGCTCTGATGGTTTTCCCGTCGGAATTCCGATGGAATTTCAGTCAAACTATCTTGCCTACACACGGTCACACCAAATTCCGACGGTCAATAACACCACGACATACAACACGTTCGACAGCACTATAAAAGGGAAGTTTATTTCTTCTGAGCATGCGTCGAATTGTTTCCGAGCATGCGTCGGAATTTTGCGTGTCGGAATTACATACACACGATCGGAAAATCCATTAGAAAGGTTTTCCGTCGGAAAAATTAAGAACAGGTTCTCAATCCAAAGTCCGTCGGGAATTCCGACAGAAAAAGACCGATGGGCATACACACGGTCGGTAAATACGATGAAAAGCTGCCATCGGAAATTCCGACCGTGTGTACGTGGTATTAGACGACTGGACCAGTCAGCAATTTGGAGGGGCTATTTAAGCTCCACTCCATGTGGCTTGAGCACCTATGTTTGTGGCCAGCTGATGGATAATCCCTGATGCACAATATTTCAGGTATAACTTTATCAAACGTCTATCACTATGTTTTATATAGACACCTTTATTATCTTTATTCATGATTTTAAACTGGGCAGTGGGTCTATTGATCAGCCTGCATAAGACTGAGTTATGCTTTAAATATTATGTATACTGATGATTTCTTTATAGTTATATACAGGCATACCCCACTTTTAAGCACACAATGGGACCAGAGCATGTATGTAAAATGAAAATGTACTTAAAGTGAAGCAATACCTTTCTTTCACTTCTCAATGCATGTACTGCATTGCAATAGTAATTTACAGGTATAACTGCTTACCTAGGCAAGCTGGTCGACCCCAAAATCGGATAAACCGGGAGCAGTGCCATGTCAAGCTGACACTGTCTTCCTATTGACGCCAATGTTAAAACCTGGGAGCAGTGCCTTGTCAAGCTGACCAAGATTCTCCATAGACGCCAATGTGTCCATACTCGTGAGTGTATGTAAAGTGAGGGTATATTAAATGGGGTATGCCTGTAGCCTATTCATTATTATCCTCTATGATATATACCCTCTTATAGAGACCTCTGAACAAATTGTCAGTCCACCATTGGGCAGTTGCCCTTTTCTTTGGGGTTCTTGTGTATGCAGTCTTGCCCCCTCTTGGTGTCCTTTCCCACCATATCCTGGTGGTCCATAATCGCATTACCCGATCCAGCGGAACCCATCACCTAGCCACTATATGCATATATGTTTTTGTAAGTATAACCTTCAACCTATACAATTTATAGACAAAGGCATTTTCATTAAATGATTGTTAATGTTAAAATCAGCCTATGTGTTGTATACTTTCATCACTAATATAGTATATTTACTTTTTAGAATCTATTGTTACCCATTTAACAATAACCTCTGAAGAAGGACCCAAGAGCAGTCCAAAACATGGTAGGTGTTTTCGCTATTATGAAATGCTGCTAGCCCGACATTTCCACATAGGTAGCCTTGTACTCGCCATGCTAATGCAACGTCAAGGGTATTTGGTACTATGTATCTTTGAACTTTTGTAAAATATGTAATTATCATATACTGTCTGTAATCTCTTTTCTTATACAATTTTTTTACTGAACAAGATGTACAATAAATAAAAGATATTTTAAATACAACTTTTTTGGTCTGTCTACAAGTCAATGAGGGGTATACCGTGCAATTTTGCACAAAGTTTTATTTTTTCTTGCTTAAAGTGTGGGATGCGTGTCACAGGTTGGACCTGCCCTCACTGCAGGTGGCACATAGCAGCAGGTAGGGTCTAGGAAAAACTGTAATGACTCATACCCAAGTTTCTGAGGGAGGTTCATGTAGAAAACAGCAATATAGTTACTGCTTTTTTTTGTAAATCATTACTCTGATTACTATTTATGTACCTGATGAGATACCAAGTGGGACATGATTGAGACGAACAGGCATGTTATGGTACACACTTCTATACAGTTGACCAAGGGGTAGAAAAATCGGGCTTGATCGATGACCACTTAAAGAATGTAAAGCCAAAACATTTCATTTCATTTGATTTTTCATTTGATTTTAGACATTTTCCCATCAATGTCCCATTGTAAAAGTTTTTCTTCACTTCCTGTCCTATAGACGCAAAACTCTCCAGTGTGAGGAAAGTCTCCTATAGACAGGTGCCCCCATTCCTGTTCTGGTGAAATCTCAAAACTTTAGATTTTCACATACTTTTAGCCCCAGTGACAATGCTAAATAAACAAGTAAAGACTGAAAATTTTGAAAAAAAAAAAACAAAACAAAACCTTTTCATAGTTTGTTATAAAATTTTGCAAACAGGTAATTTTTCTCCTTCACGGATGAGCACTGATGAGGCAGCACTGGTGTGCACTGATAAGGAGGCACTAATGAGGCTGCACTGGTAAGCGGCACTGATGGGTGACACTGATAAAGAGGCATTAATGAGGCTGCACTGATAAGCGGCACTTATGGGCACTGGTAGGCGGCACTGATGGGTGACACTGATGAGGAGGCAGTGATTGGCAGCACTGATGGGCTCTGATTGACAGCACTGGTGGGCACTGGTGGAACTGCACAGATAATCAGGACACTGATAACCAGTGCCCTGATTATCAATGTACAATGTTATGAATTATCAATGATTAGCATGCTCTGCTGTGTTTTTTTCTTATTTAAAGTCCCAACTTTTTTCTTTTGTCCTATTGAGGTGTTTTGAGTGGCAGGCAAAGAAAGTCAAATGTGGTACTCTCTATTCAAATGCCTACATAGCTAGTGTGCACCTTGTTAGAAAACAGATATTTAAAACCATAAGAAATATCAGTGGCTAAGTGGTTAGCAATGCTGCCTGGTAGCACTAGGGTCTTTGGTTCAAATCCCAACCATGGCACTACCTGCATGGAGTTTGCATGTTCTTTCTGTGCCTGTGTGTGTTTCCCTTGGGTACTTTGGTTTCCTTGCACATTCCAAAGAAATGCTGGTTGGTTAATGTTATCCTGTCTATACTGACCCTACTATGTATATGTGTGAATGTGAGTTAGGGATCTTAGAACGTAAGCTCCTTGAGGGCAGGTACTGATGTGAATATATAATATGTAATGGACTGCATAAATTGATGGCATTGTATAAGTATTTGTAATAAGTAAATATCAAATGGAAGACCACTGGAGAGTGCAAAATCTGGTGCAGCTGTACATGGTAGCCAATCAGTTTCTATCATTACCTTGTTCAATTAAGCGTTGCCAAAAAAAACTTGAAGCTAATTGATTTCTATGCAGAGCTACACCAGATTTTACACTCGCCAGTTTAAGTAAATCAACCCCCAAATCTCAAAATTACCTTTAAGATCCCCAGAGCCATCGCCATCGCTGTCTCGGAAAGACTTCGGATAAACCTGGTAGATTGGGCTGCTCTGCCACCAGTCAAGACACTTAGGCGACAGAGCTATAATCGAGATTGTGGCGGCAATGATGGCCAAAGTAGCGACAATGATGAGCCAGAATAGAATCTCTCGTGTCACCTTGTAGCACATTTGGTTGGAGAATTGTAGCAGGACTTCTTTCGGCATGCCAGCGTATGGCTTTAATGGAAGGGTCTGGTCATATTCGTTCACTTTGACTGCATAAGAGGACTCTTCGATCTGGCTGTTTTTCCTGCTTGGCGTCTCCTCCTTTTCATCGTGATCTGCAACAAAACCGTTATTCTCATGGCCGGATTTGTCCTTTAACTCCACTGAGTTGACCTCTTCATCCATGTTCACTGGTTGGTCTGTGTCTGTTAACCTGCGTCTGCTTTTCCAGATCTACCGATCTAGCACAGTGTAGACTGAAGCTGGCCAGCAAAGCAACAAATATCCCCGTTAAATGCTCTTGGCCAGGTCAAAGTACACAAAGAGAAAACAGTACAAAGTCCCAGTAATTACTAACACCCCTCCGCTCACAGTCATCTATTATTGAATGGCTGCAATTTGCTTGCACTGTGTCACAGATAAGGATAATAGAGCTCAGAACATACAGTAAAGTACAAGTCATTCTTGGCAAACTGATCTCCTTGGCACAAAACAATGACTGTTTGAGGCACAGAAATTCCTTACTGGGGTCAGACAATGCCTCCATTATGAACACTGGATTGAATTTCAAATATTTTGATTGCATGCTTGGTTACTTTAAACAAGTTGATTTGCATGGTTGTATGCAGATACAGGGAGTGTGTGGTCAAGATGGGATTTAGAATCCATTTGAAATGCAGAAGCGACATTAAATTGTATGCAAGGACACCATAAGTTATGTATTCTCTGTGGGCTGGTTAAAATAAGCAGTAAGCCCACTTCTCTGCCTTTCCCCAACAGCTAGAGATCCTTCATGTACCTAACGCAGGCTCCATTCATCTGTCTGGATTGGTGTTTCTCAACCTTTTTACCTTGGAGGAACCCTTGGAAAAAAGTTTGAGATCTTGGGGAACCAGATCTTGGGTAGATCTGAATTAATGTTCAGATCTAATGCTCACGGAACATTGTTGTGGTCAGCGAGCTGTTAATAACAAATATTTTTTTGAAATAGCATTAAAGCGGTTGTAAACCTTTGCTCAATTTTCTTTTCTTACCTGCAAGGCAAAGGCATAATGTGCTAGTATGCATGGCATACTAGCACGCTATGTGAAACTTACCTCAAAACAAAGCATTCTTTTGATGCGATGTCATCGCTGGAGACAGCTTCTATCTTCACCCGCATTGCTTCCAGGTTCGCGGACTACAGCTCTGTGACTGACCGGAGCTGTGATGACGTCACTCCCGCGCATGCGTGCAGGAGCCACTGGTCATGGCACAAGACTTTGTAGAAATGCCACTGGTGGCCTTTAGTGATTTCACTGGCTGCATGTACAGTAAATATCTCCTAAACGGTGCGCGTTTAGGAGATATTTACACTACCTATACGTAAGCCTTATTATAGGCTTACCTTAACCTTAACCACTGACACCATTGATCTTTTTAACTATCTGTAAGGGGGAATTGTTCCCAATGACCACAAGTGTAAGGAGCATTCTTCACATTGACTATCACTCTTTAAATGATTTAAAACAAATAATTATTATCAGGGGCTCCCTGAAGCCAAAAAGTTATTTCCTGACGTAAACATGGCAGCATACTAGTGATAGAGCTCCGCCTCTTGTCCACTCCCTCAGGACCAGTGAATAGCAAAAAAAAAGGAGAAGCTAGCCACCTCCCCATTCTCCTTTTTTTCCTCATACCGCACCTTCAATTCACCAGCCTGCCCTTTGGCATATGCACGTCCCCCAGAACATTTACAAAGGTCCTCTTTGCAGTATTAGCCCCGCTCAGAGAGCAGGTTCTCCGGGTCTATCATTACCTGGACGATGTTCTCCTGTTGGCCAGGGACCGGCGGGAGCTTCTGACACACAGGGAGATCCTTATCCATACCTTGCAGAAGTTTGGTTGGATTATTAACATCAAGAAGAGCCAGCTTGCCCAAACCCAGCAATTGGTATACCTGGGGGCACTCTTCAACACGGCTAACACTTCGATCTCAATCCCACCAGCAAAGGTGTTGATAGTCAGGAAGAGAGTCTTGAGGGCAGCAACTTCCAATCACCTGTCAGCAATCAGATTGTCTCAGCCTGTTGGGCACCATGTCTTCGTGCATTCTCATGCTCCCTTGCACATTAGTACATGCGACAGTACCAGCTAGGGTTTCTTGTGCAGTGGAAAAAGCAGTACCTAGCACAACTAATAACAGTATCCCTCAACATGAGGAAGAGCCTGCAGTGGTGGCTGAAGAAGGGGACCCTGAAGAACTCACACCCCTTAGGGCAATTAGACTGGACCATTGTTACAACGGAAGCCAGCGAGACAGGCTGGGGGGCACACTGCGAAGGACAGTCAGTCAAGGGCAGATGGAGATTCCTGGCAAAAGGCCTGGTGCCAAATGTGCTAGAGATTCAAGCAGCATTTCTGGCCCTCAAGGCCCTGCAGCACAAGATCCGTGGAAAACCAGGCACTATGCAGATAGACAACAGGGCGGCAGTCGCCTTTTAAACAGTGCCAGGGAGGAGCCCGCAGCACCATCCTAGAGAAAGAGGTGGAGCCCATAATGTCCTGGGCGGAATATCACGTTCAAACTCTGAGGACACTCTATCTCCCTGGGAGGCTGAACAGGCAGGCAAACTGTCTCTCTCAAACATTTCCAGACCACAACAAGTGGGCTCTACACCCCGAGTCTTTTCCCAACTGGTTCACATATGGGGTGCACCCTAAATAGATCTCTTTGCTTCCAGGATTCCTGTCCAGGTTTCTGCATCCTCAGGTGGAGGGGACGGATGCTCTTGTCGCTCCTTGGAACTGTGCCCTAGCCTACGCCTTTCCCCAGGTTTCTCTAATAATGAGGTTCCTTTTGAGGCTGTTGTTGGAGAACATGATGGTCATAGCTGTACTTTCATTCTGGTCACGGAGGCCCTGGTTTCCGCTGGCATTCCACCTCAGCATACAGCAAGCAGTTCTCCTCCGAGTGTTCCCATGCCTTCTAGTTCAGGAAGACTTCCTGCATCCAAACATATGTAGAGATATGTGGGACTACGAGCAATGCTGTTGAGAAGGGGAAGTTGGAGAGTCTAGGGTGCTCTTCTAGGGTAATCTCTATTCTTTTAAGATGCAGAAAACCTTCCACAAACCACGTTTATGTAAAAGTTTGGGACAAGGTTTCAAATTTCCTGATTGGTAAGGAGTTGGATCCTTCTAAATCTCCACTTTCAGCTGTCCTAGACTTTCTTCAATCAGGACTGGACATGAGCCTTAGCCTGAGTTCACTGAAAGTTCAAGTTTCCGCCATCTCATCAGTAACAAAGATCAAATGGGCAGAAGATCTGTTGGTAGTACAATTTCTAAAAGCGGTCATTAAAATCTAACCACCTAAGAAGAGAGTCTGTCCCCAATGGGATCTGTCTGTATTGCTGGACTTCTTATCGGTTCACCCTCTTGCTCCAATTGAACAGTGTTCGCTGTGGGACATATAGACTGTGGGACATTCCTAATAAAGCAGTCTTTTTTAATGCGATAACCTTAGGCAGAAGAGTTTCTGAGCTTCAGGCCCTGGGGGCCTCAGAGAGACATATCATCTTTTTTCCGTATCGAGTGGAACTACAACCAGTGGACTATTTTGTGCCAAAAGTAGCCACTTCCTTTCACCAGACAGGCATCTGGGCTTTACCTAACTTCCCAGGAGAGGACTTGGGCAGACTACATGAACTGGATGTTTCCAGAACATTAAGGAGATACCTCTCAGTCACCGCTCCATTTAGATGTTTAGATAAGCTATTTATAATACCAACAGGGAAACACAAAGGAAAGGAAGCTACCTTAAGGACCTTGGCGAGCTGGATCAACAAGCTTATTTGCAGAGCATACGGGCAAGAGGGTGTGAGCTCTCTTTAACGGTGACTGCACACTCTACCAGGGCGGTAGCAGCCTCGTGGGTGGCTCTTTCAAATGTATCGATTGACACCATCTGCAGAGCGGCATCATGGTCTTCCCAAAATACCCCTCTAAGGCATTACAGAGTAGACCCGGGTGCCTTATCTGTAGACTTTGGGAGAAGACCAATCCAATCTTCTCCTACGTTGTAAACCAAAAAATTATGTTGTTTAAAGCAGTACCCACCCTTGTCAGCTAGTCATTTATCACTAGTATGCTGCCATGTTGGCGTCAGGAAAATGGAAAATTGTATTAAATACTTACCGCAATTTCCCTTTCCTAAAGCCAAACCATGGCAGCATACAGGCCCATCCTGTATGTTTCGGTATGTGGCTTGTTACAAAGAATGGTGAGGGGGCTAACTACTCCTTTGGTCCTGAGGAAGTGGACAAGAGGCAGAGCTCTATCACTAGTATGCTGCCATGGGTTGTCTCAGGAAAGGAAAATTACCGTAAGTATTTGATACAATAGAATTGAGTGATTCACATGTAGATTGCCACCAGAGCCGATCCGCCCTATACGCGGACTACGCAAGCTGCGTAGGGCCCCGCGGCGGATCGGCTCTGCTCGGGGGCCCCTGGGGCCGCTGCCGCCACTGCGAGGGCAGCGGCGCCTGAAAAAAGATGGCCGCGGGGCCGACATGCAACTGCGCATGCGCCCGCCTTTCCGAAAATTGCCGAGCAGCAGCAACAGCGCTGGCGCATGCGCAGTTGACCGCCATGCGACTGCGCATGCGCCAGCGCTGTTGCCGCTGCTCGGCAATTTTCGGAAAGGCGGGCGCATGCGCAGTTGCATTTCGGCCCCGCGGCCATCTTTTCTTCAGGCGCCGCTGCCCTCACAGCGGCAGCGGCACCAGTGACACGATGGCGCCATTTTTTAAAAATAAAACGTCCCCTCCGCAGCCTCTTACCTCCTGGGCCCCCTCCCCCTCACAGCCTCTGACCTCCTGTCCCCCCTCCCCCCTCAAAGCCTCTGACCTCCTGCCCCCCCCTCACAGCCTCTGACCTCCTGCCCCCCCCTGCAGCCTCTGACCTCCTGTCCCCCCCCTTCGCAGCCTCGGACCTCCTGCCCCCCCCTCGCAGCCTCGGACCTCCTTTCCCACCCCCTTCGCAGCCTCGGACCTCCTGTCCCCCCCCTCGCAGCCTCGGACCTCCTGTCCCCCCCCCCCCTCGCAGCCTCGGACCTCCTGTCCCCCCCCCTCGCAGCCTCGGACCTCCTGTCCCCCCCCTGCAGCCTCTGACCTCCTGTCCCCCCCCCCCCCCTTCGCAGCCTCGGACCTCCTGCCCCCCCCTCGCAGCCTCGGACCTCCTTTCCCACCCCCTTCGCAGCCTCGGACCTCCTGCCCCCCCTCGCAGCCTCGGACCTCCTTTCCCCCCCCCTCGCAGCCTCAGACCTCCTGTCCCCCCCTCGCAGCCTCAGACCTCCTGTCCCCCCCCCTCGCAGCCTCAGACCTCCTGTCCCCCCCCTTCGCAGCCTCGGACCTCCTGTCCCCCCCCCTGCAGCCTCTGACCTCCTGTCCCCCCCCCCTTCGCAGCCTCGGACCTCCTGCCCCGCCCCCCCCCTTTGCAGCCTCGGACCTCCTGCCCCCCCCCTTCGTAGCCTCTGACCTCTCCTGTTGCCCTCCCCCACAGCCTCTGACCTCTCCTGTTGTCCCATCCGCAGCCTCTGACCTCCCCTGTCCCATCCGCAGCCTCTGACCTCCCCTGTCCCATCCGCAGCCTCTGACCTCCCCTGAGTCAAGAGAGGGAGCGCAGCCAGGATGGGGGTCATGGGAGAAGTCAGACATGTATGGACTGTGGAGAGGAAACTATGGGATAAAACCAGAGCCACCAAGCTGGAGCCGACTGACTGAGCCCTGCATGATGCACCTGAGAGGAGGTCAGTGACAGCACCGCCAGGCCAGTCTAGGGGGGGGTCAATACAATATTGTAAGGGGGCACTGATATAAAGGTTTCCCCCTTATCAGTAAACCCCCTTATCTTAGTGGTTTCTTTCTCTGGTCACCAGAGTCCTCCCCACATTCCCAGAGTTCCCCTTTACATCATAGTATGCAGGATTCCACCTTACAGTGCAAGGGGGGACTCTGATGTAAAGGGCAATGCTGCAGACCCTGATGTAAGTAGGGAGGCTCTCTGAGGACCCTGGTGTAAGGGGGGGGGGACCCTGGTGTAAGGGGGGGCTCTCGGGACCCTGGTGTAAGTGGAGGCTCTCTTGGGATCCTGATGTAAGGGGAGGCTCTCTGGGGACCCTGATGTAAGGGGGGGGGGCTCTCGGGACCCTGGTGTAAGGGGGGGCTCTCTGGGGATCCTGATGTAAGGGGGGGGCTCTCTGGGGATCCTGATGTAAGTAGGGGATCCACACTCAGATATGTAAAGATAAATATATAATGTCTGTTCTATATTATTGTACTTATTCTTTGACTGTTTTGTTTAAAGGAGGGAGGATTGTATTGGGAGCGCTGAAGTGTCAGGTGTGACTGTGTGGCAATGGCAAATGGTTTACATAGCTCACAGCATCACGGGTCAGGTAGAGGGCCCCTCAGCAGAATTTTGCTTAGGGCCCCAGGGAGGTCAGGATCGGCACTGATTGCCACCATCCCTTGGTAATACATAGAATATACCTCAAAAAAATTGGATTTTATGGGCAATTGAAAAAATATATAGAACTTCATGTATAGAAAATTGTTATTTATTGTAGAAAAATTACATTAAAAAAATCTTGTATTGAAAATACAAGGCATTACATCAATAATGTCATCAACATTCAAGCTGTTAGCCATAAAGTGGTAATCCCCATCTACTTGCTGTTCCCTTTCATCATTGTGGCAAGGAATGCAGCAGAAGGGGATATCCAACACAATTCAAAGTGTACTGTTATAAATCTTCTTCAGGGAATAATACCACTTCTGAAAGAACAGCTTAAATTAGTAAAACATTGGTACATAATTGTATGAAAATATGCATATAAATTGTCATCCACATGCACTTACAAAAAATGTGTGTTTAGCAGAAGCACTCCTCCAAGTAGCATGGGTACCATGTATCGGCCATTGAAGGCCTCCCCCCAAGAGGACACTCCCATGTGTCAACGTCCATTGGTTGCCTGATGTAATTTGTCCTAGATGGCACTGGAAAGCTTTGCACTGTAGGGTGAAGGGAAAGAGCAAAGAAATTGATGATAAATCTCCGGGAAGAAAATTTGTCTCAATTCCAGGGGATGCTGGGTCAGCCTGGGATGTTGTTCCCCACAAGGCTGGCCCAGTAACTAATAAAAACTGCTTACTTAAAAAATGATTTGAGCCAAACGTGCATTAGTCCGGAGATCCCATATCTAGATGTAGAATATGGCATAAAGCGAAGTTCCCAATGGCTGTCAATCAGAGAGAAGGAGACAGCATGGCTCTACATCGGTGAAAAAACATTATGTTTCAAAATAAATTCCAACATGATAAGTACGAATTTATTATATTTCAACTCATGTGTTGATCTTTTGTCAAAGAACTCTTCCAACAGCCGCTACACCCAAGTCATGCGGAATACTAGTGTAAAGAAATTCAACATCGATCATAACTAACAAGGCTGAACTGGGAATTTCTAGATTTTCGAAAATCTGTAACAAATGAATTGTATCCTTGGTGTAGGACATCAAATTCATGACATATGGTCTCAAATGATCACTAATTACCTGATGGCTTCAGAAACACATCCATTACCCGAAATGCTGGGTCTCCTGGGTGGATTGTGTAGGTCCTTGTGTACATTTGGCAGTGCGTACATAGTAGGTATGGTAAGTTGATTCATCTTTTTTGGGTTTTCCAAAAATATTTTTGTATATAATTTGGCAATTTATAATATGTATAATTTGTAATGGCAGAGACACTTCTCCTTTTAGAGGTGGGGGGATCCAGTGGATTTGCGTTGATCCAAGTTGCTTTTCCGGTCTCCGGATGTTTGGTTTCCTGGAGACCAGAGGCAACGCTGCGATGATGCAAGCAGATGTGACATGGTTACGTCGTCCTTGATGCGTATCACATCACTTCCTCATATACATCCTTTAGTCCAAACTGCGCAGAAGTGGAAGTGATAGTGATGTGGCTGCGTGTGATGACGCGCATTGCGTCACTTCCCCCCGCACATGTGCACTATATCAGTGCCCCAGTGTCCCTCAGCGCCATTCCTCTTGCTTTCACCGATGTGGAGACATGCTGTTTCCTTCTCTCTGATTGCCGCCCGTTGGGAACTTTGCTTTATGCCATATTCTACATCTAGATACGGGATCTCCGGACTAATGCACGTTTGTCTCAAAGGATTTTTTAAGTAAGCCGTTTTTATTAGTTACTGGGCCAGCCTTGTGGGGAACAACATCCTAGGCTGACCCAGCATCCCCTGGAATTGAGAATAATTTTCTTCCCGGGGATTTATCATCAATTTCTTTGCACTTTCCCTTGTTTTACTAATTTAAGCTGTTCTTTCAGAAGTGGTATTATTCCCTGAAGTAGATTTATAACAGTGCACTTTGAAACGCATTGATATGCCCAACTGCTGTATTCCTTGCCACAATCAATGACGAAAGGGAACAGCAAGTAGATGGGGATTACCACTTCATGGATAACAGCCAAAATGTGCAATGTTGATGACATTATTGATGTAATGCCTTGTATTTTCAATACAAGATTTTTTAATGTAATTTTTCTACAATACATAACAATTTTCTATACATGAAGTTCTATATTGTTTTTCAATTGTCCATAAAATCCAATTTTTTGGAGGTTTATTCTAAGTATTTGATACAATTTTCCATTTTCAACGCTTCCTCCATGTTAAAAATGTTCAGAAAGGTTGAGCTAGATGATGCGGGATGCACCCCAACTAGGAAATAAATTGGGCTCTATCTACTGTGCTGCAGCTTCTGAGGCATACTGTGAAAAGTTTGCAGTTTGCAATGAAATCAGCTTCAGGAGGAGACCATGCAACTGTTCAAGAATGAAGGCTGGAGTTCAGATTTTCTCACCTTAATGTATCCTATGCATTAAGGTGAAAAAACACCTGGCAGTCACCGGCCCCTCAGCCCCCCCCCCCCCCCCGTTTTACTTACCTGAGCCCCTTCATCTCTTTGGCAGGGACGTGCTGTCCCTCTCTCCATGGGGTCCCAGCTTTTGATTGGATAGATTGATAGAAGCGCAGCCATTGGCTCCCACTGCTGTCAATCAAATCCAATGGCGCGGGCACCGGGGGCCAGGGCAGAGTCCGGGATCCGTGTCTGTGGACGCAAATGCTGGACTCGGGAGCGCGCCCGCAAGGTAACCCCCTCGGGAGAGCGCTTCTCCTAGGGGTATTATCTGATGCGGGGAGGAGCCGCAAGAGGGACCCCAGAAGAGGATGCTCAGGGCCACTCTGTGCAAAACGAGCTGCACAGTGGAGGTAAGTATGACATATTTAAAAAAACAAACAAAAAAAAACCGATCCTTTACAATCACTTTAAGATGTTTGTCACATTCTTGCATTCTGCTGGCAGTACACATTAAACCTAAATTACATGAATTACACTGGTTTGATTATGAACATAAGATAGTGTTATCTGAAAAAAAAATATGACCCAATCTGGAGATGTAATACAGTAATATTTATTTAGCCACATGGACCTTTGAGCAGTGTAAACTATACCTTAACAACTGAACATTTTATTTCATGTCAGTGAGTTCAGACAACCTTGTTCAACTGCCACACACAGTGCTCAGCATAAATGAGTACACCCCTTTTGAAAAATAAGATTTTAATCAATATCTCATTGAACACAAGAACAATTTCCAAAATTTTGACAAAACTGAGTGTTATAGAACATTTGTTTAGCTTGTTGAAAGTAAGGTTAATAATATAACTTAGATCTTCAGCTTTACTCAAATTAATTGATGCAAAAATGAATACAACCCACAACAAAAACTACTATATCTAGTATTTTGTATGTCCTTCGTGAAATTTAAGGACTGCACCAAGTCTTCTGGGCAAGGATTGAACAAGTTGGCGACATATTGCAACATCTATCTTTTTCCTTTCTTTAACCACTTGCCTACACTGCTACACTGTACCCAAATACATGTTTTATCTTTTTCTTCACACAAATAGAGCTTTCTTTTGGTGGTATTTAATCACTGCTGGGTTTTTAATTTTTTCTAAAAAAAAACGACCAAAAATGTTGTCAAAAAACGTTTTTTTTAATTTTTTCTGTCAGTAAGTTTTGTAACTAAGTAATTTTTCACTGGAGAGGGGAGGGGAAAAACCGCGCTATCTACACGTAAATGGATCCAGCAGCCTGCACAACAATGATATGTAAAATAGAAAACGTGAATAAATAAATAGTTCGGCGCTTACAGTGTTCAATAGTGATTATTAAACGTGTGTGGTGAAAACTTATATAGTAATAAAATTATATATCACTAAAAGAGAAATAACTAAAAATAAAATTATGCTCTGTATAGGACGTCAAATATGTTTAGGGTAGTGAAACCAACTAATTGCAAACATAGTGTGACTAAAATAAACTATCACCAAATAATACTGTGTTTCATATATAGAAACAATGACTATTAAGAGAAAAATGAATAATCATTAAAAGTCAATTAGTAATACACCATAGTGACTTGAGTGAATAAAATATATCATAAAGTGACTTGTGCGGCTTGTCTGATGTACTCCGTCACCAGTTGAGGGAAGGCTTACCAACTATCGTGGACTCAGGTAGGCTTACGCCATATGAGTCGAAATTGCTGTGTGGTATTTGCAATACACCGATGTGGGCAGTGGTTCCAATGTCTGGTGACCAACGACAAGACCGTACGTGCAATGGTTGATGAAAGCTCAGAATAGGATGGTAGGCAAGTATAGCATGTGGTTCATCCCCAATGGTATTACCGGCAAAGAGAAATGAGACCATATAGCGTAATACCGTCAAGTAAACAAAAATGTATTAAATATAAAATGGGTACTCACATGTACAAAGGCTTAAAAAGGCATGTATAAAAGAAATTGGCAGCAGTGGCATCAGCACGATAGTCTCCCGACGCGTTTCGCCTTAATAAGGCATCATCTGGGGGTAAGTAATTTTTCACCTTCACTGATGTGCGCTGATGAGACGGCATCGATGGGCACTAATATGCCACACTTATGGGCACTGATAGGTGGCACTGATGGGTACTGTTAGGTGGCACTGATAGGCACTAATAGGCAGCACTGGTGGGCACTGATATGCGGCAGTGGCTGGCACTGATAGGCAGCACTGGTGGGCATGGATAGGCAGCACAGATAGGTGGCATGGATAGGCAGTACAGATGGGCATTTATGGGTGGCACTGATGGGCATTGATGGACAGCAGTGATGGGCAGCACTGATAGGCGGCACTGATTGCCAGCACTGACTGCCAGCATGGCTAATGGGTACTGATTTGTGGCACTTGTGGGCACTGATTGCTGCCACTGGTGGGCACTGTATACTGGCATTGGTGGGCACTGTATTGTTACACTATATTTCTTTATTGCATGATATTGATGATCAGTGCCCTGATTACATCCCTAGATGTCCCCCCGTGAGGAGATGCCACTGATCGGCTCTCCTCACCTCACACTCTGTCAGTGTGAGGCGAGGAGAGCCAATTACCGGCATGTTCGTGTTTACATGTGACCGGCTGTGATTGGACACAGCCGATCATATGGTTAAAGAGCCGAGCATGCGGCTGTTTACACAAATCTGTGTCGCACCACTTCTTAGCAACACGGCGCTATCGCTGCACGCCCCCACGGGAGTGGCCGTTCTGGGACACCGTCATATGACGGCGTCCCAGAACAAGAGCTGCACCGCCCTGCTGTCATTTTACGACCTCTTTTAGAGCCTGGATGTTGGATGGAGACTGATGCTCAACTTGTTTCTTCAGAATTGCCCATTCGTGTTTGATTGGGTTCAGATCAGGAGACATACTTGGCCACTTAATCACTTTCACCCTGTTCTTCTTCAGAAATGCAGCAGTGGCCTTAGATGTGTGTTTTGGATTATTGTCATGTTGGAAAAATGCACAACGACCAAGGGCACGGAGTGATGGTAGCATCTTCTCTTTCAATATAGAGCAGTACATCTGTGAATTCATGATGCTATCAATGAAATGCAGCTCCCCGACACCAGCAGCCTCATGCAACCCCACAGAAGGACACTGCCACCACCATGCTTCACTGTAGGTACCATGCATTTTTCTTTGTACTCCTCACCTTTGCGACGCCATACAGTTTTGAAGCTATCAGTTCCAAAAACATTTAGTTTCGTCTCATCACTCCAGAGTACAGAGACCCAGTAGTCTTCTTCTCTTTCAGCATGGGCCCTGGCAAGTTCTAGGTGGGCTTTTTTGTGCATTTTCTTTAGGGGAGGCTTCCTTCGTGGATGACACCCATGCATGCCATTCCTCTGCAGTGTATGCCATATTGTGTCACGGGAAACATACACCCCAATGTAACTGTACTTTGTCCCTTTATAAAGTAAAGCACTGCACAAACTGTTGGCAATATATAAATCCTGTATAATAATATTAATAACTGAATCCTATGTCCCTTAATGAAAGAAAGAAGGTTTTTTTAGAGGCAAGTCCTAGTTTCTATACCTAGTAAGTTGAAGAGGCAAATTCAAGAAGAGCAGCTCACTGACAAAGAAAGTCCATAAGTGGCACTGTACATCCACTCTTTTGTGTGCATTTCAAGCAGCCATAATTAGTGCAGTTTTTATGTTACTTAGCCCTCTATAGGTAGGTAATAAAAAAGATTAATGATACACTTTGTTATGCTGTCACTTCCTCTCTGAACCCACGTCCAATACATACATTTTCTGAATACTGGTGTGTGGGTAGCTGAAGCAAATTAGCGTCTTACCTGCCTTTTATTTTCAAGAGTTTAGCATGCCTCAAATACAGTATATCAGTATGTGCCCAATTATTTTGTATGTGGTATAACTGCAATGTTCATGCCAATAAAGCTCATTTGAAAATGGTATTGATTATTTTGTTATGACTCCCTTTTGACATTGGCCTTATCTATTTCATTTTATTTAAAAAACAAACATAATTTTGTAATTTTAGGCCTGGGTATTCTATGATCACAACATCGATTTTAATGTTATAATGTAAGCAGTGTAGTATCAATACAAACAATAGGTATTCTTGGCAATTCAATATTAGCTTACTTGAAAATCTCCTTGCATGTTGTGAGTGCCGCCTGTCTGCTGCTCGTCTCTTTCACCAACTTCCTGGATTCCCTGCATGCTTTGCAGCTTCTCCTCTGCTTTTTACGTTAAAAATTTCAGAGGACTACATATCCCATGGCACATGCTGCCTGCACACAATAATTCCTGTAACTGCCTCCTCTTAGCACCGCTGTACTACTGAAGGCAGGCTCTGGGAAATGTGTGACACAGCAGTGCCTACTCGCAGGGCATTGTAAATTCTTGCCATAGAAATAAAGGAAATAAATATGGGAGATTCTTCACAAACTAAATTTACAAATTGCAAGATTATTCAGATTAATAGGAGTAGGCTAGAAATCATTAAAATGTGGAACTTAATATACAGTTGTGCTCATAAGTTGACATATCCTGGCAGAATTTATGATTTCTTGGCCATTTTTCAGAGAATATGAATAACACAAAAACTTTTCCAAACTTTTTTTTTGGAACCTAGGGCGGATCCTCTATCTGGCACCCCCCATGTTAAAATGTAAAAACCCTACTGTCTTTCCTGCATACCTCTGCATCCTTCAATATCTCTTTGTCACTACTGTGTACCCCCTCTCCACAACTGCACCTCTGGACCCCTTTACATTACACAGCACCCTGCACCTCTGGACCCCTTTACATTACACAACACCCTGCACCTCTGGATCCCTTAACATTACACAGCACCCGCACCTCTGGACCTCTTTACATTACACAGCACCCTGCACCTCTGGACCCCTTTGCATTACACAGCACCCTGCACCTCTGGACCCCTTTACATTACACAGCACCCTGCATCTCTGGATCCCTTTACATTACACAGCACCCTGCACCTCTGGACCCCTTTACATTATACAGCCCTCCACAGCTCTGGACCCCTTCAGCGCAGACCCCCCCTTCAGGGTAAACCCCTCCTTCAGTACAGACCCTCCCTTCAGTGCAGACCCCCTCCCTTCACTGCAGACACCCCCATTCAGTACAGACCCCCTTCAGTGCAGACCCCCTTCAGTGCAGACCCATCCATTCAGTACAGACCCCCCTTCAGTACCTCAGATCAGTGTAGCACATGCACAGCAGTTCCCCTCCCCCTGTGTACACATAAACAGAGAAGAGGGGGAAGGGGGCTTCACTCTACTTGGCTGTGCCTGTGTGAGATATCTGGGACCGCTCAGACAGCCCACGGCCTCGAGAGAAGGGGATCATTGGTGCAGTGGTGTCACCCCGCCCCCCTTGCAACACCACTGCAGCATACCTCTCCCTGCTCTAACCTGCCTGTCAGCGCGGTGCTGCCTAAACCTGCCCCTGCGGTGCTGTCACCGATTCAGTCGCGGAGGCCTGACACCCCCCCCCCCCCCCACTTGGTACGTCACGGCAGGTAAGGATGGTTACCTTTAATAGCCATTCAAACCCATTTGTGTCAACTTGTGTGTATGTTATCAGGCCAAAATCACCAGGGTATGTAAACTTTTGATCAAGGTCATTTGGATAGTTTCTGTTATCATTATGATTTAAAAAGAGTAAACACAGTTGATTGATAATAAATGGCTTCAGCCAAACACTAACCATGAGTGAAAGAAAAGTTTTTGTGTTATCATTCATATTCTCTGAAAAAAGGCCAAGAAATCATAAATTCTGCCAGGGTATGTAAACTTATGAGAACAACTGTATGACTTAATATTTTGACAATAGATAAGATTTAAAGTCTATCTAAACCCTAATGAATGTTAGCTTGCTAAATCATGTATAAAACAACTGCCATGTTATGTGATTATTTTTTGATAGCATACTGTTTTTATCTTTTTATTTATTATGCATCTGCTACCACTACAGCATAATAGTGTAAATCCAGGTTTAATCTCATTGGTAGCTATGACACAATAGAAATGTGTTATTAAAGACCTGCAAGATAAAGGCATAATGTGCTAGTATGCATTGCATATTAGCACATTATGAAATACTCACCTTAGAATGAAGCCCTCTCAGCGGCGCCTGGTCCCTGCTGAGAGGGCTGACATCTTCCCCGTCCTTTCTTCTGGGATCGCAGGCTCCAGCACTATGAGTGGCCAGAGCCGCGATGACGTCACTCCTGTGCACACACATTGGAGCCTTTGGTTCAGGCAAGAAGCTCTCACGTTCCCGGCACATTATGCCAGACCTTCAGAGCACATGTGCCGTTGACGTCAACAGTTGCATGCTGGGTGCATGTCTCCTAAACCATGCAGGTTTAGGAGATATTAATTTTACCTACAGGTAAGCTTTATTATAGGCTTACCTGTAGGTAAAAATAACAAAGCGGGATTAACAACCACTTTAATTATACATAAACTTGAATAAATGTTGCCCCTGGTTTCTTAATGCTAAAGTTAAAAACTGAAGGTTTGGGGATTTTCAACAGTAATGGAAGCAAAGAAAAAAAGAAAATGCATGTGTTCTTTTTTTATTTATTACATTATCAATTTCAAAGGAAAAAAATGCACACCCAATGACTTCTTACCTTTCAAATCAGTGGTGGTTTCCTCTTCATATGTATAACATTCACTGGGTTGAGCTGTTATCAATCAAGGCTTAGGACACCCAACGCTTGTTTTGTAAAATCATCTCTACTGGCTAAGAGGTCAGTGCTTTCCCAACTGATAGGAACCCATTCAGGGTACTAGGGATCGACCTATTATCGGTACGGCCGATTATTGTGGGGCAATATCTACATTTTCAGAAGAATCGGTATTGGTCGCGAACTAGACCAATATTGGTCCCTGCCCGCAGCAGCCATCTTTTTGGGGCCCAGAAGCCTGGAAGGTTTGTGATGCACTGCAGGCCTAGTGCACAGGGGCGGGCGGCACATGCACACAACATCATTATGCCTGTGCGCACTGGGCCTAAACGTTCTGCAGGCCTCCCTCACTTTGACACGGACAGACACGCCAGCCGGCCAGCCAGCCGCCCACCCACAGTAAGGTGCCAGGCCACTTAGGCCAGCCAGCCAGCAGCCACCCACAGTAAGGTGCCAGGCCAGCCAGTCAGCCTGCAGCCACCCACAGCAAGGTGCCAGGCCAGCCAGCAGCCTCCCACCCACAGCAAGGTGCCAGCGAGCCACTCACCCACAGCAAGTTTCCAGCCAGCCAGCCAGCAAGCCCACCCACCGAAGGGTGCCAGCCAGCAAGCCCACCCACAGCAGGGTGCCAGCCAGCAAGCCCACTCACAGCAGGGTAACAGACATTTTTAACCTTGTCTGTACTCTTTCAAATTTCAATGCAAATGGATGGATGCAAAGAAAAAGTAAAAGTGTGGTCTGGGACTAATTCTCGTCTCAACCATCCCCAACAAAAGCAGCAGTGTGTAACACATGCACAAACAATGTGAGCATGGGATCAACAATTGCAAAAAAAAAAAAATATGTGAAATCTTTGAGCCCATCTAAGAGTTCATCATGTTAAATTATATAATGAAGCACAGAGAAAACAAACTGAATCACAAAGTGAAATACCACCACTATCCCAGACAACAATAAAAAATATGTTTCAGAAAAAAGCAAAGTGGCTAAATTCGGATGGTAGATCCCAACAGCTGGACAAAGCAATTAAAGAGATGATGGTTATGGATAACCAGCCATTTACAATGGTGTCTGACTCTGGATTTGAGCAGTTGATGTCCATAGCTGAGCCAAGGTACCCACTGAAGAGTGAAAGGTATTATCAAATCGAAATGATGGGAAAGAGTCATCAAAAGGTAGTTGAGAAAGTAAAGGCTATGCTGCAACCAGAGAATGCTGGCAACTCACTCTCATTCACGACCAACAGAGTCACCAATGAGACTTATATGCCATTTCATTGGCAGCAGATGGACAACAAGGCAATTGGTGTTGAATACAAAAGTGATGCAAGGATCCCACACTGGGGAGTACATTAGAGAAATGTTTCTAGGCATGCTTGAAGACTGAGGAATAAACAAAGACCGAGTGATGCTTGTGCTTCGTGACAGCGGCGCAAATATGGTGAAAGGAATGAGGCTTGCTGAAGTGTCAGACCTCAGTTGCATGGTACACACCCTGCAACTTGTGGTAAATGAAGGTCTGTCAAGCCAGAGAGCTTTGATTGATATAATTGGCATGCTGAAGAGGTGCGCAGGCCATTTCCACCATTCAGACCTTGCCAAGCAGCGACTGAGGTGCATTCAGGCAGACCTTGGCCTACCCAAAAACAACCTAATTCAGGCTGTTACAACACAATGGAATTCAACACTTCACATGCTGCAAAGAATGCTGGAACAGAGGTGAGCTCTGAGCATCTATTCAGGCAAACATGGAGGATATTGTTGTCCTACTGCTGATCAGTGGGACATTGTAGCCAATGTCATTGAGACCCTCCTCCCCATAGCGAAAGAGACACTAGAGGTGAGTCATTACGACTCAACTGTGTCATCTGTCATCCCATGTGTGAGCGTGCTGAAGATGTTTCTTCAAGTGAATGAAGGACCCAACACGCGTGGCATTAAAACATTCAGGCAGGTCATGAGGGACAGCCTCACCAAACGCTTTGAGAAGCATGAAGAGAATAAAAATGTTGTGCTGACATGTCTTTTGGATCCTCGATACAAGAATCATGCTTTCTCTTCTGATGATGTATTGACCAAGGCAAAACAATGGGTGACAGAAGATCAACACGAGCTGCTGGAGGTTCCTGCAGAAAGGTCAAGTCAGGAAGAGCATATTACTAATCTGGAAGAGCAGGATGCTGCAAAATCAGACAAACTTAAAAAAAGACAAGCAGAAGAGAATCTTCATCGTGGTCGAATTGATGCCATGTTCAGCATTTTATTGGGGCCTCATGCAGAGGATTCTTCTGAATCTGCACGAATAATAACTTCATCTCTATTTGAAGGAACCAGTAATTGACCGAAGAAGAGGTGATCCTCTTCAGTGGTGGAAAGAAAATGAGGCACGCTACAAAAGACTTGCCTCTCATGCTAGAAGATACCTCTCCGCTCCTCCTTCCTCTGTACCAAGTGAGCGTGTTTTTAATGAAGTGGCAGCAATATATGAAAAAAAACTGAACCCGTTTAACAGGTGAACATGCTGGGAGTATTGAGGAAAGTGTAGTGTGTCCTGTCCTATATGTATCGGCCCTGAATGAAACGATATTGGTCGATCCCTACAGGGTACCTAGAGACATGATTGGACATTATACAATGACCTTCAAACATGCAGTGAAACAAACATTGTTAACCTCTTAAGTGTATGAAACCATTCATTTCAATACAATCCTTAGGTCTGGGGTGCCTGTGGCAAACAGGGTAAGCTTCTTGACACCTGTGTACTGTATACTAAGTAGGTAGGCAGTCTTCAATTAGTTAAAAGCAAGAACCTTTGGTGAAGCTATTAAGGGTCTAAGGAATACAGAACTTGATAAAACTGATAGATAAGTGGCTTTAAAACTAGAGTTTGGCACTCAACCTGAAATATTTGTGGGTTTTTTTCTTTTTGTTCTACAAAAGATTTATTGAATTTTTCCATCAAATACAACAAACCCGTACATGCATTTTAGAGTACAAATACCATAGTAGAGGTACAACAATAATGAGGTGCAACTAATGTTAGCCTCGCTATCGAAGGAGTGGCAATGCAAGAACAAATAGCCCTTCCAAAAAAAAGTATGATCTGTCTAGTCCTTTTGGGCGTTCCCCATCAGCTAATCGATAAATAATATCATGGGTTCTTTGACACAATTGGTGGGCTTAAACATGTATTGCAATATATGTGAACTAAATATCCATGTTTTACATTGCATAGTTTGCTGGAAAGGGTGTAGCAGTGTGCAGAGGGTCCATCCAAAATTGGTAGAAAAGGGGGGGGGGGACTAGCAAGCCATTCTGAATTCATTTTTTCAATGATTGTTATCTATATAGCCGGGATCCGACAATTCATTACAGCCGCAAGCAGTTTTAAATGACATTTTTTCCTTTAGAAATGTCATATTGCTGTGGTACTATTCTAAACACAAGAAAGATGCGCTACTTTACAGGCATACTAAGGACACCCCCCAGGCATGATATTTAAAGGAATATTTCATTTTTATTGGTTCACTTTAAGCAATATTAAAATCACTGCTCCTGAAAAAACTGCAGTTTTAAAACTTTTTTTTGCATTCATACATGTCCCCTGGGCAGGACCCAGGTCCCCAAACACTTTTTATGACAATAACATGCATATAAGCTGTTAAAATTAGCACTTTTGATTTTTCATGTTCGTGTCCCATAGACGTTAACGGTGTTTGAATGTTTGCACAAATGTTTTGCCTGTTCGCAAGTTCTGGTTCAAACCAAACCGGGGGGGGGGGGGTGTTCGGGTCCTCCCTAGTGTTGAGTTATTTTGAGGGGACGGCAAATGTACATTTTTATAGGAGCTGTGCACTCACTACTTTACATTTCCATAAGGGCGCACTGGCGCCGCCCCCTCTCTCCAGCACCAATAGATAGATTCATGCATTGCATTGATAAAAAAGGTGACCTGCGAGCGCCATGCTGGGCACTCGCAGGTCACTTAACTATGTTAGAAAAGCGAATGACTATTTGCTTTCCTAACACTAAATCACCTCTCCGCTAATCAGGTGCTCGGATCTGTTACCCGTCACCTGATTGGCTGAAACGACAGGCACTGTGATTGGATGACTATCAGGCGTCCAATCATAGCAGAGGACATGAAGAGAGGATGGGAGAAGACATCGAGGAGCTGTCCCACCGCCATGAGACAGGGTAAGTACAGACGGCAGGCGGGGGGCACAGTGGCTGCATTTGATGGGGCACAGTGGGAGGATTTGAGGGGGCACAGTGAGGCTGCATTTGATGGGGCACAGCGAGGCTGCATTTGATGGGGCACAGCGGGGCTGCATTTGATGGGGCACAGCATGGCTGCATTTGATGGGGCACAGTGAGGCTGCATATGATGTCACAGTGGCTGCATTTGATGGGCACAGTGGCTGCATATGATGTCACAGTGGCTGCATATGATGGGCACAGTGGCTACATTCGATGCTGCACAGTGGCTGCATTTGATGGGCCACAGTGGCTGCATAAGATGGGCACAGTGGCTGCATAAGATGGGCACAGTAGCTGTATTTAATGGGGCACAGTGGGAGCATTTGATGGGCACAGTGGCTGCGTTTAAAAGGCACAGTGGCTGCATTTGATGGCACAGTGGTGGCAATTGATGGGCACAGTAGCTGTGTTCGATGGCACAGTCGCTGCTTTTGATGGCACAGTGGCTGTTTTTTGATGGTAGAGCGGCGGCAATTGATGGGCACAGTGGCTGCTGCATTTGATGGCACAGTGGCTGCGATTGATGGTACATTGAGGCTGCAATTGATGTTTTTTTTCCAGAATTTTTCTATTTGTTTGTGCCCCCCCCCCCCCCCTCCATACAAGTCAATGGGATTGAAACACCCACTTGGAGCAGGTGAACTGCAGGTCAATAGAGTATCTGCCAATTAATTCTGAATTATCTCAAAAGCGCTTGAAACTGTTCTAAAACTGAAACCACCTGATCCTGTTGACACAGGCCCTTAAAGTGCCAAGGCATCAAGCTGCCTTGTATAGCTGAGATGGTCCATTCGGTGTTCAGATATCCATCCAAAGTGTGTATCTTTAGCAGGAGTGTAGAGAGGAGCTGTCAGTCCATCAGCCGTGATAGCCAATGGGAACAAATGGGAACGTGTTTCGGAAGCAAGTCTCGAGGCTGATGAAGGAAGCGTGGCTTGCTTCCGAAACGCGTTCCCATTGGCTCTCATGGCGGACAGACTGACAGCTCCTCTCTACAGTCCTGCTGGAGATACATACTTTGGATGGATATCTGAACACCGAACGGACCATCCCGGCTATACAGGGCAGCTCGATGCCGGCTCCCTCTGGACTGATCTCAGGCGGATCTTGCTCCCTCTATACAGCTTGCCTTCTTCCTATAGTGGATAAAGATCATAGCTCCCGGTTTACACTTGGACTTCCCATCCACTGCGAACTATCATCATCCCTCACCACACCCGCTTGTGAGTGCCATTGCTGTTTATATATTTTTTTTATCTTTTAATAAATTGTGCTACACAATGCCTGCTTGGTGCTTTTTTCCCCCCCTCCCTCTTGAATAATATAAATTCTACAGAGGATCTAAAGAAAACTAAACTTTAAAGAAGACTTTTGTTTTTTCCAAATGGGTTGGCTCTTCATACCTGGAATTTTCCTACTTTCAGAACCAAACAAAAAAATTGTAGCAGTGAACATAGACTCTGGAAAAGCATAGCACCAGGTGAACAGCTAACATGATAGAGCCCTGCACTGACATCTGCTGGCCAGGAAAAGCAGAAATCAGAACCATAAATAAACCTGGTTAACTCAAATTAACCATCTGGCTTTTCTTGTAAAAGATAAGCTGTGCCCCAGCCCTATTGGTCAGTGAAGGTAGCTATCATTTCAAAGTGAACCAATAAAGTTTAGAATATAGGAGGGTTCAGGCCACTTTTAACTTTTACAAGAAAAAAATTATTTTTACATACCTGTAAACTCCATATCTTGTACGGTACAAAACACGGGAGTTGATTCTGAAAACATGGCTTTTATGCCGCTACCTTCAGGTGATTAAATACTGGCAAAAGCTTTGCTGGGACAGCAGCAACAAGCTCACAGGTAGAACCATAGGATTTGACTGACCCATGCAGACAGCTGACAGCAGAAGCACCTTGGGCCCAAAGCACAGTTTAGCAGAGGTTAAAATAGTCCCTTGTCAAAAGAGAAATAGGTGATGGCCCTGCAACATGTACGAAAAAAAAAACAAAAACAAACATTAGATGCTGTAAAAAGGGGAAACAGGGGGCCATAAGGGCTGTCATTAATCAGCGTTGCTCTGTTTTTTCCTCCCGGCCATGAAGAACCACGCTAACTACTGACCATGTGGAAAACCTGGGGACCCAGCTCATCCAACAAGCCCCTTATCAATTGGGGATCATAGAAATGAAAAAACTAAAAACTGTATACACTCAAAAGGCTACTGCCTCACATTTATTAATCATATAAAAAATTTGTGAATATAAAACAGCACAGGCCACGTAACAAACTCTATCCAGTCCTATCCCTCCTCACCTCCCTCCCAGAAAACCCTGCAAGCCCAGTCAATTCCCCACCCCTAGACCTATGAACTGCCTCACGGGACCTCCCAGAGGAGCTGGAAATGTGTGGCTATGCCTGTGTAACTAGTACGGGTGTTCAATATCCCCTGTAAAAAAATCCCAGCCGTTGACATCCTATAGAGCACAGGACAGGTGCAGGGCAGCAGGCTGTATTGAGGTGGGATGATCCCGTAGCACAGCACACCAAAAGTCTCTGGTAAGTCCGTCAGGTAAGTGGTATCATGTAGACAGGCAATGCAGGATGCAGTACATCAGGGGGTGTGAGGGGTGCTGCTCCAAATGGATCTACATGTTTCGTTCCACCCCTGGAACTTCGTCCCACCTCACTACAGCCCACTGCCCTGTCCAGTGCTCTATAGGATGTCAGCGGCTGGGATTTTTTACAGGGGATATTGAACACCCGTACTATTTACACAGGACACCTGTAAGGATTTCCACTGTACTTGCCTGCTGAACGAACTGGCTGTGAGGCTCTTTGGCTATTTCCACTAAGGACTATGGATTATATGAACATATAATGGCTGCTGAAGAACCACGGAACAGTGAGTAATGTGCACACAGACAGAACGATTATATCGGCAGTATTCATGAGGCTATGGGATACAGTGGTTTAGTACTGGCGGGATCAGATGTCTACTATGCTGCCAGATATGTTTGAGCTTATGTCCTTTGAAGCTATGTCCTAGTAGTGACTAGAGAGAATAAGTTCAGTGCTCGTAACCTTTCTTCATAGCTAATATTCTCCAGACCCTTTATTAGCTTTGTTGCCCTTCTCAATACTCGCTCCATTTTCAGCACATCCTTCCTGAGGACTGGTGCCCAGAACTGGACAGCATACTCCAGGTGAGGCCGGACCAGAGTCTTGTAGAGTGGGAGAATTATCACTTCAACTCTTGAGTTAATTCTCTTTTTAATGCATGCCAATATTCTGTTTGCATTGCATGCCATTGCCCGAGGTCCTTTCCATCCTTGATTCCCCCCAGAGGTTCTCCCCGCAGTGAGTAGATTGCATTCATATTTTTGCCACCCAAATGCATTATTTAAAAAAAATTCACATTAAACCTCATTTGCCATGTAGATGCTCAACTCATTAATTTGTTCAGATGTACTTGCAAGGTTTCCACATCCTGCGAAGAAGTTATTGCCCTGCTTAGCTTAGTATCTTCCGCAAATACAGAGATTGAACTGTTTACCCCATCCTCCAGGTCTTTTATGAACAAATTAAATAGGATCCCAGCACAGAACCCTGGGGGACCCCACTACCCACCCCTGACCATTCCGAGTACTCCCCATTTATCACCACCCTCTGAACTCAACCTTACTTTGTACAGTAAACGTTTATGGGGAACTGTGTCAAATGCTTTTGCCAAATACAGATACACCACATCTACGGGCCTTCCTTTATCTAGATGGCAGCTCACCTCTTCATAGAATGTTAATAGATTGGTTTGGCAAGAACGATTCTTCATAAATCCATGCTGATTACTGCTAATGATACTGTTTTCATTACAAAATCTTGTATATAGTCCCTCCAAGAGCTTGCATACTATTGATGTTAGGCCAACTGGTCTAATTCCCAGGGATGTATTTTGGACCTTTTTTAAATATTGGTGCTACATTGGCTTTTTTCCAATCAGCTGGTACCATTCCAGTCAGTAGACTGTCAGTAAAAATTAGGAACAATGGTCTGGCACTTACTTTACTGAGTTCCCTAAGGACCCTCGGGTGCAAGCCATCTGGTCCCGTTGACTTTTAATGTTAAGTTTTCCAAGTCTATTTCTAATTCTGTACTCTGTTAACCATGAGGGTGCTTCCTGTGATGTGTCATTAAGGATAAACACTGCAGTTTTGGTTGCTGAAGCCCCCTGATTCCCTTGTGAAGATTAAGGAGAAGAATAAATTCCATACGTTCGCCATTTCCCCCATCCTTTGTAACCAGATTTCCTTCCTCATTGTTTATGGGGCCAATATGGTCTGTCCTCCCTTTTTTACTATTTATACACTTAAAGAATTTCTTGGGATTTTTTTGCTCTCCTCCGCTATGTGTCTTTCGCGTTCTATCTTAGCTGCCCTAATTGCACTCTTACATTTCTTGTTGCGTTCTTTGTAAAGTCTGAATGCTGATGATGATCCCTTAGCCTTGAATTTTTTTAAGGCCTTCTCCTTTGCTTTTATATGCATTTTTACTTTGGAGTTAAGCCATCCAGGACTTTTGTTCGCTTTTTTAAATGTATTTCCCAATAGGATGTACTGGCTAATGCCCTTTTTTAATATGCTCTTAAATCAAACCCATCTCTCCTCCGTGTTCTTTGTTCCTAAGATTTTATCCCAATATATCTTCTAGCAAGGTTCGTCGGTTAGGAAAGTTGGCACTTTTGAAATTCTGTGTCTTTGTATTCCCCTTATGTTTCCTATTTGTGTGATTTATACTGAAGCTTATTGACCTGTGATTGCTGTTTCCTAAATTGCCCCTTATTTCCACATCCGTGATCAGGTCTGTATTGTTGGTAATTAGTATGTCTAGTAATGCTTTGTTTCTAGTTGATGCATCTACCATCTGACCCATGAGATTGTCCTGAAAGATATTTAGGAACTGGCGAGCCTTAGATGAATGTGTGGTTCCTTCCGCCCAGTCTGTCTGGATAATTAAAATCCCCCATGATGACACTTCCCATCCTTGCTGCTAATCCAAATTGTGATAGGAGGTCTGTCTCCCCCTCCTCCCTCGGGTTAGGGGCCTATAGCATACTCCCAGTATTATTGTCCCCTTAGTTTCATCCCTTTGGAGCTCTACCCGTAAGGATTCCACCTCCTCCCTAGCTCCCTTTGTGATGTCATCTCTCACATTCACTTGTACATTATTCTTGATATACAGGCATACCCCTCCCCCTTTTTTTACCCCCTCTATCCTTGCGATAAATGGAATACCCTTGAAAGGTTGCCAGACAATCATGAAAGCTGTTGAACCAAGTCTCTAAAATTCGCACAAAATCTAAATCCTCCTCGTACAATAGTATGTTTAGTTCTCCCATCTTGTGCGCCAGGCTCCTGGCATTGGTGAACATGCCATGTAGTTTAGACCGGTCGCATTCTGTCATCTTATTGGGTGTTCTGAGGTTGCAAATAGGACTTTTTACTATACTTACCTCGGGTTTATGTGCTTTAGTCAACCTACCACTAATGCCCCCAATACTACCCTCGGGAATATGTTCCGCGCTGACTAGCTCTACCTCTGGACCCTCCTCAATGTCACCTAGTTTAAAAGCCCCTCTAACTTTTTGGCCATCTTCCCTCCCAGCTGACTAAGAAATCAGCCCAGTTCTCCAGGAACCCAAATCCCTCCTTACTACACCAGCTCCTCAGCCACTTGTTTACTTCCCTAATCTCCCTCTGCCTTTCTTTTTTTTTTTTTTTTCTCCACATTCAGATAGATCAGTAAGGGGTAATGTCAGCTCGGCCCACATCTCCGTCCCCTTTTTGTCTTAACATCATTTGTGGATACTTTTGAATTTCTTGTCTTCCCCTTTTTTTTTTCCCCGAGGGGTTTATTCCGTTTAAGTTTTACATCGTTGGGATACAAAAGTCAAAGCAGTAAGGGTGGTGGGCCGGGTCATTACCAATCTGCCCCATGGTCAGTATATAGATTAGGCCCGTTTTCCCCTTTTTGTTTTCCAGCCTCCCGAGAGAAGCTTTCTCTTACAAACTCCCTCTAACTTGTTTGTTTTTGTTTTTTTATATTATTATTTATTATTTTCCCCCTGCTTATATGATATTCCCCTCGTCCTCCCCCCTCCCCCCCCCCCCCCCCCCCCCCCCCCCCCCCCCCTCCGCTACTGATATACGGCGCTTTTTTTTTTTTTTTTTGCGGGTACTTGCTGTTAAAACTTCATCCCCTTGGGCATCTATGGATGGGTCCTCAGGACCTCCGAGTAGCTCCATGATTTTTTAAATTTTCTCCAACCTTCCCACTTCTCTTTCGTTGCTTCCCTACCCCCCCCCCCATGCAATTTATCACGCACTCCATTGTATATGCGGATTCTACCTCATCCACCCAAAGCCACAAAGGAGGGCATTCCCGGTCCATCCAGCATCTCGGAATCGCCCCCTTTGCTGCGTTGAGAAGATGGGGGACTAGAGAGCTTGTATATTGGCTGATTCCCTGCGTGGTTGCGTGCATGAGAACAACCCAGGGGTCCCTTTTCACCTCCACAGTGGTAATTTCTTTTATATATTTTAGGATGGTCTCCCAGTATTTTTTTATTTTGTGGCAGTCCCACCAAAGGTGACCCATGGTCCCTCTTTCCTCGCAACCCCTCCAGCACTTGGCTGATGTATCCCTCTGGTATTTGCTTAGCTTATCCGGGGTCCTATACCACCTGGCCATGAGCTTAAAGCTCATTTCAGCGGTCTTAGAGTCGGCGGCTGAACCGTGGGCTAATTTTAATATTTTCCTAGCTGTGTCTAAATCTAAATGTGAACCCAGTTCCCTCTCCCATTTCCTAAGGTATGGGGGTATCTCCGGTCTTTCCTGCTCCAAGAGAAGTTTGTAAATTTTCGAGATTCTTTTTTTGGAGTTCTCTGCCGTAAAAAATTTTTCTAGCTTCGTCAGGTCGTTGATGTCCCTTAACGGCACTGGAAGCGAGCTAATGAAATGACTTATCTGGAGATACCGCCATACGTCTATGGAAAACAACTCACCTTTAGTCTGTAACTCCTGCAGTGCCAATACTTTCCCATTACTAATAATTTCTCCTATACATGTGCTATCCTTTTTAATCCAATCTCCGCTTACCCCTTTTTTCCCTGGAGGGAAAAAGGGGTTTTCCTTAAGTGTAATTAATGGTGAATTATATGCTTTATTAAATATTTTATATGTCTTATCCCAAATTTTGAGTGTGTTCCGTGTAATTGTGTGCGTTTTTTCACCCAGTGGTCTACATTTTGGGGGGTTCCATACAATCTTCCCCAGTTTTACTTCGCTAAGTGCCTCCTCCAACCCAACCCATCTTTTAACATTATGTGTTTTAACCCATTCTGGTATTCTAAGTAGTGCTATAGCGTGATAGTATCCCTCGATGTCCGGGACTGCTAGACTGCCTAAGTTCTTATCTTGCTTTAAGATTTGAAGGGAAATTCTGTGTTTTTTATGCTTCCATACAAAGTTCATGACCAATGCTCTTAATTTTCCAAGATACTGTTTTGGGAGAGGGAGTGGAAGCATCTGGAGTTTATACGTGATGATCGGCAGTATCATCATCTTTACCGTATTGACCCTACCTATCCATGATAGGGCTCTTCCGTTGTATTCTTGGCATTTTTTTTTAATTTCCTCAAGCAGTGGAATAAAGTTTATTTTATACATTTTCCGTGGATTATTGGCCAACTCAATGCCCAGATATTTTATCTGTTTTTTCCAGGCGAAACTCACCTCTTTCTGTATATTCTGTTTTTCGATATTATTGAGGTTAATATTTAAAATAAAGGTTTTCGTGCTATTAATTCTAAAATTTGTTAGTTCGCCGTACTTGGCTAGGATTTTTAGGAGGTTGGGGATTGACTTCTGCGGTGACCCGACATAGAAAAGGACGTCATCTGCAAACGCAGCGAGTTTATGTTCCTCCCTGCCGACTCTGCATCCCTCTACTCCCCGACTACCACGGATTGTGGACAGCAGGGGTTCCAGAGACAAGACGAAGAGGAGAGGGGATAGCGGACATCCCTGCCTGGTCCCGTTATGCATCTCGAACATAGACGAGACTATCCCGTTAATTCTTATATTTGCTTTGGGATGCGCGTAAAGGACTTTAATTTTCTGTATGATCCCGGGACCAAATCCCATTCTTTGTAAAGTTTTAAACATGAACCCCCAGTCTACCCTGTCAAATGCTTTTTCTGCATCAATTGAGAGCAGTAGACTGGGGGTTCGCGTATCCCTCATCCTCTGCATGGCAAGTAGTGTCCGAATCCCATTATTTCTCCCCTCCCTGCCCGGGATGAAGCCCACTTGGTCCGGATGGATCAGCGTGCACAAGTGTCCCTTAATTCGCTCAGCCAAAATCTTGGCGTAGAGTTTTGTATCGAAATTTAGTAGTGAAATGGGTCTATAGCTTGAGCACACTGATCCATCCTTCCCCTCCTTGAGCAGGACGGTTATCATCGCCAGAAGTGACCCCTCGCTCATATCGTATTCTGTCCCCAGGCCATTCATATAGCGCTGTAGTCTTGGGACTAGGATTTCCTTGAAGGTTTTATAGTATAGAACGGTAAACCCGTCGGGGCCCGGGCTCTTTCCTGAAGGGGAGTTGTTTAGGGCTCTGAGGATTTCGTCCTCTGAGATCGGTCTTTCCAGAGCTTCACTGTCTTCTATGTTTAGGGATGCCAACCCTGCCCTTCCCAGGAAGTCGTCTATTTTCGTGCTGTTTTCGCCCCCTTTGTTACCGCCCTCCGGGATTACCGCGTAAAGTTCTTCGTAATACTGCCTAATTGTTGCTGCTATTTCTCTAGATACATGTTTAGTCTCCCCATTGCCGGTTTGAATTTTCTCGATAAAATTTCTCGATTTTTTCTTTTGGAGTTTTCTGGCTAGAAATTTCCCCGGCTTATTTCCCCATAAGTACTGGTCCTTTGCCATCTTGTTAAATACCTGTCTAGCTTCTTGTTCGGCCAAATCTTTTAACTCCTCCCTCTTTTCCACCAGCTCGAGGTATGTGTCATGCGCCTGGGCCCCCCCTATCTTGTGATTTTGTTCAAGTCTGGCGATCTCGGCCGTCACTTCCTGTGTCTGTCTCATCCTCTCTTTTTTCTGCCAGGATGCCTTCGCTATAAAGATACCCCTGACGAACGCCTTATGTGCGTCCCAGATAACTGCTTCTGAGACTTCGCCATTATCATTATTTTGGAAAAACCATTCGAGTTCTTTTCGAATGGACTCCCTTATGTCTTTATCGTATAATAGTTCTGTATTCAATTTCCACCCGCTCGAGGGTTGTTTATACTCTGGAATGCTTAAATTCATCGTGACTGGGGCGTGGTCTGAGAGGGACATTATTTCTATGCTGGATTTGGTGATTCTCTCCAATAATCCGTGTTCAACCAGGATGTGGTCCAGACGAGAATACGTCTGGTGTGCTGGGGAGAAGAACGTGAAGTCCCTTTTCTGGGGATGCTGGATCCTCCATATATCCACCAGTTGTTCTCCAGAGAGCCTTTTTTTAGTCTCTTGAGTTGGGCGGTCCCTGTCCCCTGCACAACAGACGTACTATCACAGGGTGGGTCCATTACGAAGTTTAGATCCCCCATGAGTATCAAATAACCCTTTTTAAAGGCCCTTAGCTTTGATAGGATTGATTCTAAGTATCTGATGGGTCTTGTGTTGGGGGCGTATATATTGGCTAAAGTGATTTCTGTCCCGCTGAGGGATCCCCTTAAAAAGAGGAACCTCCCCTCCGGGTCCGTTTTCCTGTCTTCCAGTGTAAAGTTGATGTCTCTGCCAAACCCAATGGCCACCCCTCTTGCCCTGTTTGTTACAGTGTCTCCGTAGAACCACATAGGATATGCGGGTGAGAATAGTCTGATATTGGAGACATGCGTCAGGTGGGTCTCCTGTAGAAAGACTATTCCCGCCCCATATCTCCTGATCTCCTCCAGGACCCTATATCGCTTAATGGGGGAGTTCATTCCCTTAACATTATAGGTAAGAAGCTTGATTTCGGTCTTCATTTCTCTGTTAGGGTGTTTTTACGGTTTTTAATAGAGAGTTTTCCCTTTGTTCTGGTTTGGTAATTAAGTTGTTTAAGAACCGATGCCCTGTCAGTAGCGGAGGGGGGCCCCCTCCCTAACCCATCCCTCCCTCCCCTTTCTACTTCCCCCTTCTCCCTCTCCTTACCATACCCTCCTGCCCCCCATCCCTCCCCCTTCCCCCTTCCCCCCTTCCATCCCCTCTCTGACCCCAACGTGGATCTCTAGGTCCGTGGGTGTCGTCTTCATGCAGCACCCTTGGGCACTAGATTCGTGGTGAGGTGGAGCTCGATCCCAGCCCCCCCTTTTCTCCCCTTGTCTGTCCCCACTTTCTTCTCCACCACTTCTCGGAATACTCCGAAAAATAGTGGAGATTAGGCCGAGTCTTTTGGGGCTTACTGGTAGACTTTTTTACACACGCCCCCCCCCCTTTTCTGCCACCATTTTAAGTGAGATCATCTAAGCCCTCTTTTTCTTTCCAGCCGGGTAACTCTGGGACTGGTATTCCCAGCTTAGCGCAGAAACCCTGAAGCTCCTCCGGGAATCTCAGCTTAGCCGCTAGCCCCTCTTTTAGGCCTATTAGGCACGGTGGGAAGCCCCAATTGTACTTGATGTTTTCTTTCCTGAGAATTTCTAATAGGGGTTTTTGGAATCTTCTTCTCTCCAGGGTACGGGCCGATAAGTCGGCATATACCTGAATGTCTGTGTCTTCGTACCTCAATGGTGTGTTGCCCCTGATTTTTACCCAGATGTCCTCTTTCTCTTTGAAGTGGAGAAATCTAATAATTATGTCTCGCGGTCTATCTGGGCCCGACCTCTCAGGTCTCCCCACTCGATGGGTCCTTTCAATTTCAGGGAACTGATCCTGATTTTTGCCACTAATAGGGCCCAAAATAGAAAAAAAAAATTTCTCGAGGTCTTCCCCTCTTTGTTCTGGGACCCCGCGTAGTCTCAGATTTTGCCTTCTGTCCCTATTTTCTTGTTCTTCAATTTTGTAAGCGGTGTCTCTCTGGTTTAGTTGGGATTTTTTCAATAGGGTTTTTAGATGAGAAATTTCCTGATCGGTATTATCTGCTCTGGTTTCGACCGTCTCTACCCTGGTTAGTAAATGGCCCATGTCCTCTCTGAGGGTATTAATTTCTAGTTTAATGGCGTTTTCTAGGCGCAATAGCATAGCCTCCATTTCCGTTTTAGTGGGGACATGTGTTCCTGCCTGATGATCCTCGGTCCGACTCATGTCGATCTCGCTTTCTGTAGTGTAGTCTGCTCTTGAATGGTTGTTAACCCCTTCTGCCCCTACACTTCTCTCCAAACTGACCCCCGCCTGAGATGCGGTCCCTGTGGTTTTTGGACTGGCTCCTTGTCTGAGATAATGTTTAATCGTGCTTGCTTCTCCTTTGGTGCCTTTAGAGGCTCCCTTTTTTGACGATTTGGGTACGTCTTTGCTCATGATGCCCTTTTTTATGCCTCTTATTCTCCTCCCCAGTTTTGCTTTTTGTTAGGAATCCCCTATTTCCTTTCTTCACCCCTGTTTGCCCGGCCAGGACCCTTTTCTTGTGTTTGATCTTTTAGTGTTAAAATGGGATTGTTCCTGGGTTAGGGTCCTCTTCCTAGATATTCTGTTGCCGGGGGGTGGGGCTAGATGGAGGGTCCCCACGGCCCTAGTGCCTTATCTTCTTTAGGTTTCCCCTTGGGTGGCTTGTGGTGTCCAGTATACTTCCCTCGCCGGCTGGGCCCTGCCCGTCCTGTGAGGGGGAGTCTAAGGAAAAGCAAGTGCAGGGGTCTGGGCAGGGGTACCACTACCACTACCTCTCTTGGGGTTGGTTTTAGTCCCTTTGTTCAGTTCTATTTGATGTTTAAGTGGGGTTGTTCCTGGGTTAGGGTCCTCTTAGGGGGTACTCTGTTCTCGAGGGGTAGCGCTGAGTGGGGGGTCCCCACTGCCCTGGTGCCCTACCCTCTTCCTCTTTCCCCTTAAATGGGTTGTGTGGTCTAAGAGGGCCCGGGGCGGCCTTGCCTCCCTCTCGGGCTAGGCCCTACCCGTCCTGTAGGAAAGAAAGCTGTCGTTCAGCCCGGAAGTACGGGTGGACTCAGAGTAGCTATTACAGCTTCAGATGGGTTATTGTGGAGGTATAGCCTGCGAGGTATTGGGTATAACTGGTTTCAACATCCGAGGGAGGGAAGGCCAGGAAAAAAGGGAACAAAAACACAAAAAGAAAGAAAAATAAAAAGTCAGGACAAAATTCAGCTTGGGAAACCTTATATCCAATTTTACATGTCCATATTCGAGATCTGTAAGTGAGGTGTCTTTTTCTCTAAAGTCTACATAGTGGCTCCGTTCTATGCGCTTTAGTGAGTATGAAAGGGACCCAATTTCAGAAGACAGGTCTCCAAGTACTATACTTAGCCAGCTACTTGCCAACAGCTTGCTTATGAGGAGGTGAGCCTAATAAGAGTTAGCTGGCAGCTTAATAAACCACCTTTACATTTTGAAGATGTTCTGCATCTTTGCAAGATGCAGCACAAATATCGTAAGTATGGTATAATAGCTGCTAAAAGAAAAAGAGAATATTTAAAGGCACTATTGTGATTTTTTTGCGGCAAATCCCATCGTCGCTGACGGTACCTCTTATGTTGGAGCCGACTAAACAATAGGGTTGCCAACTGTCACAGGGGAGACAGTTTCACCTACTTTCATTATCCACGTCCTTTAACATGTAAGCATAGACAGTTATGTCAATTAGGAAACACTACTCTTTAAGAGGCATACTCAGACTAAAAAAAAGCGAGTGCAGTAATCCAAACCGGGGCATCGCTGCCTTTCTAGATGTTTGGTGTTGGTATCTGGAAACAAACATGCATAAGGAGGACCTACGGTACAACAGATACCCGGGAGAGTACACCAAAAAAAAAAAAAAATAGAAAAACAGAGCAGGAGGTGAAGAGCGACCACGTTGCAGGGGCTATGGTGCGGTCATGTCATTTTAATATATCACTTCATATCGGGTCGTGCATTGCGATACAGACACATGCGTTTTCTGTGTGAACGGAACCATTCGTCTCCACAAGTTGGTGTGTACTCTCTCAAGTTCAGCGAACACAGTCCCCAATTGGTTTCAGCTAGGAGCTTTAAGTGAGTACTTCCAACAGGGTAGAACGGGCTGTGCCCCCACCTAAGATACACTATACGGAGGGAGCACTTTAAACAGCCCCCCGGGGATAGCTCCTTTAGACCATTGCGTAACCGTTGTTCCGTTTTTAAAAGGTAGTTAAAATTGCATCACTTGTCCGTGTCACCCGCGGGCATCCGGAAAACCTTGCTATGCTATGCGCTTACCTTCCAGGTAGATGTAGTTCTGATTGGCTGTGTTCCTGTTTGTTCCTACTTACATACTTTACCGGGGATATCTCCTGTGACCCCCTCTCCCTACGTCCTCCGGGGGCTCCGGGTAGTCTTTGCTATGGAGCAAACTTGGTGGCGGGGTGAGGGGAGAAGTGTGCTGGATGAGGCTGGCGTTATGGGGCCCGACACAGATCTCCTGCCGTCCTGGTTCCTCTGCAATGCTTTGGAGGGAGACTCGCGGCGCCCAAGTCTCCTATCCCGGGTGGGGACATAGGCTTCCGCGGCGCCTCTCCCTCGTGGCGAAACAGAGTCGTTCCTGCCTGCACATCCACGCTCCTCGGCCCTCTGAGGGCGACGGCTGGGATCGAACTCCTCCCTCCGTACGGACGCTACGTCAGTACGTCCATTCCCTCTGTCTCCCTCTGCCTTTCTGATGTGGCTCGAGGTACCGCCAATAATTCTGAGAATATTACCTTGGAGGTCCTGTTCCTCAATTTTGCTCCTAAGTCCCTAAAATCGTTCTTTAGGACACTCCATCTGCCTTTGACTTTGTCATTGGTGCCAGTGTGCACCATGACAGCCAGGTCTTCCCCAGCCCCTCCCAGTAATCTGTCCACCAGATCTGTGATGTCCCGAACCCGAGCGCCCGATAGACAGCATACAGTTCCGCGCTTCAGGTCTTTGTCACAGATTGCTCTCTCTGTCCTTCTAAGAATTGAGTCCCCTACCACCAGAATCTGTCTTTCCTTTCCCTTCCTGCCCACTCTCACAGGAGGAGTTCTTCCCCTGGCAGCTACGGGAGTCCCTCATCTCCAGCAGTGCTGGTCCCTGACTGGTTTCACCAATGTTACTCAATGGACATGTTAATGCATGTGATTTACCGTATTTATCGTCGTGTGATTTACCATATTTAAAGTAGTGGGTGCGTGTTATACGCCGATAACCCAAAAAAAGTGACAAAAATAGCGAGCAGCGCCGAAAAATAGCGAATCGCCGCCGAAAAAGACCGAAGCGCCCCCTGAAAAGACCGAGCCGACTGTTCGGCTCCACTCATAGTCCCGCCTCCCTCCCGAAACAGCAGGGAGGTGGGACTGCGAGTGGAGCCGAACAGTCGGCTCGGTCTTTTCCGGCGGCGCTTCGGTCTTTTTCGGCGGTGGGAAATTTAAACGTGGGCAAGGCTGCAAATGGCGCTGGCAAGCTGCAAATGGCGCTGGGCAAGCTGCAAATGACGCTGGGCAAGCTGCAAATGACGCTGGGCAAGCTGCAAATGACGCTGGGCAAGCTGCAAATGACGATTAAATGTAAGTTTTTTTTTCCCCTAAACTTCCCTCCTAAAACTTTTTTTCCTTAAAATGCCCTCCTAAACTTTGGGTGCGTGTTATACGCCGATAAATACGTTATTTGCACATGAATTCATATAAATTTCACTTTAAACCATTAGGTCATATTGTAAATGAATGCATGAAAGTAGTGCGTTTCTTTTGATTGTATTGTGATTGCGTTACACTTTTTCAAGGAATATTACCATTTGTGTGGGAACACATATCAGTGCTGGCTGTAATCGGTTATTTGGTGTTAACCATTTGCACTATCACTGTGTAGCACAAAGACAACAATACTTAATTTCATTAGAACTAAAAGATTGTGCTAAAGATTTTGTATGGCCCATGGTAGTTGCAAAAATGTTTAATAAAATACACAAATAGTTATTAGTGCACACAAATACAATATAACTGAAGGAATACAAACTAAGGTGACAAACTTTAAACCAAAGAAAAAGGTCTGCATTCCTTTCCGTTTCTGTGGATGTAACTTGAAGACAGATGTTGCAAACTGAACCAACAACTGTTGTGCAAACTGATGCAACTCAAATCCATATTCTGTTTTTCTTTTTTTTTCTTTTCTTAGCAAAAACGTGACTGAACTGATGACACTGGTCTAAAAAGGACCATTAGTGTGGTGAGATGCCATTCATTTTGAATAACACTTCAACACAGTTAGGCAACACAGCTGCACAACATACTTTTACGACATTGTATTGGAAAGAAAGAGAGAAAAAAAAAAAGGGACATGTGCACTTTTAGGCAAATTAAAGAGGTGCATCTCTCAAAAGAAAAAATTAAAAGTCAGCAGCTACAAATACTAAATAAATTGGACACTTACCTGTTCCAGGGTCCAGAGATGCGGGGGGGTCGAAGCTCCGCTCTCCCCCCGATCCGCTCTGCGGCGCCGGCATTGCAACTGTGGGCACCCGGCTGTGGCTTCACAGCCAGACACCAACTGCACATGCGCGAGTGGCACCGTGCGCCGTGATTGGCCGCACAGTCACCTGGGACATGTGACAGGTCCCAGATGACTGGGGAGCCCTTCCTGCGCTGAGGGGAAGTGATGTCACCAGCCGAGGCTACGCAGGAGGCAGACTACGAGGGACCCCCTAGCAACAGGCATTAAGAGGTATGTAAAAAAAAAAAATATTTTCCAATTATTTTTTATTAGGAATTTTAAGCCTTTTTTATTTTTATTTTTTTAGGGGGAAACACCACTTTAAGTATTGTGCGTTGGCAACCCATTCAGCTGTGGCATTGTCTAATGGAACTGGATAACCAGTCAGAAAAGGGATCCAGTAAAGCAATGACAGAAACATTTCTTGCAACTCTAGGAGGTTGATTGGAAGCTATTCCTTCTGAGACTAACCACCAAAAACAGAAAAACGAGTGCAGAACTTTGCCACATAACTCCACCCCAACCCAAGAGACCGGAAGCCATCATGACAAACTTGATTTCCAACAATGCAATGGACAGAAGCCACCACAACAGACACTTTGGCTCAAGGATATAACCAATAATGGGTTTGTCCCACATTCTGTGAATGCTCGGTTTGCAAAGCTCTGGAAAAGAACTTAGCAAAGGTGGACTGCTTCAGAGATGGATACCATGCGCATGTCACTCAGTTGGGAATATAAACACCAGCATTAAGGTTGCCAAACCCAATTCTACACAGTTTTGTCAAAAAAAACCAAAAAAAAAAAAAAAAGAGATGATCCAGGAGAAGATCCAAGGTTAACAAAATCAGAAATTACTTTTTAAAGTTCAGGATACACCCAAAGTCCAGGAGTACACACACGTGGGGCATATTTATGAAGCTATGAATGTTACATTCACTTTTATTTTTTCATAGACCCTAATGGAACAGATTGACAGCTATGCACACATTTTTTAAATCATTTATTAATGTTTGCGCCTATCCATTTTCAACAGGCCCTCAATGCACATCCCAAAATAAATACATAAATAAATAGCACAAGAGCCTTGAACTATAGTACACTATATTAACAAAAGTAATGGGACCATTGCCTTTACACGCACACAAACTTTCATGGCATCCCAGTCTTGGTCTGTAGGGTTTAATATTGAGTTGGCCAACCCTTTGCAGCTATAACAGCTTCAACTCTTCTGGGAAGGCTGTCCACAAGGTTTAGGAGTGTGTCTATGGAAATGTTTGAACATTCTTCCAGAAGTGCATTTGTGAGGTCAGGCACTGATGTTGGGAGCATGACATTGTCCAAAATGTCTTGGTATGCTGACACCTTAAGAGTTCCCTTCACTGGAACTAAGGGGCCAAGCTCAACCCCTGAAAAACAACCCCACACCATAATCCCCCCCCCCCCCCCCCCCCACCAAATAATTTGGACCAGTGCACAAAGCAAGGTCCATAAATACATAGACATGTTTGTACTTTCAACTTGTGTGACAGATTTAGGTACTGACCATACGAAAATCAGACGTGGAACTGTTGTCCACCGTAAATTTACTAGCCTGACATCCAATATTTGTTGGCCAAAAATTGGAAAACAATTGTCTAAAGGAATGTACTAATGGTAAGAATTCAGGACAACAGACAATCCCCTTTCCAACAATCGAACCGTGTGTATGAGGCTTTAGACTGGGATGCCATTAAAGTTCATGTGCGTGTAAAGGCAGGCATCTCAATACTTTTGGTAATATAGTGCTCTGTGTTTTTGTTTTTTTACATAAATGCTGTAGAATCAAGCCTTATAGTTTAGGAAATGTAGAAATAATAAAAAAAAGGGAGCCCACACACAATTTTAGCAATCCTTTATTGAAGGAAACAAGTTGGTTATGTTCACTGTATTGTATGAAACATCACAATATCATACTGGGAAGGTATCAGTACAGGTTGGATCAGAGTGGGCAGATTTAAATCAAGCCAATCTTACCCAAAAATATAAAAAGGAGGAGGGGAAAAAAAAAGAAAGAAAAAATTAGACGGAGAGTATAGTAAGGAGGAAAAAAGTATGTTGGGAGGGAAAGGGGAATAAAAACCCAAACAGCCCAGCCAATGGACAAAGATTTGCATTATCTTGGATAACACATTAACTTATGAACCTAAAATCTAATGAATAAATAAAGTATGGTAGCAATAATCCTTAGACAATAAAAACACACAAGACAAAATAAAAATCAGAAAAGTAAATTATGTATTCGGGATAGCGGATCTATGTACCAGTAGGTATGCTTTTCAATTCAGCAAGAAAAAAAAAAAAAAAAAGTTACAAACAAATACCATGAATTTTATTTCACAAAGAGTTGATCAGTCATCAGCTCGAAAACAATATGGGAAAATGTCATAACAATTTTTGCTGAAACATTTTTAAAAACAGCAGAATTTTTACAAGGACTCCACAGCATGTAAAATCAATGTATACATTCCTCATTGCCCCCTCCAATAGCTTTTTAGATAAATACTTCTCTTCTCCTTTTCAGCATAAAAACAGTATTATCTGACATGCACAACTTAAAAGAAAATGAAAAAGAAAAAAAAGAAAAAAAAAAACAACATATATAAACCAAGATTATTGCAAAAATAGATTTCAACAATCTTCAAGTACCTCACGACAGTCACTCTTGTACCATGCCCATTATTTAGAAAATTAAAAAAAAAAAAGTCACAGAACCCATGAAAATATCTCTGTATTATTATCTAAGATTTTCTTTAAAATAGATTTTTTAATAGTATATATAGTCAGTCAGTTTCAAAATTGTTAAGATGACCTCTGCAACAATGCAAACAATTAAAAAAAGTTATACCCACATTACACAATGCTACCATTTTACACAGACATCAAACCCAGGAAACCAGACGAACAGAAAAATTCATAACCAATATAAATGGATAGGGTTCTTCTTGTTTAGCTTAAGAGGAGAAATTAATGTTTGCAGTAGAGGATGTGGAAAAATAAACCAATTGTAGCATGGACCCACATTTCAGGTAATCAAATTCAGGGACTGGCCAGGACAAATAAGGGGACCCTAGACATACACTTACAGAAACCTGTGTGGAAATAGGAAAGCCTATTAGTTCTGACTTCTGTTTCTGCAAATGCTAAATCCTTGGCTGCCGTTAGGATATGCTTACTTCAAGCTGGACCACAACAGATACTCAAACAGGCATGCAAATCTGCAGTTAGTGGCAAGAAGTATACTTGTCCTGCTCAGCAAGACAACGCTGACGTTGGGTCATTTTGACTGTCAAGCAACTATCTTTTTTTTTGAAGCCTTCAAAAGCAGTCACCTACTTCTTTCAGCACAGATTTTATTTAATTTTTTTTAGCAAAACTAACGCCACCAATTTAATGCTTTCCCAAAACAGTTACATTCAAGGCATGCCTTGAGTGATAACGGTTAGTTACTAGCATGCTTGTGTTAACCCTTGAACAAACTGCCGAGCCACCGAATGGCTAGTGTCACAACTGAGCACGTGCAGCACCATGGCAACCGCAGATCAAACAGAGGCTAAGTTGGCAGATTCATTGGCTGTAAGGGATTAGAGGATTTAGTTCTGCTTTAATAGGTACACTGTCAGGGAACAAACACCTGTGTAGACTCATGGAAGCAACCATTCCCTGGTGAGTCTTTGACCAAGGACAAGCATGTGCATATCAGGTAGCTGATGTCCCAACTCCATAAAATACATGGCCAAAAGTCTTTGGGCAAATACAGAGATCAGGTTTTTCCCAGTAAAAAGGTACTGATAATGCTACAAAAGATATGAGACAAGTGTGTGCTTCCAACAGTTTGGGGAAGGCCTCTTGTGCCCCAGCATCTCTAAGCCCTGTGCACAAAGCCAGGTCCATAAAAATATGGTTCGAACTCCCGTGGATTGACTTGGAATGCCGATTGCAAGCCAGGTTTTCTGATCAATCATTAATACTCGACCTTATAAAAGGTTTTTTTTTTTTTTTTTTTTTAACTGAAAGAGCCTTGTCAAGAGTGGAGGCTGTTACAAATGCAAAGGAATGATGGAAGGCCAAGTGGATGGGGACAACTCCTGATTGGTGCCCATGAAGTTACAGTTTTAGAATAGGACATCCAAAAAGCTCATGTAGGTGAGATGGCAAGGAGTCCATAATCTAGCATATATATTGTTCTGAGCCACTGACTAAATAAACCAAAGATAAGAATATCAGCCTCAGTACATGTACTTTTAAACATGACAGCAATAACTTTATTTCTGACATATTCCCATGTATTCAGCACTTAGGCTCCATTTACTCCTGAGTATTTTGGGATCATGGCAGAATCGCTGCGATTCTGCCGTGATCTCAAAAGGCACTACAATGGCAAAACGGAGGTTCAGGTGCCATTATCTTTAATAAAACCTAAAACGAGAGGGTGAATTTGCCACAATTGTTGCCCAGTAATGGTGGCAAACCACATTGAGTGAAGCTTGTCGTCCAAATAGGGGCAGAAGCTTCTTTTTGGATACAAGCTTCATGCGATACGATTTGCTGTGAAACAATAGCGGCAAAACCACACCACGTTTTAGGTGCCATTGTCATTTTGATTCTGAGGGTACATGGTATTGACTTAGTCCTATGGCAGATCACACACTTCTACAGATTCCATTTGATTCATGATCAGCTTTAAATAACAACTGAGTGCAGTTCTATGCACATTTCAGGTGCATTCAAAGTCTTATTTCCTTAAAAAAAAAAAAACTAAAGCAGCCATAACCCAAGTAGAAATGCCTGTCTCCTGCCAGCTGTGTTCAGGGATTTAAAAGTAGAACTATAGGTAACCCCCCACCCCCCAACATATTTTGGATAGAGCAAGGTAGGGTTATAACCCGTCAGATTTATTTTTTTTCACCGCCTGTGTCCCATTGTTTTCTTTCATTTCCTGTCCCAATAGCCAAACAGGAAGCGAGGGGAATCCTTGCAAATTAAGGGAATCCTTTGGGGACATATAAGAAAAACAAACAATGGGGGTAAATTATTGGTTGAAAGCTTTACACCCACTGAGTGCAAATTATTTTATTTAAATCCCTTGAGGACCCCCAGGTCACCAGATCTAGCGTACCAATTAGAAGATCTCCCCTCTATTTTCAGGGGGCAACCCAAAATTTGGGATTTTCTTTTACAGTCAATGATAATAGTAAACAGAACAGAGGGTAAATCGCCTTAACAGGGGCACAGACCGCAATAAAAATGGACAAGCATTCAAATCCCTGTACACTCTATCCAAGACGCAAAAAAGTTTTGCATGTAGTTATACTTTAGGTTTCTGCAAGCACAGAATATACCTACATGCACTCATTCTATGGGTGGCTGTACACTGCAGCTCGCTCCCGAGTGTGGAATTAAGCCTACAATTCATGTTGTACGGCCTCATGCACCCATATGGGTGCTTGAGGTCCTAAAGAAAATGACTTTGCAGAATCTTTGTTTTCATGCACCTGGAATGTATTTTGCAAACTTAAAACTCAAAGTCTAATTAGGTTTTAAAGATTTATCCCACTAAAAAACACACTTAAGTTTAAGTAACCAGTGGTGGGATGAATCACCCAATGGCTTGTCTCTCAGGGATATAAAAGCAACATTTATGGTACAGAAGAAGGAAGTCACACATGCTCAAAGAAGCTAGGTGTCCCTGCAATGAAGGCATTAAGGTTGGGCAGAGCTTGGAACTTGGGTTATCTTTAAAAGAAAGGCCTTAAAAAAAAAAGGAAGGTATCTCAGTTCCCAGCTTCGCTTTCCTCCTACAGCCCTTACTTGGTTTTGCACCCACTTCCTGGTTCTCCAAGAAAACGTGGCAAGTAAAATTCCTTGAATTGGCATTTTAAAGGCTATGAAGGGATGGTGGCAGAAAATTCTGACATCCCTGAGAGATGCAAGAATCCCTGTGGTATCAGTTTTGAGTGGACTGATTATTTAAAACAAGTCTACATATTTGGAATTAAAAGTGGCAGGATGATTTTCCTCAATAATAAACCAAAAAGTAATCCAGTGGATCAACCAATGCTTAGAAAGAAAGAAAGAAAACAATTTTTTTTTTTTTTACAAGTAATGTCTCATACAACTACGTGTTTTTACATGCGCTTGTGGAGTTTTAGTTCGGAAGTGCCCTACCTGTTCAAGTACAACTGCATGCACCTCAATACATCTAACAAACTGCATGAGGCTTATTTCTTCCCAAGCTCTTTAGCACCATAAGGTGCCCGCAAAACGCTGCGCTGCAAGGCCCTCCAGTTTTACCTGTTAAGAGTAATGCTGCTGCACAGGTGACCAGAAATCCTGAGGCTGGCAAAAATACTGCTAAGTGTGACAATGTTATAAAACAAACTGATAAATGGTGCAAAATACTAAATTATTTCTTGTTTTGCCCATTTTTTTTTTTTTTTTTTGTTTTTCTTTTTGTACATAGCTGACGCTCCACCACAATCTCTTCCTTGGATTGAAGAGAACCGAGATAAAAGTTTTTTTCCCCCTTTTACTCCAGACCAAAAACATATTAGGAGTTGTGAAAGGCTACCATGGGTCTTCTAGATCGCCAGCACCCTACAGGAAAGAAAAAGAAAATATATAACTAAAGCGTGACTAATGGTCTTTGCAGATTGCTGACCCTTGGGTCAGGTTTATTTTAGGTGTAAAAAGCAAAATTGTCATGAGGTAGGCACAAGATGATGATTAATTAAGAGCAGTTTTCTTTGTTACACCAGCCCAGTGATTTGCATTTACTCCGAGTATCACAATTTCTAGTCTTGTGGATGGTTTTATGCCAAAGCTGGAGACAGGCAACAGATCTCGTTCCGTGGCTGCCGTTTAAAGAGGTTGCAGCACTCTCTTGGTGCTTGAGCGTAGCTGTGAAACATGCAAATTAAAGTCCAACTGAAATTGCCACTAAAAATAAATAAAATAAACTCAACATACAGCCAGTTACTTGTGAAGATTGGGTTCATTGGCACTGGAGCTTCTTTTGGAAGAACTATATACTTCTGTAGAACCCATTGAACAGCACCAAGATACCATCGTCCCCAGAGAGCATTATTGGTAAACCATCACAATTGAAAAAAAATGGGGAGTTCTTTCTAATGGTTTGTGTTTTACTGATACAGTGAATGCTTCTTGTAATTAATGACTCTTCCTTAATCACGTCAATACCAGGCACTTTCCCCCTTTCCTGCCCAGACCAATTTTCAGTGCTGTCACTTTTTAAATGACAATTGCGTGGTCATGCTACGCTGTACCCAAAGAAAAATGTTATCATTTTGTTCCCACAAATAGAGCTTTCTTTTGGTGGCATTTGAATTTTTTTTAAAAAAGACCGATTTTTTTTTCAAAAAGTATTTCTTCGTTATTAAATATTGTAAATAAGTAGTTTTCTTCTTCACTGACGTCACCAATGAGGTGGCACAAATGATGGGCCCTAATGGGCATTCATAGGTGGCACTGAAAGGCTGCACCGATTGGCACCACTGGTGATAGGCACCGATTGGCATCCCTGGTGGCCATGGGTGGCATACATGGTGGTTGGTCCTGGGTGGCATACATGGTGGTCCTGGGTGATAATCAGCGCAGAGCCCCCATCAGGAGAGCAGCCGATCAGCTCTCCTCTACGAGAGTCTGTCAGACACGATAGAGGAAAAGCCGATACACGGCTTCGGAGTTGCGGTGTGTCAGACTGACACATAACAGCAATCGCGGCACCCTGCTGACGCGTGCCGGCTCATTATACTGTAAGAAGTCATGCGGCGCTCAGTCAGGATAACAGAACCACTTTAACCACTTCCCGCCCCGCTGTCGTTTTGCTATGGCCGGGAAGTGGTTAAACACTTAAGGACAGAGCCTCATTTTGAGATTTGGTGTTCAACCACTTCAGCCCTGGAAGGATTTACCCCCTTCCTGACCAGAGCACTTTTTGCGATTTGGCACTGCGTCGCTTTAACTGACAATTGCGCAGGCGTGCGACGTGGCTCCCAAAACGTATTTGATCACCTCTGCGGTTTTAATTTTTCGTGCTATAAACAACAAAAAAAAAAAAAAAAAAAACGCATTATTTTTAACTTTTTGCTATAATAAATATCCCCCAAAATATATAAAATTATTTTTTTCCACAGTTTAGGCAGATACGTATTCTTCTACATTTTATTATTTTTTTTAACCAAAAATAAGTCCCTTTAGGAGCTATGGGCAGAAGTGACATTGTGCAATGGTATGGAGCAGAGCGGGGGCCACCTTCCCCTCAGTCATCTCCATTCCACACGTCTCCGGTAAGCGGTAGGGGGCACCGGAGCGTGGCGGCCCTCTCCCACTACCGATAAGTGATCTTGCGGCGAATCCGCCGCAGAGACCACTTTTATCTGAAAACAAACCGCCCGCTGAAGAAGAGGATACCGGGGTTATGGCAGCTAGCTGCTGCCATAACAATATTCCTCTTCAAACAGCCAATGTATAACATAATATACAACGGCAGCAGGTGGGCGGCTGGCAAGTGGTTAAAGTGGATGTAAACCTGATTCATGAAATTTGAGCTGAGCACATACATCTGCAGTGTCTTCTTATCTCTCTTCAAAGCACTATGTCCCGTAGCTGTCTCCTGCACCGTTCTTCTGTTATCAGCCTGACGCCGGAGAATTTGTCAGAAGTTCTCTGGCAACTGAGATAAAAGCAGCCAGTTTTGTGTTGCTAATTGATTCAACGAACAGTTCTGAAAGTCTCTACCTAGGAGGAGAGGGGGTGTGTGCCTTTACTCCAATCAGCTGTCTTTGCTGTCTGCCCAGGCTTTCATGCAGTGCTGAACAGGAAGAGAAATCTAACACGATCTAAACTATCTAAAGAATATATAAAGCTGAAGATAGCAGATATACAAGTAAACCTTATGCAGGAGGATTTGTGTAATCTCTGTGTATCATCTGAGGCTGTTCACTTCACTGGGTATATTTGAGGGTTTACATCCACTTTAAGCCGCGATAGGCAAAACATCAGAACTTGAAGCCCAATATGCTCACCAAGATTATTTTAATGTCAATGTTTTTATATTGTGGATTTATTTTATGGAATTAAAAAAAAAAAAAAACAAACACACAAGAAAATATACAAATTCTAAATTATTACACATTTATTAATTCCATAAAATTCACAATATTAAAACAGAACATAAAAATAATACCTGTGATCACATTAGACTCCAAGTAAGTTCAACATGTTTCACCTATCGCAGCTTCATCAGGGAGTTGTTACATAAAGCATTGACTGTCTAGTTTATAATCCTTTGAAGGACTGGCTCACCACGTGTTGGAATATTTATTGAATATTCAGTTATACCGTTAATGCCTGTCATAAGGAATGTGTTGGTATCTTTGTAACTTTTCTTTAATACAGTGAATGCGTCTTGTAATTAAAACAGTTGTAAACCGCTGAGGAAAACAAAAACCCCTGCAAGATAAAGACATATGTGCATCACACATCATGAAATGCTCACCTTAAAAACTAAAACCTCTCAGTGGCGGCCGGTCACCACTGAGAGGGCTGACATCTTCTGTGTTTTCTTCCAGAATCGCGGGCTCCGGCGCGGAGAGTGGCCGGAGCCGCGTTGACATCACCTCCTGAAGCCACGATAGGGGAAACATGTCGGAGAACCAACATGGAGCCCAGTATGATTTTATTGCTACAAATGTTTTTGTATAATATACACTAGAGTATAGGCCAGTGATGGTGAACCTTGGCTCCCCAGATGTTTTGGAACTACATTTCCCATGACGCTCATGCACTCCGCAGTGTGGTTGAGAATCATGGGAAATGTAGTTCCAAATCATCTGGGGTGCCAAGGTTCGCCATCACTGGTATAGGTTGGCCCGAATATAAGCCGAGACACCTAATTTTACCACAAAAAAACAAAAAAAAAAAACAAAAAAAAAAAACAGGGAAACGTATCGACTCAAGTATAAGCCTAGGGTGGGATGTTACGCTGTGTGTCAGAGCTGGATCTGAATCGCCGTGCAGCCGCTGTAACAATATCCTTCCCCTCCTATGAAGGACTGGGGAGGCTGCACATTACACTTGTGAGAAGAGGGGAAACTGAAAGGGGCGCACCAGGCGGATACATGTGTGGCACCCATTGGGACGGCCCTTTTTTTTCTTCTTACGTAGGACCCTTGAGAATAAGCCGGGGGGGGGGGGGGGGGGGGGTTCAGCATAAAGAATGTGCTGAAAAACTCGGCTTATACGGTATGTGAATTTTATGGAATTAATAAAATGTGTAATATTTTTAAATTCATGTTATTTTCTTGGTACCTTATTAAATGCCTTAAAATAAACAAGTACTCCAACATGTTTCGCCTATGGTGGCTTCTTCAGGGAGTATTACAAGAAGCATTCACTGATCAGTAAAACGAAAAGTTAAAAGAAGATAAGAGACAATATACAAGATTTTAATAATGAGAACGGTATCATTAACAGTAATCGGCATGATTCATGAAGAATCATTCTTGCCAAACCAATCTATTAACCTTCTATGAGGAGGTGAGTTACCATCTGGATAAAGGAAGGCCCGTAGACATTGTTTATCTGGATTTTGCAAAAGCATTTGACACAGTTCCCCATACATATATAAGGGTCCGTTGGCATAGACCATAGGGTGAGTACATGGATTGAAAACAGGCTACAAGGGAGAGTTCAGAGGGTGGTGATAAATGGGGAGTACTCGGAATAGTCAGGGGTGGGTAGTGGGGTCCCCAGGATTCTGTGCTGGGACCAATCCTATTTCATTTGTTCATAGACGACCTGGAGGATGCAGTAAACAGTTCCATCTCTGTATTTGCATACAATATTAAGCAGGGCAACAACTTCTCCGTAGGATGTGGAAACCTTGCAAAAAGATCTGAACAAAATTAATGGGGTGGACAACTACATGGCAAATGAGGTTCAATGTAGAAAAAGGCAAAATAATGCATTTGGGTGACAAAAATATGAATACAATCTATACACTGGGGGGGGGGGGGACCTCTGGGGGAATCTAGGATGGAAAAGGACCTGGGGGTCCTAGTAGATGATAGGCTCAGCAATGGCATACAATGCCAAGCTGCTGCTAACAAAGGAAACAGAATATTAGCATGCATTAAAGGGTGTTTAATTCCAGAGAAAATGATAAGTCTCCCGCTCTACAAGACTCTGGTCTGGCTGCACCTAGAGTATGCTGTCCAGTTCTGGGCACCAGTCCTCAGGAAGGATGTACTGGAAATGGAGCGAGTACAAAGAAGGTCAACAAAGCTAATAAAGGGTCTAGAGGCTATTAGTTATGAGGAAAGTTTGCAACGAGCACTGAACTTATTCTCTCTGGAGAAGAGACGCTTGAGAGGCGATAGGATTTCAATATACAAATACCATACTGGTGACCACAATAGGGATAAAACTTTTTCGCAGAAGGAAGTTTAACAAGACTCGTGGCCACTCACTCATTAGGAGAGGTTTAACCTTAAACTACGTAGAGAGTTCTTTACTGTAAGAGCTGCAAGGATGTGGAATTCCCTTCCACAGGCGGTGGTCTCAGCAGGAGGAAAAGCAATAGTTTGACACTATTAGATAAGCACCTGAACGACCGCAACATAAAGGGCTATACAATGCAATTCCGACATATAATCACACACATAGGTTGGACTTGTGTCTTTTTTTTTCAACCTCACCTACTATGCAAGATAGAGACCAACATATTCCTTGTATTGAGACAGACATTTACAGTGTGACTGAGTATTCAATAAATGTTCAAACACATAGTGGGCCAGTCCTTCAAAAGGATTATTAGGCAAGACCACAGTGAATGCTTTATGCAATTAATAACTCCCTGAAGAAGCTAGGATAGGCCACATATGACGGAGAACTTACTTGGAGCCTTATGTGATCGAACAATCTAACATTAAAATAAACCTTGTGCATTCCAACCACAAAGCTAACTGCGTGAAATTTGCATATTCTCCCTATGCAGGATTCCTCTGGGTACTCAGGTTTCCTCCCAAAGACATTCTGGCAGGTTAATTGGATCATGTCTACATTGGCCCTAGTATGTGTTAGTATTAGTTAGGGACCTTTAAGTGTAAGCTCCTTGCGGGCAAGCACCGATGTGAATGTGCAATATATGAAGTGCTGCGTAAATTGATGATGCTATAAATACATGTAATAAAATAATAATATTTTGAATTCATACTCTAGGTTTCTTGGTACCTTCAAAGTCTTGTTTTTTTAAATTTGTGATGGTTTACCAATAATTCTTTTGGAACAAATCAACTTGTCCCAAGTATTCAGCAGTAGAGAAAAAAAAAACTAAAAAGCAGTGGCATTTCTACAAAAGCCACCCCCCTTTCAAATCCAAGTTAAAGCTGTCCAATCAGCAGGGATTGCGAGCTGTGATAGTACCCCTAAGATTAATGCAAAGTGACTACTGAAGACAGACTGCTACACAGATGGCAGCAACCTTCTGCCGAGTACTGCTGGGGGACAGGCTGCTGTGTTCTAAAAAGGAACCCAAAGCCAGTAAAACTAACAGAATGGAGCCAATATGGAGTTCATTTATGTACTTTTAGCAGAAACTTTGGGCTTTAATTTGGACATGCCACAGACCTATATGGGAAGCCAACAATGCCCAGCCTGCCGCAGAGACATGCCAGAAGAGTCAACCTTTGTTGGAAAGGGCAGTAAACTGATTCACTGGGCTAGCAAAATATTTCATAAATAATCAACAGTGGTAAAATGCAGTGCACAGAATATTACCATACTTTACATCAGGGGTCTCCAAACTATGGCCCTCCAGTTCAGAAACTACAATTCCCCATCATGCTTAGTCATGTCTGTGAATGTCAGAGTTTTGCAATGCCTCATGGGACGTGTAGTTCTGCAACAGCTGGAGGGCCATAGTTTGGAGATCCCTGCTTTACATCAATTGAAATCCCACACCCTTAAAATGAATGTCCAGCTATGTGCACTGAGGTTTTTAGACTCTGTATCATGTTTGTGGTAACAAGACATAGGGCAGACTATTCAATGATAAATCATGTAGTACATCAGACCAAAATCACAGTACAATATACATAAAAATAGTTCTTGGTGCAATATTGGAATATGTTCTCACTACCGTTTACTGGGAAAATGCTAGTGTATCCTGTGTTTTTTTCCTGATGTTCTTCTGTCTCTATGCAGCCCTAGAGTAGTAGAGACACTCAAAGTTTTCCTTGAGGTCATCCTACTCTGCAAATCTTTGGTTTCTGTGTGTCATCCCTGGTGGTCTAGGGTGGCATACCTTGTGCTGGGCATCCCTGGTGGTCCGATGGCATCCTGGTGGTCCAGTGTGGGCATCGGGGATAATCGATCAGCCCAGGCACCCACCGTCAGAGGAGCAGCCAATCGGCTCTCCTCTACTCACGTGACAGACGGCTCTTCCGATTTGCACTGTGATCAGCCATGACTGGACACGGCTGATCACGTGGTAAAGAGTCTCCAACACCACAATGGGCGTTGGAGACTCTTTACCAAGATCGTAGTTGCATGGTGTCAGACTGACAGCCCGCAACAACAATCGCGGCGATAAGCGCCCCCAGCAGCTCAAAATCCTGAGGACGCCATATGACGGCGGTCAGGATTTTAAAAACACTTTGCCGACGTCATTTGACAATGGGCGGGCGGCAAGTGGTTAAAAATCACAACATGTAGTTCATCCCCAAATAGTAGGCTTTCTACTTGACATATGAAGAGAACAACATTTAAAGAGATTATAAAGGCAACTTTCTTTTTTAAACAAAATATGTTATACTTACCCACTCTGGGCAATTGTTTTGCATAGAGCAGCCCTTGGCCTCATCTGGGATTCCCTGCTGGCACTCCTAGCCACAGCCTACTGCCAAGTGACCCCATAGCAAGCTGCTTGTGCTGGGGGTACTTGTGCATGCTTTTTTTTTTTCAACAAGAAAAAGAAAATACTTGTGCATGCTTGCTCCTGAACCAGCTCTGCGTAGCACATGGCTAGATTGAGATTGGACGCAGGTAAGTATTTAGGGAGGTGGCGGGGAAAGCTCCTTGCAGAAGGTATTTTTCCTTAATGCAGAGAATGCATTAAGGTAAAAAAACCTTCTGCCCTTTAGAACCACTTTAAGCTTATTCAAAAAAAATGGCACAGAGAACCAAGTGCAGCAATCTAACGTAACCACAATTTGCTAAAGCTGGAGAACAAGATGGCTTCTACATGTTTGACAAAAAAGGTCAGTGGATGGTTTTATTGAATAATCCTGTTAAGTGTCTGTATGCAACTGACAAATCTTACAAAAAGCAAACTAGTTACCCAACATATTCCATATATACAAACACACACACAGAAAATTGAACAGCCATTACAGCATACAAGGCAGACGCATTGATACAGATCTATACACATCGTAGCTTGCATTCTCATAAAAGAGGAGGGCAGTGCATGTGTTCCAAACACTGGAGCTTTTATTAAGCATTGATAAAGTTTACACTGCAGTTTGCATTTATTACAAAGCACCATCTAAAGAAAAAAAAAAAAAAAAACAAACAGGGAAAAATATACATTCATTCAAACAGCTAAAACAAAAAGTAAAATCTCAAACAATTAACCACAAATGTCATCAAAACAATCCCAAATGAAAAAAATGTAAAGTACAGTTGTAGTTTCACTGGCATTTGTGCTTGTCCCTATGGTGAACACACACCCAGCTTGATGCAGTGTGGCCTGCAACATCTCAGTTCTAGGTTAAGGCTGGCCATACATGATACAAATTTTCCTTTAGATTTACCAAAACCGTGCAATAGATGGAGGTCAGACCTAAACATTTTCAATTTGTATGCAATCAGGAAGGCCCTTGCACTATATAGTTGAAGGTAAAACTAAAGGAAATTTAAGAAAATGTTGTACAATGTATGGCCAGCTTTACTCTGTGCCTTGCTATGAATAAGCCGCTTCTGGCCACCACTAGCGGGGTATTGTTTGGGAAGGGGGGAGACCCAAACTGCCTTGAAGCACACTCCAGACTTACCTTTGGTCTTGTCCAGCTGTACAGGCTTGTTTCCTGTACTGAAATTGCTTACTAAGATTTCACTGCAAGCGGAACTTCCGACAGTGTGCATTAGAAGCCACCCCATTTCCTGGCTGCAGGACATCCAGCATCTAGTGCTTTCCTTTTGAGCCAGTCACCGCCCCTCATTTATTGGACTTTGTTTTTTTAATCAAGGCGGCTCGGTTTCACATGTGGGCGTTACCTAGGGCAGTCTACATGCAAATGCAGCCTGCCTAGGAATACCCACTTCTCAACCCATCAAGGCATTCTGATTGCGCCCAAGAGCAAGCCCACTGTTTGCATCATGATTGAGGGCTCATGAGAGGTTTACAGAGGCAATGTGTTGAGGTTTTCAAGCAATGATGTACAGCACACCCTACGGGCCCCTCTCACCAACAAATTATGATGGTGACCAGCAGGGTGCAGCACATACCATTTCAGAAAACAGCACACCCTGCCTCTGTACTCCCTCAGGTCTAAAAAAAAAACCAGAAAAACAAGCAGTGGGCTCTTGGGAGGCGTCATGCAAATCTCAAAATGCCTCGACAGGTAGGCCTCTCCGGGCAGGCTGCAGTTGAATGTAGACTGCAACAGGCAACGTCCACATGGGATCTTGCATCTCCATGATTAAAAGAACCAAAGTCGAATGAATGGGCAGGCCAGGTATAGATAGCTAGATGCTGAATGCAGCTAGCAAATGAGGTGGGCTCTATCCAACTTGCTACACTTTGAGAAGCTCAGTGTGCAGCAACAGAGTAAGCAATTTCAGTACATTAAAAAGGTAAGGCTGGAGTTCAGCTTTAGGCTGCTAGCAGGCTTTAGTACTAGATTAAAGACTAATGAAGCCTGCTAGCAAGCTTGTGTAAAAAGTTACAACCATCACTCATTTATATATCTGTTTAAAACACCCAAACTGGAGCTCAATGTTGCTTTCGAATATTCAAAAATCCTGTCTGAAGCTTGCTGTACACACTGCCCTTTTACAAGCTGAAGCCCATGTATACAAGGCCTTACTGCAGAGCCTCCTCTTGGTAATACTGTGGATTGTAAAATAGTTCAAACAGCGGGCTAAGGAAATGTGGTATGGAGATCTTCTCAGCGTTACTAAAACAAAGGGATAAGAATCATGTTGGAGATTTGGGTACACATTGAAAAGCCCTTTAATTATAAATGTATTAGTGCATATCTACACATTGCCACCACAGCAATCAATAGGATGTGACAATTGTAATACTACTGAACAGTTTATAAAAACCTCAACACACAGCTTTTATAGAATAAAACTAGTTATAAAATACTGAATTGAAATTATACAAAATGTACGATCTACAAACCCCAAAACTTTGTCAATACGATAAGTGAAAAAATGTGAAGAGTCTAAAATGCAGGATTAACTGTAAAACAGCCACTAGTTTTCATAAATATCAACAAGTAATGGCAAAAGCTCAAGAGTAATGCTGTCATTTCCTATGAGGAAAAGGGGACTGAATTCTGACAAGACTTGCCATCAGAATTACCTTTGACAGCTGCAGCACAAAAATGCCCGTACTAGATGGCCAGACAAACCGACTGAACGAGAGAAGCGAAGGTAAAGCCCAGATGATCAGCCCACCCAAAAAAAGGGAGGAGACAAATGCAGGTGTATAAATCACCCCCATGGTTTTATTTAGGTGTGTGACCCCAGCCTGTTTTCCCATTGCTGGTGGCGGCCCAATTTTGGACTTCTGGAGGCCACAGCAGTAGTAAGTCCCTTGCATAGATTGAGGTCTGAGAGAAAATAGGCAAAGAAATTTTCTGGGAAACATAACAGGTGCCAAACTGCGACCACCAGCCTTTGGGAGTCAATCTTGCAACTCCCAGCCTTGCAATGCCTCATTGGACTTGTAGTTTCACAACAGCTGGAGGGCTGCAGTTTGACACCTTGCTAGTGGATTGTTCAAAGAATACAAAAATCCAACAAAAATGTACCAGTAAGACTTCAAGGCCGTGTTTTACCAAACAAGGTCTCGCCACAAATCAAAATGAGATGCCTCCTCTGTAGTTCCAGCTCCTGTGAACTCAGGAGGTGCCGGGAATACGACAAAGAGCAGGCGCTTGGGGGGGGGGGGTGTTACTTTCTATGGCAGCCCAGACTGTGGGAGGGAACAGAACGCGAGCCCATGGCTGGATCACGAGAGGCGATGCCTTGAGGAGTCTGTAGTGGTGCGACACAAGGGGGGGGCACTGCGTCCAAGTCAGCAGTCAATACAGACTGGGGGTTGAGCAGAGAGGGAGTACATGGCTAAGGCAGCGTATGGCAGCAGTGATGCAGACTGCAGACAGGGGAGCACACGGTTGGAAGAGACAATGTAGGAGGCAAGACCATATTCACTTTAGGTGACACAAAAGCAATTATGATCTCACCTCCTGCTATATTCAGTCTCAACCAGCCACATGCCCCCTGCAGTCTACTTTCAGCACTGCCATACACTGGTTAAACCCCCCCCTGCTACATTCATCCACATGCTCCCACTCTGCCCCCCCCCCCCCCCACAGGGTCTGTATTCACCACTGCCATACACAGGATGCAACGTCCTAACCCAGCCTGGTGTCCCCACTCTGCACTCCTCTCGGTGCTACCTTTGAGCTCACAGGAACCACAACTACAGAAGAGGCATCAGGTATCAAAGCATTCGGTCAGTGCATATTGAAAACTTTGGATGGACATATAGCCACCAAAATATTGAGTTGCCGTGGAAGCCCATTTGAAAAACCCTGTGTTATGGATTTGCAGAGTGGTGCATGAAAGCATGCTGTCGTTTACTGCATTGTTCCCAACAGGTCCTCCTCTTCGGTCTATCCCAGGCTCTTATATGTGATATCACCGGTGATAGACAAGAGGAGGGCTAGCTGGGATCAAGGGGAAATAGCATGCCATTTTGCGTTACAACAGCAGCTTCCCTGCGCTGCATTTGTCAGTCATAAGCATTTAGGCTTAGGCACCAGCCTGAAACAGAAGAAGTTGTTGTGTGATGCAACTGTCTGCACAAGTACAGGAGGTGAATTTTTGCACTAGTAATATTTGTTCCCCTATATTGTGCTACTGTGTACTTCCTGACTCAGCTCTCCTTTTTGGACAAAAACATGCACTTTTGGGTGGACTGACCATACAAATCCTAATCAAGGGTTTTTAATTCCACTTTTACATACATCACCTACACACCCCCAGGTGTGTACAAGACAAAGTTAAAAAGTCATGCATTTCACACTTCTGAGGGTTTATCCGCTGGAGTGTGGGTTTGGGTTCCGGGTACCGCTTCAGTTTCCACACTGTCACCAGATGAAGAAGATTGTGTTGATCCAGCAGCGGACTCTTCGCCCTGCATTTTAACTAGCCTGTAACTACAAAGCATCTCCTCCAGGAGTTGGCGGTAGTTCCCCCTATGATTAATTCTCAGCTCCCTGAGAGCTTCCACCAATTTTCCATGCGCTGCATTTTCCTCTGATCCAGTGGGGTCCTTGTTTAAGATTCAAGACCCCAGTGTCAGTACGTAAAACAAGAGTCATTCTAAACACGCCACATACATACAAAAAGATACGTCTGCATTACAGCAATGAAAGAATGGCCGTTACTTTTACAGAAGGAACAATTTGTGACAAAGTCAATCATTTTAGAACGTCAGTCATAAGACGAGACTCTAAACTGCTTTTTGGCTACTCGAAGTAGGTGCTCCAACGCAGGGGTCTCAAACTAGTGGCCCTCCAGCTGTTGCGGAACTAGAAGTTCAATCATGCCTGTGCCTGAGGGAGTCACACTTTTAACTGTCAGCCTTGCAAAAGCCTCATGGGACTTGTAGTTTTGCAGCTGGAGGGCCGCCAGTTTGAGACCCCTGCTCTAACGGCTCTACTACATTGGTCAAGGCAGACCTGCACTTCAAGCAACTGAAATGCACCTATAAGAGAATGCCTGATTGCACATAAGATGCCAAAACGTTTCAGTGATCACATAGGGAACTGTCCCAAGACTCCTGATAATCTCATATGGTCCATTTATTGAAGTATAAATAAAGCTAGGGTGCAAAAGACTTGGTTATTTCTATAGTAGACTGAATTATATGTTGTGTGGGCTTGTCATACGATAAAAAAAGTTTCTTTGCACATGTTCAGTTTGGGAACTTTAGCAAAATTCTATTTAGCCTGATGTGTGTGCGCATTATTAAGTAAAATATTTTTAATAAGTACCACACTTTAAAAAAAAATAAAAAAATAAATAAAAAAAAAGGCAACTAGTTAGGCTAGAAATATTGCCACTGGTGATTTTAAACAAGTCTGCTCTGGGACTAGGTCCCTTATTGAGCCAATGACCTGAAGAATGCAGTAATGAGTGTGTTTGGACAATATACACACTTATTCGGGGTCAGTGATACACCAAGCAGCCTTGAATTAAGTCTGCATTGGTAGCTTCCATATTCATATCCAGACTATTTCCAACAGTTATGTGTAACCAGCTTACAATATGGCTAAACATAGATCAGAGAACACATTACCATCTGGAGCACACCCATTATAACCATTTGATGTGCTCCAGACCACATCTCCTAGATAGGACCAACTTGCTTCCACTCTGTACATTAGTCAGCCTTTGCCATATTCCAGGAAATAACTTCAGTGGATTGCGAACAGCACTACCAGTGCCTAATAAAGCTGTTATAGGCTGACATTTGCATGGTTCTAATAAAGCTGTAGCAGTACAAATAGAAAAAATAAAAATAAAAAATAAAAAGCTATTCTCATGTATGAAAACTTACCCCATCATTGTCTCTATGTGGATTCAACCTATTATAAACATCTTCGATAACACTGCGTCTGCAAAAAAAAAAAAAAAAAAAAAAAAAAAAAAAAAAAAAAAGTTACCAGTTTAGGATGAACCTCATTTATGCATTTATTTTGGCACGCATAAGGTCACAGCAATGGAGTTTCTGAATGCTAGAATACAAGTCGAGTAATCTGACAAAACACAGGCCATTTTGAAGATTTAAGAGACACCAATGTACAGTGCTCAGCATAAAATGAGTACACCAACAGATTTGCCAGAAAAACTTTACTTCCCTTTCAAACATTTTCTATGGGACACTATACTACAAAATACTCCCACAAACGTGGGCCATGGATTGCAAACAAGATTTGTTAATTTGCACACAGAAAAAAAAGCATTTTTTCTAACAAAATTCATTCAAGACCATGTTGCAAAAATGAAAACACCCCAATGAAAATCTTAGGAGCAAAGATAAAATTTAGACATCAAAATCCTAATTAAGAATTAAACTACAGGTTTTACACCCATGTCTTTACCCATTTAGTAATACAGTGTAGTGCATTGTGAAAAGCCAATGTCTTTAACACAATGAAATAAAAAAAGGCATCAATTTACATTTTTCTGGAGTTCAGTTGTAAACCCATTCCTTTAATAGGCACATCCTCATAACATTTTCTATTAATACCACATTCAGCCACTCACTTTCCAGCTAATCCACCTCCAGGTGGTAAATTTGGAATATTCTCCGCTGACAGGATGCGCATTACATGAGCGAGATCTGGCATTCCTTCCTCCCCGGCAGTTGTCATGATTTCTACAAGGAAGAAATAGTAACAATTTATATTTTGGCAACAATGAAACAGAACAGACGCATAGCAACTTGTGTGTTGCTATAAATACAGAGCTTTATGTAAACTTATATCATGGTGAAGTGCACCAACTATGCTAACAGCATGTCATGTTATTCTAGGGAAGCATGAACTAGGATCCTCAGTGTATATACCAACAACAAAACCTCACAAGATGGCATACCTTCACAATGTCAAACTATACAATGCAGATAGAAGTTTCTGGTAAGAGTAAAGATGTGTAAAACTTGTTCTGTTTCCAGAAGTGATGGACCAACCAGGTCTACTTGACAGGAAAAAAAAAAAAAAAAAAAAGGAACTCCTGCTTTAAGTGCTGGTGACCCCTGACATGCCACATTGGGGGGGGGGGGGGACAGTTTTTTTTTTTTTTTTTAGAGGCACCCAGCTCCCACTTCCTCCCCTGGTGTCGGAAGGAATATCACCTCTCCCCCCTCCCTCCCATCTTCTGGGACACATCACAGGTCCCAAAACATTGCCTGGCCAGTCACAGCGCGGCTCACGCATGCGCAGTTTGCGCCCAGCTGTGAAGCCACAGCTGGGCGCCCAGTTAGAATGCCAGCACCGTGGAGGGGGGGGGGAGGGGCTTCGGGCACCTGCATCGCTGACCATGGGGGAGACAGGTGTCTGATTAAAAAAGTCAGCAGCAACTTTTTGTAGCTGTCGACTTTTAAATGGGTGGAACTCAGCTTTAAATTTTTAGTCTCACATAAAAATTGAAATCACAACTGACTAAAGTGTGACTGAATACCAAGACAGTGTGTCTCCAAAGATGCTGAAAAAAAAAAAAGCTACTTTTTTTTTGGTTTCAATTTTACTCAAAGGCATACCAGAAAGAAATGATTGCGACTTATTTGGCACGTGTGTGTGTGTGTGTGTGTGTGTGTGTGTGTGTGTGTGTGTGTGTGTGTGTGTGTACCTGGTTTTGACGGGCACCAGCTCCTACTCCCAATGCCTACAAATACCATGTGTTTCACTTGTCTCAGAGGCCATTCCTGACCAGCAAAATGTTGAGGGATGTTCAGTGCAGAATAGAACTAATAGCCCCGTTGGGCTTTGGACCCATGAACAGGTTTGAGTAGAATCCTTTGAGTTGGTTCAGAGCATTCTGCAAATCTGTTGGAAAGTTTTTCATTAATTTGAAATAAGCAGTGAGGGGGTAGAATATCGTACCCTTTAGAAACCACTGATTGAACCTGCAGGTCTGGGAGATATGCAAAACACTGCAACATTCAATCTTCAGAGCGAGGGTACCCCTTTATTGTGAAGAGGGCTCGAGCTTGGTGGCCTTTTGCAGGCCAAACCTTGGGCTGAAAAGAAGGTGTGAACTGGTTACAGCTGCTCTGCTTTGAGGGGAAGAAGAATTGAGACCCTCTGCTGTGAAGTAAAACCTACCCATTTGGGACCCCTTTGATGAATTGGTAAAATCACACATCTTCCTTGAAAAGGCACTTGTAGGCAGCTCCAGCTGTCAAAGCTTCTAGCCAAGAGTTACTGTACATAACAGATTAGAGTCATTCAGCCTCAGGACATGTTCAATGGCATCCACACAGAGCAGAAGGCAACTACTTCTCCATAACAGCATGAACCTAAAAACACAGGATCACGTTTCTTCTTTGCCCTAGTCCATGTAGCTGTGGTTTGACATACTGAAATTGCAGCAAGAGCAGGAGGGGCTGGGCCTGAAAGATTAAAGACTTTAGGTGCATCGCAAATTTTTCACCTGCAGAATCTTTGGAAGGAGAAACTTCTTTAATGTGTACAGTGAGATTTTTGTTTAGGACAGGTCTGGCATTAAAAACTACAAAAGCCCACTTTGCTGAAATCTATCCAGTGGAAAACAAAATTTTCAAAGATTTGGTGGATGAGCGAGTTTGGGGTAGAGGAACTGCACAGAGTTCTGACCTCAATCCGATAGAACACCTTAGGGATGAATTAGAGTGCAGACTGCGAGCCAGGCCTTCTCATCCAAAAATCAGTGTCTGACCTCACAAATGCGCTTCTGAAAGAATGGTCAAACATTCCCATAGACACACCTAAACGTTGTGGACAGCCGTTATAGCTGCAAAGGGTGGGCCAACTCAATATTGAACCCTATGGACTAAGACGCCATTAAAGTTCATGTACGTGTAAAAGGCAGGTGTCCCAATACTTTTGGTAATATAGTGTAGATGGGTTTTCCAATGTGGATACAAAAACAATTTGATGGAGCCAAATTTTCCAGAACAGAGTAAAGCCTTCTGTGCAAAGCTACTAAGCAGGCAACACGGTATGTTACTGCATTAAGAAAATATGGGTGTCCTCAATTTACATGATTACAAACCATAAGGTTTTAATAACAATTTTAAAATGAATGCTTAAGGTCACACGGTTTACCGCCCGTCCTTAAGAAACCAAATGTTTGGAAAAAATAAAACCACATGTCTAGATGAAGTAACCTCCCAATGCTGGCATTTTGAGCTCCTATCCACATACATATCTTCATACCTTCAAACTCTAAAAACACAATATAAACTTCTTTTAATTGCAGCACTGTGTGAAGCTTTGGTAACCTTGGCTACACAAGACCATACAGCTTGCTCTATAAGGCCCCGCTGTTTTAGCAATCAAGTGAAGACAACTAGAAATCACCCATGCAGATTAGGCCCTAGTACAAGCTAGTTAGAACAGCAGGTTGGAAAAAAGCTACATTCTACAATGTTACACAAGACAAGAGAAAACAAGTTCATGTCATTTTAGAGCTCTAAAAGAGAAAAGAAACTTCTGTTGACCATTACACGTATAGATATTTGCACGGAAATTTTAATTTTAAGAATCTTAATTTTCTAATCGTTAGTGGGGTCAAATCTACAATAATTTCACTACAGTCATGGGAAAAATTTGAAGGCGCAGACGGGCAAAGGTTTTTCCAACAAACTTTCGGACACAGTATGGTTTTCTTTGGGGAATTACTTTCATCTTAAAGCGGAGCTCCACCCTAAAGTGGAACTTCCGCTCATCGGACTCCTCCCCCCCTTCCAGTGTCACAATTAGCACCTTTGGGGACAGGATACCTGTCTGACAGGTATCTTTTCCCACTTCCAGAAGTACGCTGCAGCGCGATGCGGCCGTGACGTCACAGAGGGGCTTCCTCCTCCTCCCTCAGCCGCCGGGCTAATAGAGAGGAGCGGTACCTCTCGCATGTGCAGTAGGGTTCCTGGCGTGAAGCCGAAAGGCTACACTGCCAGGTTACCTTACCCGCAATGGCAGCGGCAGCACCCGACAGCTGATGGAGACATCAGCTGCGGTGCCGACAGCAAGGGACTGCAGGAAAGGTAAGTGTCCATTTATTAAAAGCCAGCAGCTGCAGTATGTGTAGCTGCTGGCTTTTAATTTTTTTTTTCCCCGAAACACCCCTTTAAAAATTAAATGGTTAAAAGCAACCAACGTTTGGAAAATTAGTCCAGTCATCAAAATGTACAAATATTTTATGTACCAATGTTAGTATGAATATTCTCATCTGAAAATCTACTACTGTATGGCCAACACAAAGACTCATTGACCCTTCGGATGCGCAACACCAGGTGACACGATACGTATCTGGTGGGCATGTCCCATATTCACGAGGTCCTGAAGCTACTACATGCCTTGTTCGATCACCCTTTCCCCAGAGATCCTTGGTATGATTACACATTAACCACAATAACCAACTTTTGACAGGTACCCACTTCCAACTACGGTTTTGAGTGCTTGAGGCACTGGGAACTAAAGTTATCCTCATACGCGGTGGGCACCCAGCTGTGAAGCTACAAGCTGTCACAGCCGGGTGCCTATAGTGAAGATGCTGGCATTCGAAGACAGGTGAGTGGCCGTTTTTTTTTTTCCCCCCACAGGAGGCTGGAACTTCTTTATTTAATTCTTCCTGTTAAACTGCCTGCCCATCTGATGTATGGGCAACAACTCACACCAACAGTCTGCAAAAGATCTGTATGGCATCAGCTGATCACTGGTGCAATGCTTTCCAGGCTCCTAGGGATAGAATATACATACATGCATACATACATACAACATGCGCTTTTTTTAAAGTGAACGCCTTTACTGGCCCGGGTGGTGTGTGAACATAATGCTTGGACTCTACATCATACCTTACAATGGTAGAGATGCAGCGAAATATTAGTGGCCAAAACGTACCAGCATTTTTCCAAGCAAAAAAGGTGCTGATAATGGTGCCGATACTGGCCAAAAATGCAGCAGGCAGGATTTTTAACATCACAACTGAAGCACAATGGACCAGTGTGAAGACATACATTGTCTTTAAAAATTCTATGTATCTTGAATTTTCAGTTTAGGCCCCAATTTCCATTCGATGCATCTCTATACATTGGCACAGTAAAAGCACTGCGGGAGATCAGGTCACCTGTGTAGGGCTGCAACTAACGATTATTTTCATAATCGATTAGTTGGCCGATTGTTTCGAATAATCGATTAATCGGTTCATAACCTTAAAAAAAAAAAAAAAAAAAAATTGGTGTATAATTTAGTTAAAAGTTTAGAAAAAAAAAAAAAAAAAGGCAATTTATTCTTATGCAGTGGTAAATATAAATAACTAACTATATGGTTAGGGAGCAAAATATTTAATCCGCTCTGAGAACAGACAGAAGAGATCTACTTTTTTTGGCCAATTAGCTGTTGGGTAGATTAAAAAACACAAATTGCTGCAAAAACGCATTAAAAGCTTTTCTGCAGCTTCTCCCTTGAAGTATATTGAACCAAAAAAAAAAGCAGTTTTGCGTTAAAAATAAAAAAAGTCCCTGACCCTTTCCAAACAGCAGTGGCTGAAAAAAAGCATAGATGTGAACGTGTCCCATAGTAAACCATGCAAATGAACTGTAGTGCGTTTCTGCAAAAAGCACCAAAAAACACATAGGTGTGAACCAGGCCCTTTAGTTAGCCCATAGTCAAAAAAAAAAAAAAAAAACCTAATCACTACTGTAGGGGTTAATTTTTTTTACTGTAGAACTGTGAAAGTAATATTTACAGTAGCAATTTGCTCTTTTTGTACTATAAAGGGCTCATTTTTGTTTTTTTTTTAACCCCCATTATGTTACTGGCCGATTAAATCGATTATGAAAATAGTAATCAATTAATTTCATAATCGATCGATTAGTTGTTTCAGCCTTACACCTGTGTAATAGTACATAAGGAGCCCAAAAGCAAAGAACATTTCAATCTAAACCGGAAGCTCCTATTAACAAGGCAGAACACATACTACACAAAATTCTGACAGATATACCTTCAATTCTTGATTCTAAATGTTTATCCAGCTCAGCATCTTTCTTGATGGCCTCTTCGGACACCTTGGGCGCATTTGGAAAACAAACCAGCACAATGCTCATATTATCACGGCTTCCCTGTTATCAAAATAAAACACATGGGTAAACATTGTAATATACACCACTTCAGGCTTCCATTCATGTACCCAAAGCCCAACTCCAGCCCAAAGATTGGCCAAGAGGAATTAACCAGTTCAAAATGGCTTTTACAAGGACAAGGCAAAAAAAGGCCATCGCTCACCCAGCATCCACCCCCCCCCCCCCCCCCCCCCCCGGAAGGATCTCAAGTACTTTAGCAGTAGCCCCCTTAGCCAGCCATACATGGGCCAGAAGTCGCCCAGTTCAGCAGTGACCAGCCAAATTTTCGATTTGTGTAAGCAGACCGGTTGTACAGAAGTCAATCAACTGATTGACTTCTGTACAACCAACCAGACTGATGGAAAAAATGTCTGCATGATCAGTGCTGCTGGCCATAAAATTTATGGGCTGCCTTAAAATAAAACTAAAGGCAAAAAAGTGTTTGGTTTTGGATAGAGTGGAGGGGGTTAGAACTGTCAGTGCCCCGCTTAAAGCGTTACTGAACCCACAACAGTAAAATCAGTCTGTATATGCAGTGCAGCATGCTTGTTATACTCGCTGTGGAACCTAAGGGGTTAATCCTCTGCAATGTGCAAAAGGCAGTTTGAGCCGTCTTCTCTGATCCTCCTTCCAGTCTAAAATACATCATTAATTTATGAGAAAGTGCATGTGATCAGCACAGGGCCAACCAGCACTGTCCAAACACAGGATCAGGGGTCCTGCAGCCTTAAAGGACAGTCAGGAGAATGAAAACTCCTCCTACAAGCTTTAACCAGACACTGATAGAAGTCAAAAGACTGCTAATGAGAAAAAAAAGCATTTAGCAGTTTAGATTTACCAAAATAATTGCATTTTCATGTTCTGTGGTAAACCAGATAATGAATGCAGGGTCCTGGGTTTAGTAATACTTGGAGACTCACCCTCTTCAACCTGTTTTAGCATCACTGAAAGTAAAAGAAAATGCCCAAATTTTGGGTTGTCCCCAGAAAAAGGAAATATTCCAATGGGGACACTTGTTCTGGTGACCTCCCAAGGCATTTCCTTAATTTGCAGAGATATCCATGCACTCCCATTTTGGCTATGGGACAGGAAGTAAAGGGAAATATCCAAGGGCTCTATATAAAAAAAAAAAAAAAAAAAAAAAAAAAAAAAAGAAGTTTTGCCTATAGTCCTATTTTAAGTCTTGTCATTTAGATTAAGAGAAAACCTAGTCAAATTATGTTTTGTTTGTTAAGGAGTAGACGTATAGCCAAATCATTTGGCTGTACTTCTATGGATCACTAGTGTGCAGTTTTGCACTCCTGTGACCCGTTTTCATCAGAGCGGGCTGTACTTAATTTTTCAAATGACTAACTCGACAGCAGAAGTAATTAACTTTTTTAGCAGGACTAGGTATTGACTTGCATGCACACTGCCTGATCACATAGCGTGTGAATGAGCTGTGGCCAAAGTAAAATTAGACATTCTCGGCAAGACTGTCAGAAAAAGGAAATCAATGTTCAAAAAGAACCACACACCTACCACAGACCTGTTGCATATGAAAAAAAAAAAAAAAAGAAGTTTGGCCTTAAAATCCATTTCTCTAAGTCGGACAGACATAGCGTTCAATTATTCAGAACCATAGGGTTATGTCGCCCCCTAACCACTTCAATACAGGGCACTTAGACACCTTCCTGCCCAAGCCAGTTTTCAGCTTTCAGTGCTGTCGCACTTTGAATGACAATTGCGGTCATACAACACTGCACCCAAACAGAATTTTGATCATTTTGTTCCCACAAATAAAGCTTTTTGTTGGTATTTGATCACCTCTGCGATTTTTATTTTTTGCACAACAAATAAAAAACTGAAAATTTTGAAAAAAATAAATAAAAAAAAAGTTTTGGTAAATAAGCAAGTTTTCTTCAAAGAAGGGCACTGATATGGCAGCACTGATATGTGGCATCACTTATTTTATTTGGTACACGATGGTGCCAGTCAGTGCTTATTTGTGGGCACTGACTGGCACAGATTGGGCATAATTTGCACATGTGGATGGCCATGGGGTACATACCTGGTCATCCACATGTTGCCCACTACCCTGGTGGTTCAGTGTGGGCATCTGAGGGGGGGCTGTGCTGATAAACAATCAGTGCAGACCCCCCCCCCCCCCCCCCCCGTCAGGAGAGCCACCAATCGGCTCTCCTCTACTCGCGTCTGTCAGACGCGAGTGAGGAAAAAGCCAATCACCGGCTTTTCCTGTCGACATCGTGATCAGCCGTGATTGGACACGGCTGATCACGTGGTAAAGAGCCTCCACCGGAGGCTCTTTGCCGAGATCAGTGTAGCGGTGTGTCAGACTGACAGCGCTCCAGCGATCGCCGCGATGCACGCCCCCCACGGGCGCGCAGCTGCATGTTATCCTGAAGGACGTCATATGATGCCCAGTCAGGATAACGAAACCACCATCCGGCCGTCATTCTGCTATAGGCCAGGCGGGAAATGGCTAAAGGAGTAGGACACTAGGCAGAAAAAAAAAAAGGACTTGGCTACGCCTATGGGCAGTCCTAGGTGGCATACACCCCCCTCTCTGCTATAGGCTTTCAGTTTAGTAACAAGCAGTGTCCGAAACATCAAAACTCCTTAGAGGGGTGGGTGCTGTGTCGGTCAATGAACTCTGAGAAAAGGATTTTTACGGCAAGTCAAAAAACCCAAATTTCTCTTTTGTTCGACAGACACAGCGCTCCATTATTCAGAACCATAGGGACGTCCCAAAGCAGTGCCAAACACGTGGGGCAGACAAAAAAAATAAAAAAAAATAAAAAAAGCTAACAAGAGCAAACCAGGTAACAGGAGCACAACACAGACAAACTGGAGCTCAACAATACCCCTTCAAGGAGGCAATAGACCCTCTAAAACAGCAGCCTGCAACATCTTGCAGCCAAAAGAAGCATCCCCAGATGCCAGCACATCCACGTTGTAGAATTTTGTGAAAGTGTACACCAACGACCAAGTGGCCACCTTGCAAATCAGCGCCTGATGGAAAGCCCAAGAAGCAATAAGCAGCCAAGTAGAATGCGCCGTAACAGGGAAAAGGAGGAACCCAACCCCCGATAAAATAGACCAGAGTCAGTCTGTGAGCTATCTAGAAAGGTTGCAGAAGAAGCAGACAGCCCCCTTTTTGGCCAGTCCATGATCACAAACTGAGTCCGATCTTCAAAAAGGCCCGTGACTGCCAAATACACCCGAATTGCCCAAACAGATCCAGGGTATGCGAGGTAAATCCCTTAGGACATTTTGACCTGGGACACAGGGAAGGCAAAACAACGTCCTTAGTCAAAAGGAACCATGAGGGAACCACGGACAAGGGCGAAGAACCACTTCATCTTTGTGGATCACCAGGTAAGAAGTATGGCACGGTAACACCTACAGTTTGACACTCTGCTAGCAGAGGTGATAGCAACAAAAAATAAATAAAAAAAGCCACCTTCTGCGGACAGAGCAAGCAGAGGAACCTCCCGAATATTTTCATAGGAAATGTAGACCCGAACGCACCAAGAGTAGATCCCACGGCGGTAGAAGCGAGTGCACCGGCCGAGGCAGATGTCTAACCCCTTAATTAAGGATTCGCTACGATTATCTGGAGTTCCGGTTAACAGTGTTACCTGCCAAAGGGTTACCAATTCTGTAAAAACCCTGCGTTATAAAATTCACACGCACACTGGGGCAAGAAATATTCTCGTTTAGTTTCACAGCTTTTTACCTGCCTGCTCATTGGCAGAAAAAAAAAAAAAAAAAACCCACAGCTGATTCAGTGTCATCTCTCCCTAAACCCACTAAACTAAACTCAGTCAGACTAAACAGATGTACAGTGCATCCAGAAAGCATTCACAGCCCCTCACTTTCCACATTGTTACGTTACAGCCTTATTTCAAAAGGGATTAAGCCAATTTTGCTCAAAATTCCACAAACAAAACCCCATAATGACAACGTAAAAGTTTGAAATCTTTGCAAATTCATAAAAAAATAAATCACAAGTACATAAGTATTCCCAGCCTTTGCTCAATACTTTGTTGAAGTACCTTTAGCACCAAATGACAGCTTCAAGCCTGAGTATGATGCTACAAGCTTGTTGAGGACATGTGGCCAGGTATGGTCCAGGGGAGGGGGAGCTCACCCATCCCCTCCCTTTCCTGATCTGCAAGCTCAGATAAGGGTCTGGTATGGATATAGGGGGGACCCTAGGCCAGTTTTTTATTTTTTTTTTTACATTTTGGCAAAGGTTCCCCTTTAAGATCCTCAGCGCACAAGCTGCACCGCAAGTCGGATCATGATCCAACTTATGGCGAGACTACTATTCAAATCAATAGGCTCTCATAGGGAACCATTCATTTTGAATAGAGGCAGAAAAACGCTGCTAGAAGTGCATTAACACCAATGCAAAAAGCTGCTAAAAATGTTTTCCTGGCCTTGCAGCTCATTTTTTTATTGCGCCATGTACATGAGGCCTTAAAGAGAACGATATTGCATGTAGCTGGTAAAGTGCAACTTCACTCTCATCAACAATGTTAATCCTTATGCTGCTAGCATTAGTAAATATACCTGATCGACTTTCCCATTTGCTCGTTTTATTCATTTTTTTTTTATCATTTAGATTTTAGTTGCTTCCTGGTTTCCAGGCCTAGGCAAAGGTCATACGTCTTCAGGAGGGGCTCTCAGTCAAGCACACCCTCCTGTTTGCACGTCTGAGCCAAGGACAGATGGATTCCAGGAAGTAAATGCTACATGAATCGTCTGGCCTTATTCAAGATGGGCACGGCCAGAAATGATTGGGGGCGTTTTTCAAAGTGATCTCAACATAATAAAAGCATGGAGAAGTTTGATTTGAATATTACAAATTGAATTAAATAGCATTTTTGGATTGTGGTGCTCAGGCATATCACACAAGATCTGACAATTGCTTACCTTATGTAAACAGGTGTCCACTACAGAATTACACACTTTCTCAAGGTCATCCGTTATCTCCAGCCTATATCTGACAAATTCACAAAGCTCCTCATTGGTCATGACATCCCAAATACCATCACAAGCAAGTATTATAAATTCATCGTCGTCTGCCCGTACAATTTCATAGACCTCAGGCTCCGGAGATACAAGTTGCTCAGTAGGGCCTTTGCCATCCACACATTTGTAGTCATAGTCCCCGAGAGCGCGAGAAACCGCTAACGAGCCGTTGACGCGTTGAATCATGACGCTGCCTCCTGCGTTCTGGATCCTCTCCTTTTCCTTGGGATTGCAGGGCTTGTGATCCTGTGTAGAAAAGCAAACCTGTCCACTCCTAAACAAAACAGACCTAGAATCCCCACAGTTGATGAAATACACGTGGCCCGGTGAAATAAGGACTGCAACAGCCGTAGAGCCACTTCTGTCCATACCATTCCTTAAGTCAGCAAAGTTGCGCATGTACTCGTCGATTTTTAAAAACCCAGTTCGAATTCCACTTTTAACATTTTCTACAGAAGGTTCCAAAGAAGATCCTGGAGTTTCTGCTGCCCTGAAGTCTTCATTGTCTGTGATATGCTCTAGTAAGTGCGTAGAACAGTAATTGGCAACGCGGGACCCAGCGTGGCCATCATAAACGGCAAAGAAGGACCAGTCTTCCAAGCCATGCGGGATACCCACCACAGCGGTGTGAGCATCCTCCATCTCCACTCGCCAGCCCTGCATACTGCTGAGTCCATAGAACAATCCATTTCCTGCACCATGAGCATTGTGTTTCTCAGTTTTGGGTTTGTCCAGAAATGCCCCCATGTTCAGTAATCAATCTGGAAAGAAAAAAAATAAAAAGGAAACATTTCTTAAATACATTTATGAAAACCCACCAACCTTCACAACTCTAAAAATTAGCGATATTAAAATGGCTTTTTTTTTTTTTAAAACCTACATGTCATACTCACCTGCTCTGTGCAGTGGTTTCGTACATGGCAACCCCGAGTCTCCTCTCTGGTCCCCCCGCTGGCACTCCTGACCCCTTCATCCTGCCAAGTGCCCTGACAGCAAGCAGCTTGCTATGGGACACCAAAGCAGGCTCACTCTTGAGCTGCCACTCTGACCATTCACACAGAGCCGGGGCTCTGCCCCACCTCCACTCTCCTCATAGGCTCACTGGCTGTGGTGGAAGAAGGAGGAGAAGGAGGAGAAGGAGAAGAAGCTTTTGCTGCAATATTCAGCTCACTTGCAGAGCCCAGGTTGCGCTATGCCCATCCAGCAACTACACAGTGAACAAAGAAGCAGCACAATGAAGAGCTCATTTGTCACCATCAGCATGCTTCTTAAATGCCGCTAAATCCCTGTAATGCTACTGCCATCCACACTCCAGCTTTGCTAAACAGAAATCGCAACAGTCCGATATCTGGTCAATTTAAAAAAAAGTTACTTCTACTACTCGCATTAAAAATACATTAACTGCAGCATTAATTTGCATGGATCCTTCTAAAATTCAGCTTTAAAAGTGGAAGTAAAAGTAAAGTAAACTTAATTTTTCACTTGTAGCTACAGGTAAGCCTATTATAAGGCTTAACCTGTAGGTGTAGTTATCTCCTAAACAAGGGTGGATGCAAGTCAAGGATAAAAAAAAAAAAAAAAAAAAAATTTACACACAAAGTTTAAAGATATTTTAAGATAACTTACATTTATTCAGCATGAAATGGAGCTTAGGTTATGTAGCAAGAGGGGAGTATATTTACATTTTTGGTAAACACATTCAATGAATCCAAGCTGAGATAACATGCACTGCATTGATGCATTCACACAATTTCACAGTAATCACGAGAAACTTTCAGGAATATTTCTTTATCTCATCTTTTTGCAAATCTATGTACATTACAAACTATTATTGAATCGGTTCCGATATTGCTGTTTTACTAACCTGACAGCTTATTCTAAATAGAATCTTCAATATTTACAAACAAAAGGAAGGTTTCCCCAACTACCAGCAAGAAGTCCTTACATTAACCTGTCATTTCAGGTCCATCATGGCAGCGCCCGTTAGCGGCATCCACTCACCTGCTGCCGCCACGTCCCTGACCTTGTTGTCACCGCCCCATCACCAACCGTCCCATTAATGTGAATGGGATTGTCGGGTGAGTCAAAGGAGGAGGTGCCCTTTAAAAATTGATTTAAACAAGTCGTTTTTACTAGCGATTTAAATGGACTCAATTTAAAAATCAAACCCACCCTGTCCTAAACTTACACCGTTTAGGAGATATTCACACTGCATGCAGCCAGTGAGGACACTGGTACATGTGCTCTGAAGGGACGGCATACCCATGCCATCCCTTCTGAGATCCGTGCCGTGGTCCGGGACTTGCATGCGTGGCTTGGCCAGACAGCCCAAACCATCAAACCCAGAAGGAAGACCGGGTGAAGATGGATTAGTGGTGACAGTGATACCAGAGGGCTTTGTTCTGTGGTATTGTGATGCATACTAGCACATTATGCCTTTACCTTGCAGGGGGATAAAAACAAAAAGCATACCTACACCGCAAACTATATCATAAGGTCTTGAACTACACTCAGCAGTGTAATCACTTCTGGGTACAGGGTCAGCGCACTCCTAAACCTTGTGGACAGCCTTCCCAGAAGAGTTGAAGCTGTTGCAGCGCACAGGGTGGGCCAACTCAATATTGAACCCTACGGACCAAGACTGGCTCTTCCTCCTCCCTGTCTCCTCAAGGCTACCAGTCCAGGGATTTATAAAGATGTCTTTCCCGGATCATACAGGTCAATGAATTTTCAAAACCAATTGAGTGTTGGTATATGAGAGGTGGAGAGAAGATTGCGGGGCACTTGGTCTAAAACTTTGGAAGTTATGCAGCGAGAGCATCAGTCTGGAGGTCTGAGGGAAATAGATTCAAGCTATGCTTTCCATGATGCTCTCTAACGGGGTGTCATGGTTCTCTGGTAAGAAGTGAATTTATCCGATATTGGTGGTGGATCACACGTGGTTTACTAACAGAGGATTTTCCCTACGGATGGACTTCATGTTCATTTTTATCACTCTCAAATTTTCATTTTTGCACGGGTGCAAATTTATTGCAATTTTTTTTATTTTATTCTCCTTGGACTTTCATTATTTCATTTTTATGAGGATTTCCTATAATAATTTCACATTTATACAAGTGCTATATGTCAATTTTGCCAAGTCACAAATTTTGTGGTGTAACTTATGTGGGTGATATTTTATAATACATGTGTATGGTTTATATATTTATGCATATATATGCATGTATTAATTTCACACAATACCACATTTAATTAGATGCGGTTACCGGAATTTGGGCTTTTTAGACACATTCAGTTCCCTGGTTTAGTGCAACTTTGTTTATCTATTTTTCTACTGTTGTTGTGTTGGCAGCAGAGTTGCAGCTTCCAGTAGGTTCATTCACAAGACCCTACCCCTAGCTATATACACACTTCTGTGTATTTTCCTTAGCACAGTTTTTTTATTTTTCCTTGAACTACACTATATCAGCATGTGGGCTATATATAGAGTCATTACCAAATGCCATGCTCCCTCTGATACAGATCAGTAACACTTACATTCACATATTTGCGATATACTCTTGTGACATCGGTGCCTTTTAAATGGCATTATTATTGCCATCACAGGACTATTAACCTAGGTACTTAGATGAGTTACTAAATTGGGTAAAGCTTTCTAATCTGAGACTTCCCTATAAGCTCAGGATGGCTTGTTTCAGATAAGCATGTCACCCCAGGACAAGCTACCTTGTGGAACATGCGTATTAAAAAGGACTAGACCACAGGTATATTAACCATACAGAAATATGGGGAGCACCAATGCTGGTCAAGATGGAACATTCCTCATTAGAACCAAAATTTCTAGTCAATTTTTTTTTTTGAGCTGCCAACAATGGTCTGTCAAGGTTTATTGAATTGCTAGTCCTATAAAGTTTAGGTCTCATAAAAAAGGAACCCCCTCATCTTAGCGATTATCTGCTTTTTTGTTACTATAAAAAAGGGCCAATTTTAGTTTTTTTAACCCCATTATGTTACTAAACGTCTTAGACCTGGTTGACATCGTTTGTGGTGCTTTTTGCAGAAACGCACTACAGTTCATTTACATGGTTTCGTATGGGACACGTTCACATCTATGCTTTTTTCAGCCGCTGCGTATTTGGAAAGTGTCAGGAACTTTATTTTTTTTATAATAAAAAACTGCTTTTTTTGGTTCAATATACTTCAATAAAAAAGCTGCAGAAAAGCATGTAATGCGTTTTAGCAGCAATTTGTGTTTAATATACCCCAAAAAAATAAAAAATTCCAGTCGCAGCAAAAATCAAAATGCACTGCAGAAACAAATCAAAAGCAAACTGCATAGGTGTGTACCGAGCCTTACACTGATCAATTCAGATGAAAAAAAAAAATCTTTGTACATTCGCTGAAAGAAGGTTTGAAATTTTCACTTGTTTTAACATCGTTTTTAATATGAATGTAAATTTCTGAACGAAAACCACATACCACGGTCAAAATTCCTTTGACCAAGAAGTTTTCTATTTCCAAATTTTCCCACAACTGGTTGAAACTGAATGTCGATTTGACCCCACTATTAGAAAATCGAATGAAATGTTCTTAAAACGACTCAAAAAATAAAATAATTTACGACATTTACGAACAAAATGTGTATATACACAGGTGCAAAACAAAATGCCTGAAATGACATCAAGAAATTCTGATGCTCAAACATCAGTACCCTGTGCAAAAAGGACAAGGAAATACCAAATTTTGGATTGTACCCAGGACTGCAAAAGGAGGGGAAATCTTACAATGGGGACACCATTTCTGGTGAGAACAATGGATACCCTCATTTTGGAGGGATTTTCTCCTGCTTTCACTGACAGGAAGGGAAAAAGTGAAATCTTCCCAAGGGGACACAGATGGCAAGAAAAATCTGACAGAGGTTACAACCCTGCCTTACTCTAGCCAAAATGGGAAAAGTTATTCCTTTAGTTGCAATTTTAAAGCGGAGCTCCGCAGATTTAATTTTTTTTAAAGTCAGCAGCTAGAAGTACTGCAGCTGCAGACTTTTAAAATATGGACACTTACCTGACCAGGGTGCCCGCGACGTCGGCACCCGAAGCCGATATGTCTCTCAGGTGCTGCCGCCATCTTCTGTGAGGAAATCAGTAAGTGAAGCCTTGCCGAGAAGGCGCCGGAAGTGGCGTAGATAGCCGCAGGTGGCTCAGGTATCTGTGCCCGCAAGTATTAAAACAGGTATTTGCGCCCCCCTGAAAGGTGCCAAATGTGACACCGGAGGTGGGGGGGGGGGGGGGTAATCTGAAGAGCAGAAGTTGTATTTTTGGGTGGAACTCTGCTTTAATAGCAGAATTTTGCCCTTTTATCAGGTTCCACCCCCCTACGCAAATGCAAGTTTTTGTGGGGTCCCCCCACAAACAGCATGGCCCATGGTCGAATGACAGGCACAGGGCCTCCTGGGATATGCAAGCAGCAATTCCCAAGAGGCCTTTATTCAGTCAGTATGTCGGAAGGGGGTGGGCCTAGCGACACATCATTGCAAAACCCCACCAGCTGATCCCAGAAGACTCATTTAACATACACCCTTAATTTGAAAAATGTATTTTTCTCTGACCCGTGGAACAAAGCAGGGGTGCCCTTTGTCACCTCTGCTTTGGCCATTGAAAGTCTGGTAATTGCCATTAGATCTATTATTCAGGGCTTTCAGAGGGCATCAGGGGAGTAGAAGATTGCATTATATGCTTACAATGTATTGTTCCTAGGGGACACCCAAGCATCCCTGACTGCAGCAATGGATATCATTTTGTACTTTGGACAGATATCAGGTTTAAACAAACTGGGATAAATCAATGCCGTTACATATATAGTAGGTGAGGTTGGAGGAAAAAAAAAAAAAAAAAAAAAAAAAACACAAGCCCAACCTATGTGTGTGATTATATGTCAGTATTACATTGTATATCCCTGTATGTTGGTCTTTCAGGTGCTTATCTAGTACTTTTGAAACAAAAATCGATGCCCCCCGCCAAGACCACCGCCTGTGGAAGGGAATTCTACATCCTTGCTGCTCTTACAGTAAAGAACCCTCTACGCAGTTTAAGGTTAAACCTCTTTTCTTCTAATTTTAATGAGTAGCCACGTGTCTCATTAATCTCCCTTTCGCAGAAAAAAGTTTTACCCTATTGTGGGGTCACCAGTATGGCATTTGTAAATTGAAATCATATCCCCTCTCAAGCGTCTCTTCTCCAGAGAGAATAAGTTCAGTGCTCACAACCTTTCTTCATAACCAATATCCACCAGACCCTTTATTAGCTTTGTTGCCCTTCTTTGTACTCGTGCCATTTCCAGTACATCCTTCCTGAGGACTGGTGCCCAGAACTGGACAGCATACTCCAGGTGAGGCCAGACCAGATTCTTGTAGAGCGGGAGAATTATCGCTTTATCTCTGGAGTTAATCCCCTTTTTAATGCATGCCAATATTCTGTTTGCTTTCCATCATTTTAGATGCGATGGCTGAACATGGTTTGATTTAAACACCACTCTGTCTGCGACAGTTTCCCTGCTTAGGGTGTCTGCCAGTGCGCCTAGTTGTTCTTCCAGGTGCACAAAAGATAGAAGACTTACTAACGCCCATTGCACAATCTTTTCTGCTATACTCATTAGGCCTGCTGCTTGCCTGCTGTTTGTTGATCTAGCTCACGGTAGTTATATTGTAAGAGAAAACTTGTAAGTTTTCCTATGAGGGTAGGGCTGAAAGCCACCAAGGCCTTCTGTATGGCTTTTAGCTATTTTGCACTGGAAGAAAGGCAGGCCAATTGATTGTTCCAGACCTTGTACCATCTGGTCGCTGAGGTGGGCCCCCTATGTCCGTGGTGATTGTCACTGGAAGGTGTTGCGACCAAAGACCAGCCGATAGAATTTTCTGCGTTTAGCCACCACCTGATTGACAGTTTTATTTCAGGAGGAATCTTCACCTCGCTTGGGAGACCACTTCCATTCCTAGATCAAGAGCATAAAGGACTGCAGAGCAGTCGTGTGAAATTAGGCCTATTGAACCCCTGGGATGTCATCAGCCCACGCGACTAATTTAGCCACATGAGAATGCCAGGCATGCAGAGAGGCCCTTCACGCTCCAGAAACGGCGGGGGTCAAGCAGGACTGACCCGGGAAAAGCAGGCTACCCCCTGCCATGAGACCAGCCTGCACGCCATCACCAGGAATGGACTCTGAGAACACATCCTGCAACCAAGAAGGCACCTTACACCAAGTACATACAAACAGGGAGATGAGGGGGGGTCCCCTTCTTACTCATCAATGAGTCCCTAGCAGAGGGGCCCAGGATGACCCAAGCCAGACACCTTCCCAGAAGCACTGCACCCATCAGAGGGACCTGTAGGCCAGACAAAACAACTTGCTTGAAGTTCCTGTCTGGTCGAAGGAAACAATACTGAGGCACCATGGCCTATTATAATGCAGATCATGCATTTCCTGTGCTGAATGAATGATTTGTATAGCGCTGCAAATGCGAACTGAATCACCTCAAGGCGCTTCGCCTGTCCCATGTCCTGCTTATTAGAAGAGGTAGGTCTTGTTTTTTCCTGAAGGCCTGATGGTTTTCTTCCATGCGGATGTTGGTGGGTAGAGCGTTCCATAGCAGAGGTCCTTGGACTGCGAATCTTCGTTCTCCCTTAGATTTGTAGCGGGCTTTAGGGATGAGAAGGCGGTTTTGGTTTGTTGATCGAAGATTGTGATTGGGTATCGTTTTATTTTCTCACATAGGTATTGAGGAGCATTTCCTTGTGTACATTTGTGGGTGAGGCAGAGAGTCTTGAATGTGATCCTATCCTTTACCGTTAAACAATGGAGGGTCCTTAGGGATGGAGAGATGGATTCCCAGAGTTTCTTTCCCGTGACTAGTCTTGCTGCTGTGTTTGACGACTTGTAGGCGTGCAATCTGGTACTTTGGAAGTCCTATGTAAAAGGGAATTTGCGAAGTCTAGTCGCGAATTGATGATTGTTCCAACTACTACTGCTTTCTCCTTTTCGGGAACGAAGGGGATGAGTCTGCGTAGCAGGCGGAGAAGATGGTGGAATCCACTGACAACTGATCCCATTTGTGCATCCATAGTCCTCTCTGCATCAAAGATGACTTTTGGCTTTGGTGCTTGGAAGGATGGTCTGTCCAATGATGGTGGGTGGTGTCCATCGGGTTTTAGTTTTTTATTTCGGTTTGCGCTGAGGGGCAGAAGCTCCGTTTTCGATCCATTGAGTTTGAGGGAGCTACTGGTCATCTATCAATGTGAGACATTTTTCCAATTTCTGGTATTGGTCTTTGTCCGGTGATGCGGAAGTAAAGTTAAGTGTCGTCAGAGTATGAGTGGAAGCATAGATCCGATTTGCTGATTTTGAAGAGTGGATGAATGTAAATGTTTGAGTACTGGTGACAAGGGTGATCCTTGAGGAACTCCATAAGAAGTTGCCCGGGTTTCCGAAGTGAAGACTCCTAGTTTCACTGTCTGCGACCGATTTCCTAAGGAAGTGAACCATGGAAGATCTAAATCTGTACTCCTGCCACTTCTTTGAGGCGGATGAGGAGAGTATTGTGGTCCACTGTGTCGAAGGTCTAGTAGTACCAAGGAGACACGGTTCTCTGTCATCAGCTGCTTCCAGGGTGTCGGCCCATATTTTTAGAAGTGCCGTTTCTGTGCCATGGCCTGGGCGGAAGCCTGATTGTAGTGGGTCCAAGAGTTTGTGTGTATCCAGGTGGAGTTGTAGCTGCTGTACTACTACTTTCTCCATAATCTTGGCGATGGCGTTCAGGCTTGTTACCAGTCTGCGATAGTTAGGATCTTTGGGGTCGAGGTTGGGTTTCTTTAGGAGTGGTTTGATGCCTTGCTTAAGGGCGATTGGCACAAACCCTTCTTTGAACGACTGATTTACTAGGTGTGTAATAGACGGGGCCAAGATGTCAGAACATTCTTTCAGAAGTTTTGTAGGAATGATGTCATTGGGTGATGTACTGTCTGAGGCTCTTGATGTTTTTGGTGTCATCAGTGGTGATCGGGGTAAGCGAAAAATGTGGTGATTGTGTGATGTTAGAGTGGATTTCCTTACCTTGCTTTGGTTGAATAAACCTGTGTTAGGTGGGAGGAGCCTCTGGGTGCCTGACGGAGTGGAGAACATGTCCCCGCCAAAAAGAAACACAGACGGTCGACAAACTTGCGAAATACCACCGGCAAAAAAAAAAGCAGGCCGAAGATGGCGCCAACATGTGCTCGGATACGGAGCATCATGCGCCAGATACAGCTAAAGTGCTTGATGCCATAGCAGCACTACAAGGCACCCTCACCGCCAAAAATCGACATCTCCCTCCTACAAGACCTCTCTAAACTCAAGGATAGAGTCACGGAGACTGAAACCTGCATTAGGGACGGCGGAGGATCTCCTGCACCTGTTGAGACACCACGGGGGACATGCAGGAGGCAAATCCAACAAATACACTTGAATCAAGACGATATGGAGAAACGCTTAAGACGATGCAATCTCTGGTTCATAGGTCTTCTGCTGGATCAGTACCTTCTGATTTCTCCAGAATACCTGGAATCCCTCCTGATTAAAACCTACAACAGAGGCACTCTCCGTGATGTTTGCAGTGGAACGGGCCCACCGAATTCCGGCGAGACCCCCCCCCCCTCCCAGCCAGAGTGCCCCCTCGTACTTTTATAGCAACATTTTTCAGGATAGAGATAAAATATTGCGGCTTACCAGAGAAAAAGGCAACTTTCAGATGGGAAATGTTCAGATAGCAGTATTCCCAGACTTCTCCATTGAAGTACAGTGGAGAAGATCCCAGTCCCAGGAGGTTAAGCGCTGCATGCGGGTACAGTGCCTCAAGTATGCCATGTTCCCTGCGTGTGGAAGTGGCTGGCCGTGCAGAGTTCCTTGAGGACCCGGCCGTGGCATGGCTAGATCAGCAGGGCTGTCCTGCCCAACAGACTGCCGGATATGAAAACCCAGCAAGTATGACCGCCAAATGTACATGAGAGTGCTCCTTGATTACATTGACTGGGGGGGGGGGGTTCTGCTTCCCCATTTCTTTGTTGAGGGGTTTGGGCGTTTCCCACCTTGTGGCATATTTTGCCCCATCTCAACTACTACCCTGTTGGAGAATGGGCCACAATAAAAAAAAAACTTATGATCCAAAGGTATGGGAAGACTGACTATTCGATGAATGCACAGCACTGAATTTTCCCTCAGTGTGGCACGCCCAGTCAATTATCTGTAAAGGCATGCTCCAGACTATATAGCTACTGTGAGCCCTGTACAGTAGAGCACGTATATCCGGCCACATGTATAAGGATAACAAGGAACTCGCATGGAAGGAACATGGGGGGGGGGGGGGGTCAGTCACCACTACCTTGTCCCACACTTGACAGTGAGTTTTTCGCCCCTTAGCAATGTAATAACAACAGTAACCATTATAAGTGTTGCACCTCCAGCTGATCAGACAAGCTGGATGACAGTTAACATGTTAATCGTTAGGGAATGTATGCTCTCACCAAGTTGGGGAGGGAATGTTTGAGAAAATTATTAAAGTTATGGAAAATGCTGCATTCTTTTATTGTTGCTCAAATATAGGTATGCACATCAAAAATAGTATGAACTATGTTGTACAGAAAATCGTATCACAGGCGTCGGAGCATGTGCGTTACGTGGCGCTGGTCCGATATAGTGCTATAGATGAAGGGTTAATATGACCTCAGTTAAATTCCCAACATTGAACGTGAGGGGAGTACGCGACATGATCAAGCGGATTGCTGCCCTAGCGTTACTTAAAATCGCAGAAAGTTGATGTTATAGCATTGGTGGAATCCCATTTTACAGGCCACCTAGAGGCGGCTCTGAAGCGACCCTAGGTGGGTGTATCACAGCCCACACCAATCTGGGGGGGGGGGGGGGGGTCGGGGGTTTTTATCTATACTTATAGCCGAGGCTACCCCATTTGAACTGGTGTCTTTGGAATCGGACCGGCAGGGGAAGGCTTTTGTTTCTACATGCTCGCGTGGGGGGGATATTTATACCGATATTGGCATGCTATGTACCTCCCCCATACACATCAGAGGTGATCACAAGGACTGGCTTACATGGCTCGGAAACCAACAGAGTCTGCGATGTAGTTGGGGGACTTCAACATGACCATAAATCCTGTGCTGGACCGATTGGTGCAGGACAGGTTGCAAGCCAGTATGGCAGAACAAACCAGACTAAGCCCTACACTGACTGAGTTTGCATTGGATTGACGTTTGGAGACATCAAAACCCGACTACGAGGGCATATACGTGTCACTCTACCAGCCATAATACAATGTCCAGAACAGAATTCATATTGGTGTGTACAGCGTTGCTACCCAAGGTTACAGGATCAGGATTTGCCCCCAGAGCCCTTTCTGATCACTCCCAATGTTGGATGACTGCTTCCCTGATGGGGTCCTCCCCTACCCACATCTGGAGACTTAACCCATATTGGCCATCTGCCATACCTGAACTTGAGGCAACTGAGGGAATTAAAGTTTTCTTTGATGACAATCATACATCATCCACTAGTGCCATGGAGTGAGACCATCCACCAGTGCCACGGAGTGAGACGCATTTAAAAAAATTGCATGCACGTAGGATCATATCAACTAGGATAAAAATAGACAAAAACGGTCCTCTAAGCTCATAATGCAGATGACAGACAAAATTACAAGAATTAGAAGGGGCATATTATGTAGACCCTAGTCCCGACAACCTTCACATGGTCAAACTGCAAGCCCGCACGATCACACCATTGCATATAGAGAAAGCTAGACAACACGCGTTCTTCTGTAAACAGCACGTTTGAGCATGGGGAGCGATCAGGGAAACTGCTGGCATACTTAGTCCATTTAAAACGACAAACCACCGGTGATGGTCTCCTTGGTCACCCAGGAGGATGTTACCCTTACTGACCAGATTCTATTTTGTAATCTTGGGACAGCATGCTCAGAATATACTGGTTTTCCGTCATGTTTGCCCAATAGGAGAGGACATTTTAAATCCTTCCTTCCACTTGTAACAGGCCATCATTGCATTTTGCTGGTTGACGCAGGAGGATAGAAAAAGGACTTTTCCTTTTCCGCTCTGCCCTGACCAATTTCACTTTAGGTTTGTTACTTTGTTCATGAGCCCTTTGGAGGACGAAAAAAAAATAAAAATAAAAGTTTAACTGCCTGTTTCTTCTTGACAGGAAAGACCTCATCTGCAGTTCTGTCAAGAACTCAATCCAAATCAGGGCCAAAACAATAAGTCGCTCCCCACTCATCTAGTTTTTTTGACTGATGCAATCAAATCACTGCATGCCGAAGAAGCCTCTTCCTTAACTAAAAAGTCAATGCATGCTTAACATAGTATTTTTCCAGCCTTCAGGTAATTTTGCATGAAGGACATTTTCTTTTAACCCCCAGGTCAGAGCTCTTGGCCTGTCGTGACATGGGGGGGGGAAAAAAAAAAAAAAGAACAGAAAACCAAACCATCCTAGCGAGTCAGCCTGAATTCTTCCAATATGCTCACCACAGGTGCACAGTGAGAAAACACAAAAGCCTCATGTGCCCAGACAGGCCCTGCCACCAGGGGGAACCAAACTCAAATCCCACTAAAGAGATAGAAAAAGGGAGAGCGAGATCCCAAAGTAAAAGAGCAGAACACACATCTGCTCTTCTTACCTGGATCTTGCTGGTGCCTGTCCCACTTGCGGCAGCCCCCAAATCCATCCTGGTACTGCAGCGTGTTGCATGTGGCTAAAACACCAGTTCCAGACTCCATTAACGCTGGAAATAGGCACCAGTCTTGTTCCTCCCACCCCCTGCACTTTATGGAGGAAATTACGCCATACACTTGCTCCTAGGATGCCGCCCCACTTCCGCTGGATGCAGTCCTCTTACTAAAACCCCATACACTGACCAGTCAATTTTAACCCTTTTAATAAAACACTACAACTATGAAGAACTCACTGGTTTTAGGAATTATAAGCAAAATACACAGATTGATTTATTACATACATAATATTTTTTTTTAGACCACGCGTATAAATTATTCACCATTTGTTTTTTCACATAGGATATATATGGTTTACTATTTATTGATTTTAAGGTTGATTAAGCACACCAATTACATATTATTGTAATTTTTATCATTTTCTTCACTTGTGGGAACACTTTTTTGGCTGCAGCTACATCATTTAGCCATCTTAAATATCTTTTGTTCATTCTGGATTTTAAATTCATATAAGCCCTTCAGTATTTTTTCTATCAGTCCTCTTACTACCCACCCTAAAATGGTAGCAGAGAAGTGTCTGGATCTGAAACAAATAAACGATGTCAGCTGCCACTCAGCGCCTGGAAGTGGCAATCCCTAGAGCAGCCCCGGCTCTCCCCGAGCATTGACGAGGGAGAAGGAGCCCATCCCACAGCTTCTGCCATCACCCTGTGGAAATGGGAGGAACTGGCTCGCTGAGGTATGGAAAAACAGTGGTGGAGCAGGGAGCCTGGCCTCTCAGGACATCACCTTGAGAGCTGACTCCCCACTAGGTGTTCCCTGCTGGAGGAAGCAAAAAACTGGCAACATGTGGGAAGGAGCCTCCTTTTAAAGTTTGGTGGAAGTGTGTTTTCTGTTGGCAAGTGGGAGGAGCCACTCAGGTATTGTCCTGAAAGATGTTTAGGGAAATTTCAAGTTTTAGCTTACACAAGACTATGGATGGACTTCCAGTGAACAAGCCTGCGCTTGGTTATTGGCCTAGCACCGTCACAAAGGGAAAGTTGCAATAAATTTACCTTTTTAGGTATGGTGCAGCTTAAATAAAAGGTAATGTACTCTCTTCCAGGATGCAAGTTATGCCCAAGTCACATGCATAGCCAACCAGGAATAATGCATCCCAATAGGAATAACAGCATCCTAGCTGGTATGGGAGGGTGGAGGCATTTGTGGTCAAAGCAGAAGGCAGATTAGCTGTACTTGAGTTTACACCCCTTACTTCAACACTGCAATAAATTCTAGTAATGCTGGCATCGTGTCACCCCTGTAGTTCTGTTAAGTACAAGGAGGCGGTGTGTTCATGACAGTGGGCAGGATCCCTAGATCAATGTCAAAGTAATAGGCAGTTCAGAAGTTTAGAAGGTGGAAGCTGCACAGCTGGTTAGTCTCACATTTGCCAGCTAACAGGCAACCAGTAGTCTGCAGCAGCATGCATTTTAGGGAAATTGCATTTTCTAAAAACATTTTTAGCCGCTTCCATACCGCCTCGCACAGATAAACTGCAGCAGAAGGGCACTTACAGGCAGAATCACGTATCTGTACGTTGCCCTTTAAGGCGGCCGGTGGGCGTGCGCAGCAAGCTCCGTGAGTCGGAGAGGAAGAACGGGGAGATGCTAATGTAAAAAAGCTTAGTTCTGCCTAGTGACAGTGTTACCGATCTCTGCTCCCTGTGATCGGAGCAGAGATAGGTGACATGTCACAGCCACGCCCCCCAGTTAGAAACACACCCTTAGGACACTTAACCCCTACACTGCCATTTACACAGGACCCAGTGCATTTGTATAGCACTGATTGCTGTATAAATGACAATGGTCCCAAAAGAGGCCGATGTGTCCGCCATAATGTCGCAGTCAAAAAATTTCTAAAAATTACATAAAACTATCCCCCATTTGGTAAACGCTATAACTTTTGCGCAAATTAATCAATCGCTTATTGCGATTTCTTTTCCAAAAATATGTAGAAGAATACGTATCGGCCTAAACTGAGGGAAAAAAAATAGTTTATATATTTTTTGGGGGATATAGCAAAAAGTTAAAAATAATTCCTTCTCAAAAGTGTCACTTGTTTATAGCGCAAAAAATAAAACCGCAGGGGTGATCAAATACCACCAAAAGAAAGCTCCATTTGTGGGAAAGAAAAAAAAAATTAATAAAAAAAATTTTGTTTGGGAGCCACACCGCACAATTGTCAGTTAAATCGACGCAGTGCCGAATCGCAAAAAGTGCTCTGGTCAGGAGGGGAGTAAATTCTTCCAGGGCTGAAGTGGTTAAAGTACTTTTTTCAGGCAACTCTCCCCACACTGCCTGAATTCATGCCTAGGGGTGAATTACATATCTAGTAGCCTGTACCCACATCCAAGGAAGTCCTCTACTGCGCATGCACTGCATCAGGTCATCAAGGGGTCAGATGTGTTCTCTATGGCACATGTGAGCTCAGGGGGGTCAGCTGTCTTTACTGGTTTATGCAGCCACCCCCCTAATAAGATGCTTCAGCACAAGCATGTTATTAGGGTGGCTAACTGTTTCTTGTGCAATGCATGCCCGTCCGTAGGGGACCAGCTTACAGGTTCTTGCAGCTGGCCCCCTGATAATCCACCGCAAAGCATACACGTTATTTGGGTACTGGCTTGTCTATTCTGCAGCACTTACATGTTCCTCAGGCTGGCTGTTTTACAGATTCTTGCAGTCAGCTACCTAAAAACACACTGCTGAGCATGCATGTCGTTAAGGACCTGGACATCTCTTCTGGGGGGCAGCTTTCTTGCTAGTTCTTTCAATTAGCCCCCTGATAAACACACTCTGGCGCATGCATGTTATAGGGCCAGCTGCAAGAACCCATACAATACAGCCTGCTCTGACATGAGAAAAGATGATGGTGCAGAACTTGGTGTGTATCAGTGGAGAATCAGATTCCAACAGAAAAACACTGGATTGCAAGTAGGTTTTTTTAATAACCAAGTGAAAAGTTAAAATGGAACTAAAGTCACCAAAAAATGAACAGCAATGTCTCTTCTGCACTAAAGTACACTTACCCACTTATTCATAAACCTCTACAGAATGTGCAGCTCAGTGTGCCGGGATGATTGCCTCTCAAAGCAAGTTTGCATAATACTGACCTCTGTTGCATTGATGTGGCCACTAGGGATGGGCGAACTGTTCGGCCAGAGCATAAGATCGGGCCGAACCTTGGTTGTTCGGATGTCCTGCGAACAATATGCAGTGTTTGGGAAAGCAGAACACTGTTAAAGCGGTTCTGCACACATTTTTTGAACGTTGGTGCCATTGTTTTTAAAATTCTTTTGCTGTTTTTTTTCCCTCCTACCTTCCGTTCTCCGCTGGTGGTTGTTGTCCTCCAAATGTTTCCCTGCGTCGATGGGCGGGGTTTCGGGGGGGGGGGGGGGGGGGGGGATCAGCCTCATTTCCACTGATCTCCGCACTGTCTCCTGGGATCTCGAATAAACCATCCCAGGAGTCCGTGCGCCTAGCCGCAGCGAAATCTTGCGCGATTTAGACATCACGCTGGCCTTATTCTAGGGCGAACAACGCCGCTCGTAGATGTAGCCACTGAGCATGCGCGGGAACCAGCAAGGAATGAGGGAAGGAGGAAGTGTTTGCTTGCGGGCTTCAAATGCCCACAAGCAAGATGAGATCGTCAGAATTTATTATAAATAATCAAATATGCATAAAAAAAAAAAAGGTGGCTAACGGGCAAAGACCTTACAAGTCAGTCTTTGATTAACATAACATGGTTTTTAATGATTTAGGGAAAAAAAATTAAAAATTTGTCAGTGCAGAACCGCTTTAACTAGTAGCCGACCGCCCACTGTCAATTGACGGCGGAGCGGTGCGGCTCTTGTGGCGGGACGCCGTCATATGACGTCGTCTACATTTTGGCCACTAGGATGATTTAGATTCTGTCTAAAATTGGTCCAAATATGTGTACGTATGAAATGCGAGTTAGAAACCTTAGATTGAAAGCTCCTTAAGGGTAGGGGCTGATGTAATATACATCGTACATGTCAAGAGCTGTGTAAATTGACAGAGCTATACAAGTACCTGAAATGAAATTAAAAATTTCCAGCTGTGGCACAGCTTGGATCTGAAGTACTGGCCACAGTCAAAAAACAAACTCCCCACCTCCTGGACTGGCTCCTATGATAGACAGCACACTGGTCCAATTCCAGGAAATTGATTGAGGGTGTTGACCATCATAGAAGCCAGTCCAGGAGGCGGGAAATTTGTTTGACAGCAGCGTGTTTCAGAGCCAAGCCGGGTCACAGCAAGAGATACTGTGTGATCCGGCCGGCTCTCCTCCCGATTACGCCCTGTGATAGGCTACATTGATAGCAGCACCAATGAGATATGTTAACCACTTTAAGACCAGCCTCGTTTTGGATTTTAGGTGTTTACATGTTTAAAACAGTTTTTTTTGCTAGAAAGAAAACCCCAAAACATTATATATTGTTTTTTTTTCAAACACCCTAGAGAATAAAATGGCGGTCGTTGCAATACTTTTTTTCACACCGTATTTGCGCAGCGGTCTTGCAAGCGCACTTTTTTTGGAAAAAATTCACTTTTTTGAATAAAAAAAAATAAAACAGTAAATTTAGTCCAATTTTTTTATATATTGTGAAAGATAATGTTACGCCGAGTAAATTGATACCCAACATGTCACGCTTCAAAATTGCGCCCGCTCGTGGAATGGCATCAAACTTTTACCCTCAAAAATCTCCATAGGCGACGTTTAAAAAATTCTACAGGTTGCATATTTTGCGTTACAGAGGAGGTCTATGGCTAGAATTATTGCTCTCGCTCTACCGATCGCGGCGATACCTCACATGTGTGGTTTGACCACCGTTTTCATATGCGGGCGCTACTCACGTATGCGTTCGCTTCTGCGCACGAGCTCGTCGGGACGGGGCGCTTTAAAAATTTTTTTTGTTTTTCTCATTTATTTTTCTTGATTTTATTTATTTATTTATTTTTTACACTGTTTTTTAAAAAAAAATTAATTGGCTCACTTTTATTCCTTTTTACAAGGAATGTAAACATTCCTTGTAATAGAAAAAAGCATGACAGGTCCTCTTAAATATGAGATCTGGGGTCAAAAAGTCCTCAGATCTCATATTTGGACTTCAATGAGAAAAAAAAAAAAAAAAAGTCATTTAAAAAAAAATGACATTTGAAAATTCCTCTTTAAGGAGGTATGGGCGGAAGTGACGTTTTTGACGTCGCTTCCGCCCTCCTATGGTATAGAGATGAGTGGCGGCCATCTTAGCGTCACTCATCTCTAGACACAGGAGGAGAACGGACCCGATCGCCTCCGCCGCTGCCGACGGTTGCGGTAAGCGGAAGGCACGGCGGGAGGGGGGGGCACCTCTCCCGCCGCCGATAACGGTGATCTTGCGGCGAATCCGCCGCGATGACCACCATTAATCGGACAGCCGACCGGCGCCTGAAGAGATGGATACCTCGGTTGTGGCAGCAGCTGCTGCCGTTACAGAGATATCCCTCTTCAAAAAATGGACGTACATCGTCGTGCGCCGGTCGGAAAGTGGTTAACATTGTAAAGTTATTGTTAATATTTTTGTAACTTAACTATGCATAAAACCTCCACTTCAACAATGTCATTTAATGAGAAAATATAAGAGGGTGTGTTTAGAGTGGAATTAGGGGCGGGGCAACTGGTGGCAAGTAACTCTTAAGGCCTGGCCAGTAGCTCAGGACCTAAAATTGAGCCCTGGCAAAACTTCAAGCATTTGAGCAAAAACAAAAAACGTATTTCCACGTTTTTTTCAATTTTTTTCTAGTCTACTCCTACTTGCAGTGATTATAGCCAAATTAGTGCACTTGCAACAAACAACCGAGTAATGTCCATGATAGATATTTGCACTAACATCCACATTTTTAGGACAAGCTTTCGGGTGTACCCTTCAATCTGTACTGCCTGGACCTTGAAGGGGCTACATCGAAAGCTTGTTCTGGAAATATGGATGTTAGTGCAAATAGAGAGAAAAAAAAAAAGGATAAAAAAACAGTACTCAATTGTTTCTGTAGCTTACTCTTACTAATGTGAATGGTCTTGAAGTTTGTAAACTTACTTTAAGATCCCACACATGTCCTTGAATTCTGTAACATGCATTAAGCCCTGCGACTGCTAGAGAACAAACCTATTATAGGGAACAGATTACCATCTATATGATCCTAAAGGGGTCGCATGTGGCCCCAAGGCCACAGGTTGGGCACGGGCTCAATCAGGAAGTCAGATTATTGGGGGGGGGGGGGGGGATTCGGAGGAGGCTGAGACAGCAAGAGACGTTTTGAGTTAAACCAGTATTAAAAACACTAATGTAATATATTGCAGCTTACCAATCATTAGATGGGGTGGCTGCATTTGTTTTGTTTTCACCTGGTGATCTGGCCAGCAACACACCTATATTAGAGATACTACTTTGGATGAAGGGGCACCTTTGGACGGCAGCATTGTCAGTCTGTGGGGAGGGTAGTGCAAAGCCTGGTACATACAATGAGATCAGATGAATGAGCGTCTGTTTTTTGGATGCCAATATCCATATCGAAAACCAATAGGTTAAACTACAAAAATTCTTGTATGAAAGAATAAAAATTATGAAGTGTTGTAATGTATTGTATTTTAGGACAAACTATACAATCTGGTGTCATGAGAAAACATTTCGTGTTTGTCCCTTCGGAAAATTTTGGATGGCAGCTGTGTGTACTAATGACCAGATTATCGTACGATCGATTCAAAACGATATATATTGTACGATATTCTGATCGTGTGTACAGGGCTTTAGGTGGACTAGCAGATTTAGATAAGATTTAGTTACAGCGAACAGCCATCTCCCCTTTGAGATGAAGGTTTTACGTAAAAGTACTGCAAGAAAAAAAAAAAAGAAAAAAAAAAAAAAAAAAAAAAAGACACCTCAGGTGGTAAATGGCTGGTCTCAACACTAAGTTAGGGTTGCGGTGGTAAAATACTAAGCATCTGCATGTACTGTGTTAATGTACTCTTATTAATGTGCCGATACCTGCAATGGATACATTTGGAGGTGAAATTTGAGCCCATACAAAATTAATGGACCCAAATCGCACTGTAAAGAAAGTGATTTGAACAGGAATGTGGTGCGAGGAATGTTTCCCGCTCCGGTGTAAACCCAGACTTGTCATAGCGACATCAGCTTGGGTTCACACAGAAATTTGGGTCCATTCCTATTTATACGAGCCCAAATCATGCAGCAGAAGGTGTCGGTACTTGCAGATAAATATCCCCCCCCCCCCTAAAGTTTTAAGTTTTGAAGATTGGGGGGGGGGGGGGGGGGGGGGGGAAGAGATATTTATCTGCAAGTACCGACACCTTTTTCTGCGCGATTTGGGCTCATAAATAGGAATGGACTCAAATTTCTGTGTGAACCCAAGCTGATGTTGCTATGACAAGGGGGGGGGGGGGTTAATGCACTACAGTAAACCCCCGCTATATTGCGGTTCAGTTATTGCGGTCCCGGTATATCGCGGTATTTTAATTAGGACCTGTTATTCTGATATTGTGGTAATATTTCGCCATTTTCGCAGTTATGTACTATTTATGTATTTATTTTTTTACTGTACTATACAGTATACTGTACTGTTAAGACAATATTTTTGTGTTTTAAAAATCCTCTTGATCTCTCTCTCCATCTTTAATGTGTTTCTATTGCATAAAAGTGTGTTTAAAGACCTTTAAATGCTATTAAAAAATTAACAAAACATGCCTAGGGTGTATTTAAATAGGGTTTTTCTATTTCGCGGGTGGGTCCGGAACATAACCCCAGCGATGGAGGGGGGTTTACTGTACACAGACTTCCTGGCCACATGGAAATTAAATAGCACTTTGGCTAACAGCACCAAGATCATTGGTTCAAATCCCAACCATGGCACAACCTGCCTGGAGTTAACAATGTTCTCCCCGTGTCCGTTTCCTCCACTCCAGTTTCCTCCCACACTCCAAAGACATGCTGGTAGGTTAATTAGCCTAGTATGTTTATTAAGGATGCATGGATATATTGGGTGCAGAAAATAGGCCGATCTACATTGAGAATATGGAAAAAAAAAAAAAAAAGGTGTCGATGCTGTACACTGAAAACATTGACGCTTCTACTATTAGTTTTTTTACAGGTCATGTGACTCAAACCACAGCAAAAAAGATGCATTTTTGCTTTTTCAGTTCATTTTAATGGGAAGGTGCGTTTTTGAAACTGACCAAATATGCACCAAGCAGGATTTTAACACCACAACCAAAGCTCAATAGACAAGTGTGAAGACATAGAAATTTAAAGCGTGATGTTTGGTATCCATTTACTTGGCGTGGCAGCTTTTATATTTTATCAAACAATTGGGGGATATAGGTCTATATTGCATTTGCAATAAAATTAGAGTTGTAAAGGTTCAAGGTTTTTAACCAAAAAAAAAAATTAAATTTTTAAGATTAATTTTTTTGATCGATCAAAATTCTTTTGATCGGTACTCCTCTCCACCGGCTTCCGGGTCTTCAGGGAGTTCCAGTGACATCACGAACATTGATGTCACCGGACCCCTCCCCCAATTGCCTCTGTCTGCTAACAAAGGAAAGGGGGGAGGAGTCCGTTAAAGTTCTGATTGAACGTAACACGTACGGGGGAGGAGCTATGCATGATGTCAACCGCTGCTGCCCTACGGAACTAACACGATTGTCGGCTTTACATGTTGTGTTTTTATCATCTTTATGTGAGTAGTTTGTGTTTGAACACAAAAATGTAATCATACTTAAGCGGTGAACACTTCGATCTTTTCTTTCTACCAATGACCTGGAGTCCTTGCTGAGATCTAAGACGTGAAAGTTTATGGTCCGTGTTAACCCTTTTGATACCCACTTGTATGACTACCTGTTTGCACAGGGGTCCATGCCATAAGGTGAGAGTGATTAGTTAGACCGGAGGTGGAGGGATTGTCACACTACTGTAGGGAAAAAAATTAAAAAAGTTTAAATTTAAAAACGTATTTGTGTGAACTGTGAAGTTAAGTCATGGATTGTGGAAACTAACTAGTGTCGGGTGATTGTATATAGTGTATACCACATTTACCACTGACTAATGCAGAGTTGCAATGCAAGGAGATCAGCTAAAAAGTAGTTGGATCTGTAGGTGCGTTATAATTAACACAAATTAGTTGATAAAAAAAAACACGATTAATCGAACACGAAAATTTTAATCACGAACAGCTCTAACAAAAAAAGAAAAACACACATACATGTAATACTTGCCTCCACTGGGCAGTTGGTTTTGCACAGAGTGGCCCCGATCCTCCTCTTCTGGGGTCCCTCAGCGGCACTCCAGGCTCCTCCTCTTCGCAAGTGCCCTGTAGGAGAAACACTCTCCTTCGTGGACACCGTGCGGGTGCGCTCCCGTGTCCTGATTCTGCGTCTATTGACACAGAAAGCAGGCCCCGGCATCATTGGATTTGATTGACCATGGAGCCAAAACCAAACATGCAGGATGCACTTGGCCAAAAACGAGTTTTTATACACAAAATTGTACTACATTTGAGTTTTTAATTAATATCAGGAATATAAATATGAATTTGTTAGCCATTATTGGCACCTTTAGAACAAAAAAAGCTCAAGAAAAAAAAAAAATGTATCTCTTTAAAAATTCTATGCATGTCTTCACACTGGTCCGTTACGCTTCAGTGTTAAAAATCCTGCTTGCTGTATCCCCCCCCCCCCCCCCCCCGACCAAAAACACACCTCCCTGTTAAAATGCATTTAAAGCAAGAACTCATTAACAGCTTCACGACCAGCGCACGCCGATATAAGTCGGCAGAATGGCGCTTGTGGGCAAAAGGGAATACAGGTACATCCCCTTTAAGAAGCAGCGCTTCGGGCACGCGCCCGCCGCGTTCTCCGTGACCGCGGGTCCTGCGGACTTGAAGTCCGCGATCATGTCACGGAGAGGTAGATCGGGGAGATGCCTTTGTAAACAAAGCATTTCTCCATTCTGCCTAGTGACAGGACAGAGATCACTGCTCCCAGTCTTCGAGAGCAGTGATCGCTGTCATGTGTTGTAGCCCCTCCCCCCCACACTTAGAATCACTCCCTAGGACACACTTAACCCCTTGATCACCCCCTAGTGGTTAACCCCTTCACTGCCATTCATACAGTAATGAGTGCATTTTAATAGCACTGATCGCTGTATAAATGACAATGGTCCCAAAAAAAAAGTGTCAAAAATGTCTGATGTCTCCGCCATAATGTCGCAGTCCCGAAAAACAATTAAAAATGCCATGAAACTATCTAGGGGATAGTTTTATGGCATTTTTGCCAATTGTGTCCACCATAATGTCAAAGTCCCGGAAAAAAATAAAATCGCATTACTAATAAAAAAATTAAAAAAAATATTAACAAAAATGCCATAAAACTATCCCCTAAATAGTTTCATGGCATTTTTAATTGTTTTTCGGGACTGCGACATAGCGGACACAGACATTTTTGACACCATTTTGGAACCAATTGTCATTTATACAGCGATCAGTGCTATAAAAATGCATTGATTACTGGTAGACGCAACTTTTGCGCAAACCAATCATACGCTTATTGCAATTTTTCTTTACCAAAAATATGTAGAAGAATACACAACAGCCTAAACTGAGGGGAAAAACGTTTTTTTGTATATTTTTGGGGGATATTTACTATAGCAAAAAATATTGTGGTTTCTTCAAAATTGTTGCTTTTTTTCCGTTTATAGCCCAAAAAAAAATAAAAAAAACAGCAGAGGTGATAAAAGACCACCAAAAGAAAGCGCCATTTGTTGGGGGGGGGGGGAAGGGAAGTCAATTTTGTTTGGGTGCAACGTCGATAGACCGCGCAATTGTCAGTTAAAGCAAAGCAGTGCCGAAGCGCAAAAAGTGCTCTGGTCAGGAAGGGGGTAAATCCTTCTGGGGCTGAAGTGGTTAATAATTTACCTGTTAATTTTTTGGAGTCACACGACCTATGAAAAATACCATAAGCACAAAATAAAAAAAAAATAAAAAAAACACGCAAAGTAAAATCACGCCTTTCTGGCATCTTCGCTTACCAGGAAAATGCCAATAACACCACATTCGGCCAATATATTTCGGCAGCTAAAATTTCAGGTGCATTTCTACTTGGTTGGGGGGGGGGGGATTCTAAGGGCTCTTTCACATAGGCGGTCGGTGGATGACAGGTCCGTCTCCACTCACTTTGCCCCCCCCCCCCCCCCCCGTCAGAGCTCCACTCTCCTCTATGGGAAGATCAGATGAAAACAGACCGCCTGTCCTTTCCAATCCGCCAAACCAGATGGGGAGAAAAAAGAAATTAAAAAAAAAAAGGGGGGGGGGGGGAGATTAAGGTCACCATCCGTCTGGATTTCACAGACAAGATCAGATATCGGCGGAAGTTAGATGTTACCACTCCCTATGGGTGAATGGAGCATCCGATCAGGTGCGCCTGGAAGACTGACAGGTGGACCTGATCGGAAAGCCTGTGTGAAAAGGGGTCAAACCTTCTAGATGAGAGAAAACACACACACACACACACACACACACACACACACACACCATTATTTTTACATGTATGCAAGAAGTTTCAGAATACTCCCAATCTCACCAAGATTAGCAAATAGTGTCTAAATTCATTCATCATGTGTATTCTCCCTTGATTCTTGGCATACTTTTCATTTTTCTTCCAGATCTGTGCAGTAATCCAGTGAGAATATCCCTGTAATAAAGACCGCTCACTGCTGCTCTCTCTCCTTGTGCACGGTGACTGGTCTGGTCTCCGCCCCCTCCTGTAGTGTTCTACAGTCAGCCTGTAGGGGGTGGGGCCTGCTGGGCCACTCCCACCACTCTGCTGAGGCTGTGATGGAGGTCACAGTGACATTTACAAGGTAATATCTGGATTTAGAAGGCATTTGGAACACAAAAAGTGGATTTTTTAGAATTTTTCAGCTATTTGGATAAATAGATGAAACCACCAAATGATCATATTTGTGTTATTGTCTCCCCTGAAATACAAGGATGGTGTAGTCAGTCTAACAAAGCCCCAAGCATTCATGGTGAAATGTCAGCAGCATGCCATGATGTCCCTCCCAGTGCTCAGCCCTCCCTGGGGGGCCCCGGGGCCCTTCACACCGTACAGAGCCGCATGTGACAGGCAGAGGCGGCCCGGCGTGTGACCTCTCTGGTGTCACAGAAGGCGGCAGTTGGAGGGGTGGTGATTAGACTTACCTATCGGGTACAACTTCTCACTGGGCCTCCTCCCTACACAGCCGGCCTCTCTGCTCGTCACACTACCGCTCGGGGAGGCGTCCAGCCGCAGGTTACAAGCGCCAGGCTTCCACACTCCCCATCTCTTCCGGTCTCGGCGCTGGCTTCGGGTCGACGCTCGGTATTTAAGACTGCGCATGCGTCGGCGCCCGGGGGCAACTGCGCAAGCGCACCACGCGCCGCGCTGCACCCTGGGTTGGTTGGCAAAGTCGAGCCGTCGCGTAGCCGCGCCGACGTCACGCGGCGCGACGGCTCTGACGAGGGCCCGGAGCCCAATCAGCGGCGGCCGTGGGGGAAAAAAGGGGGCGGTGCGTCGTGACGTCAGAAACGGGCGTCGAGCGGAGTGAGGTCGTGCGGTGCTTGTCAACTTAGTAACCAGTAGGCTGAAGGTTGTACCTGTCCAGTTGGACGCTGTAAATGAGAAGAGGTTCGCAGCTGCCGGTTTCCTAGGAGAATAGAGAAAATAATGCCGCCTTTTACTTGATTGGCTAGCTGTTAAGATAAGCCGGCGCCTGATTGGCTGGCGCAGCTGTCAGAGCTAAAACAGGCCTTGTTTGACGTGAAGGGCGCCGAGGTCTTGCGTGTTTGCGTTTTCATTGGCTGAGGGGGTGTGATAGGCGTGGCGGGGGCCAATGAGCGAAGGGGAAGTCGAGAAGCGTAGAGGGAATGTTGTTTTCCTCAATGCGAAACTGCTGAGGGGAGGGGGTGAAGAGAGAGCGAGCCCCGGATGTAACATGAGATCATCGGCGGCCAATAAGCGAGGAGGGTGACGTCACCGCCCTTACCAAAACATCTTGTACGGCCTAGCTCTGCTAACTGAAGAGGGGCGTGGCCAGGCAGAGGTTACAGGAGGAGATGTTTATCCAGGAGGGGGGGAAGAGGCGTTACCTTGGTGACACAGTTCAGGTCCGCTGCTCTCAATCCATTCAATTCCATTCACAAAACTTTATTGTAAACCCGAACTGGACGACATTTAGTTTGCTAAAGCCCAGCCCCAAAATAAAAGTCTCAGAAACACTCCATTATTTGATATAAAATACTTGTTTTCACTCATTTCTTGTCTTTCTTGTGACTCTGAGCCCCCTGGAGCTTCTTTGCAGCCCCTTCCTAGGTGACAACGCAGTAGCGCCATTGAGGGACAAGGACAGAGTGTTGTCACCCTGTAATAGGAAGTACCTGAACAAGGACTTTCATGACAGGATTATTTTTTGTAACCACTTCAATACCGGGCACTTTCCCCCCCTTCCTGTACGGACCAATTCTCCGCACTGTTGCATCTTGAATGATAATTGTGCGGTCGTGCAACGTTGTACCCAAGCTAAATATTTATTATTTTTTCCCACAAATAGAGCTTTCTTTTGGTGGTATTTGATCACCTCTGCGGTTTTCATTATTTGCACTACAAATACAAAAAAAGAGCGAAAATTTTGAAAAAAAAAAAAAAGGTTTTCTTTGTTTCTGTTAAAAAACTTTGTAAATAAGTAAGTTTTCTCCTTCACTGATGAGGCAGCACTGATGATAAAGCACTTATATGCAGCACTGCTAGGTGGCACTTATCAGGAGGCACTGGCAAGCATCACTGATGGGCACTGAGTGCCATCCCTATTGGGCATTCATTGGCATGCCTGATGGTCCTGGGGGGGCTGCACTGATAATCGGCACAGACCCCCCCCCCCCCCCTGTCAGGAGAGCAGCAGATTGGTTCTCCTCTACTAGCATCCAGTGTTGCCAATTGCCAGTATTTTTACTGGCAGCCATTAAAAAAGGGTCACTTTTCTCCTGCCAGTAAATGACAGTGAAAGAAAAAGGTTGCCAGTAAAATATATGACTGTGACGCTTGGCTGAGACCATCCCAGTGCCTGCTACAGTGTATTCGGATTGTGCCGGCAGTGTGTAACGTGAAGTCATCGTAAAAGGGAGCCTCGTGTGCAGGTCTGCAGGACGGGAGTAAGGCAAGCCGGGAGCGGACTGAAGGGACCACCTGGCATGGTGAGAGAGGGTCACTATGTCTCAGGAGCTGACGTGTCATGTTGGTGAGGTGCCATCATCATCTGTGCTACTGCACACTGTTGTCAGTGTCACTGTAAAGGCCCGTACACACGATCTGACTTTTTGACAACCAACATGCAAATTAGCTGGTTTGGACCAACATCCGACCGTGTGTACGCTCCATCGGACCAACTTTTTCCAGGTTTCATCGGACTTTTGTTGGCTGTGTGAACGGACCAACTTTCTGCCAACAAAAGTCCGATGGACCAAAGTCCGACCGTGTGTACAGAAAACCATCGGACTTTTGTCCACAGTACAAACACGCATGCTCAGAACCAATGCAAAAGATCAGACAACAATATAGAAGTTGACCAAAGGTGGCGCTGGAGTAATCGAACGTCCTCTTTTGAAGTGTCGTCAGTACGTTGAAACGTCACTACGTTCGTGTTGGTTGACTCAAAAGTCCGACCGTGTGTATGCAATACCAACTTGAGGGCCAACGCCCTTTGGACAAAAATCCACGGGAAAGTTGGTCCACGGTCCGATCGTGTGTATGAGGCTTGTGAGTCAATTTTTTATGTGTGTGTGCCGCCCATTCTAATTTCTTGCCCTCTCGATTCCTGTCCCTGAGCTACTTAATTACTATATCGAAAATAAAATAAGAAATATGTTTTTGCCTTAATATCTACCTTAAATCACTTTGATAATTGCATATTGTACTTGTTTGTAGCCTAAATACCGAAATTTGCACTTAAAACTGCCATTTTGTAACTTTTGGATATGTCAGTAAAAACCTGATTGTGCCAGTAAATTTTGAGTGTTGTGTCAGTAAATTTCAATCTTGTAGGTTGGCAACACTGCTCGCATCTGTCAGTGCAAGTGGAGGAAAAGCTGGTGTGGAAATATTGAAATTAATATTTATATCAAGGAGCTTCAATGGAACTGTTGTGAGGACTTTCTAATTAACTTACCATGCCCCGATTTATATATATATATATATATATATATATATATATAATGTGTATATTGTTATAGGAACGTGTGTACTTAATATATTTTTGAGTGTAGCCTCGCTGGTGGATTTTTGCGTCTCAAAGCAGTACAATTATTTTGCATAGAAATTTGGCGTTTTATATTGGAGGCCTGTAATTCTTAGCAATAACACACTTAAATCTTTCCAAACCAGAGTCTAGTAGACATCCCGGGTATGATGAAGTTTGAAACACAAAATCATAAATTATAATATAATAAATAAATATAAATAATAATATAATAATAATAAAATAAATTTCCCCACGATTCACAATCGCTCAATTCTGCAAATGTTCTTATTTACTATCGCTGTTTTCTAACTGGTCTAAAACCACTTTTGATGTAAAGGGACACTTTTTGGTTGCTATGGACAATCTCAAGTTTCCAGGCAGAAAGAACAGTATATATCATATAAAACTGCATACAGGACACTGGACAAAGCACTGGGGACAAAAGGGATGTGAAATAATTTCATACAGTAATGTAATCTGTAAGATTACAGTGCACTGTATGTATTATGATTTTTCACTTTTTTGAATTGGCCACCGGGCTCCCCCCCCCCCCCCCCCACACTTGGGAAAACTGCCAGGGAGGTTAATCATGAGAGGTGGGCCTAGTTCCTTTTTTCTGTATCTCAAAAGACCAACGTCTTTTGTCTGTTGTCTGCATAGTGAAAAAGTTACACTATTGTCATTGGAGTGAGGAACAGACATTGTGTCTATATCTGATCATAAGTCCTTGAAAAGTTAATTTAGGCTAAGATCAAAGTGAGCTGACTGTTTTAAATCAAGAGATAGAATGGGAGCTGTGTTTAACTTCGGCTCCATTGGTATCGGTCTCTGCCTCCCATAGATTATCTCACCTGTTTCTACTACATAGGGTCTATAGGACTCCAGCCAGGTTACATAAATGGGGCCTTAGGGACTCTCCACTGTGTCCGAAATGTGATAGAGATGAGGGAGATCTATTACATATGATGTGTAAATGCCCGAAATTATTCAGGTATTGGCAATTTGTCTTAATAACCATATCACAGGTGTTCCAACTCCCAGTATTAAACGATCCGATTGTCTGTCTCCTTGGAGTGTTGGAAATACCATCTCTTTCACCTGGTGGACACACGGCAGTATTGCGTTTATTGTACCTAGCACAAAAGGCGATTGCGCGATTCTGGATGACCCCTAGAGTTCCCACAGGAAAAGGTTGGGTGGACATGGTAAATAGCATGTTAATCCGTGAAAAGCTCACTTATCAGCATAGGAATGCATCCAAAAAATTCTATAATTTATGGCAAAACTGGCTGGATGTTCCTGGGTTGGCACCGGCCCAATTAATAACTGATAGGTTACTACAAATGTAATACGGCATAATATTAGCAAACGACTGGCTGGTCTAGGACATGTCAGAATCACAGGTCATAACAGGATGTCTCATGGTGAAAGCGTACACAAGTATAAGGTACTAGAAGAGGGTTGAATCCTTACATTATTTCAAAAGAAAAAGAGTTTAGTTCTCCACTTCTTAGTTTTTCTTTCTGTTTTTCTTGGTTTTATACATATTCTTGGTTTTGGTTGTATACATGATTACATTCATTACGTTGCCTATGTAAAAAAAAATGTAATACAGGCTGTGTGAGTCTTCTTTACAATTATTCGAGTTGTACTTTGAGTATCCCGCAGAAAGTACTTCTCGTATCTAAGTCAATACATAAGTTTGTAATGTAAAGTACTTTGCACTTCTCCAGTTAGACATGACATTGCACTATTGTTACTTATGGTCATGTTTAGCCCATTTATTCAATTTGATATGATGTACTGTATTCCATTGGTGAACTTTGGATGTGTCTGTATGCTATATTGTATGGTTTTTTAGTTTTTCAATAAACTTCTTTTTCTGATTTAAAAAAAAAAATCAAGAGATAGACTTAACAAAGGTAATCATGTTTCAGACAGCCACCTAAGAGAGTCTAATGCTTATGTGAGAAGCAAGATGACCAACTAGACTTGAATTTCAGCCAATCAGGATTCAATGCCAACTGGTGGGGATGGGTAGAGAGGGAACATAAAAATCAAAGCTGCCAGGGATGCTCTTTCTCTTAGGCTCACGGTCTAGATGAAGCATGGTCACGTAAGAGCCGTCTATGTGATGTATCTGTAGTAACTTATTTCTCTTTTCTTTTCCTAGGATTTGCCTTAATACCTTGATAGCATGTGTATGTCAATTGTAACCATATCTCCTTTTTGCATTAACTATCTTTGTAGACTGGCAACCCTGCATTTGTAGCATCACTATTTTATATTTGGTAATAGCCGATTATTCTAACATTTCTTTTCTGTATAAATAAGTTAGATCTTTGTATTTTAGCACCATTATCATTCCTTATTGATTTCATGGGTTATAGCTGCAACCGCATTGGTTGATTCATATATAGATAAAAGTCACTTATGTTATGTATCATTAAGCGTATAAGTGAGGTAGGTAAAAATCACCAGAACAAAGCCGATAAACGACTCTTCCTATTTACACTGTGATTGGACACAGCTGATCATGTGGTAAAGAGCCTATATCAGAGGCTCTTTACCAAGATCGGAGATGCGGTGTGTCAGACTGACACACCACACCACCATTTGCCACCCTATGCGCCCCCACGGGTGCGCGCTGGCTTGTTATCCTGCTGGACATCATATGACACCCAGTCAGGATAACTGAACCACTTTCCAGCCTTCATTCTGCTGTAAGCTGGGCGGGAAGTGGTTAACCACTTGAAGTCCAGAAAATGTACCCCCCCTTCATGACCTGGCCATTTTCTGTGATACAGGACTGCATTACTTTAAGACCCCTTTCACACTGGGGCTTTTTTCAGGCGCTTTTGGGCTAAAAATAGCACCTGAAAAACACCTCCCCTGCAGCCCCAGTGTGAGAGCCCGAGTGCTTTCACACTGGGCCCCAGGGCATTAGAAAAATTCCTGCAAGCAGCATATTTCAGGCGGTGGAGGAGCAGTGTATACATTTCCGCTCAAACCTTTTTTCGACCGAAAAATTGAGAACTTGCTCTCAATCTTTTGCTGGCTGGAATTCCGCCAGCAAAAGTCAGATGGAGCCTACACACAGCATTTTCCGACCAAAAGCTCTCATCGGAGTTTTGCTGGTGTAATTTCCGATCGTGTGTACGCGGCATTAGGGTGCAGAATGCTACTTTGTGTTGTATTTTAAATGGGGTTTAAAATGTCCTAATTCTGCATAAATAAAAATTGTTTACTATTTTATAAAAAAAATTTGTGTGGAGCCCATAAAGTCCATGGACTGCAGTCCAGTGGTCTTTTTGTCTTTATATATTGAGTCATTTAGTGATGTGGCTCTTTTTTAGTCTTGGGGATAACCAGCATCTGTTTCATCACCCAGCGTTGTTTCTTTCTAAACTGTTTTGCTTAAAGCATATCTTCAGTCATTTTTTCATCTTTCCATCTATTAAATCTTCTGCTCTTGTTGTTTTAACTTTGGATAGTAAAACATTTTTTTTCTGCTAGTAAATACCTTATACAGCCCACTTCATGTTTCTTGTCTGGTAAAAAGCCTAGGCTTATGATATCATGCACAGCTCTTGCTCTCTCACTCTCGTGAGAGTTTGCCAGAAAGGGAAGGGGGGTGAATTATAAGAGGGTCAATGAGAGCTGCAGAGCTGGAGGTGTGCCTCTGTGTAAATCCAGAAAGTGAACATCTAGCAACTTCAGCTGCCCACAGTTAAAATGGATGCAGCCAGACTCAGTGGAGGGAGCTTTCTGCAGCATATTTGGCAAGTACAGAATCACAGTATATATAAAATAATATGCAAAGTGGTTGGAGGGAAGCTTCAGAATGGCAAAGATGTTTTTATTACAGATTATGGGAGCAGACTGCAGTTCCTCTTTAACCCTAAACTGATAACCTATAAAGGCCTTTGCAGTGTTTTTGGGTACCATAATTTGTTGTCATTTCACTGGCATGTTCAATTTTAAAGTGTTACTATACCCAGGACCCTGCATTCACTATATCTGGTCTCCCACAGTACACAGAACATGGAAATGCAATTATTTTAGTAACTATAAACTGCTAAATACCTTTTCTCATCAGCAGTATATAGCAGTCTTATGACTTCTATCAGTGTCCGGCCGAGCACTGGTTAAAGCTTGTAGGAGGAGTTTTCATTCTCCTCTGACTGTCCTATGAGGGTGCATGACTCCTGACCCTCTGTCTGGACAGTGCTGATTGGCCCTGTGCTGATCACATGCACCCTCCCCAAAAACAAAAATAAAACCCCAAAAATCTCTAGCAATACACATCAAACAGCATATGCAGAGTGACCCCAAGGCTCTGGAGATGGATTGGGGACAGCAAAAGAAGGAAAGATTCAGAGAAGACAGGATCAAACAGTCGTTTTATAAAATGCGGAGGATTAACCTCTTAGGATCCACAGTGAGTATAACAAGCATGCTTTACTGCATATACAGACTGATTTTACTGTTGTGGGTTTAGTAACACTTTAAAGTGATTATAAGGCTTCTTTTTTAAATAACAAACATGTCATACTTACCTTCACTGTGCAGTTCGTTTTGCACAGAGTGGCCGCGATCCTCGACTTCTGCGATCCCCAGTGGCACTGGTAGCTCATCCTCGCATCGTATAACCCCCTAGGAGAAGTGGTCTTTCGGGGGTTACCTTGCGAGTGTGCTCCTGAGTCCACCATTTGAGTCCATAGACGCAGAATGCCGGACTCGGCCCCGCCCCGGCGCCTGCGTCATTGTATTTGGTTGACAGCAGCGGGAGCCAATGGCTACTCTGCTATCAATCTATTCAATCAAGAGCCGAGACAACGGCAGAAGGGAAGAGCAAGTCTCTGGCGTGTGAATCACAGGTGAGTAAAACTGGGGTACCGGTCAGTGACAGAAGTTTTTTCACCTTAATGCATAGGATGCATTAAGGTGAAAAAACATGAGGGTTTACAACCCCTTTTAAGTATTGACATGTTGAGTATCTATTTACTCAATGCAACGAGATCTTCTATATTTTTAAAAACAATTTTTATTTTATTTTTCCTGAAAATATGGGTTTGTAAACAGTTGTGCAAATATTGAGCAAAATAAAAAAAAATTGCCTCTGCTACCATTTTAGTTTCCAGAGCTTTTGCTTTCAGAAATTCTATAAGTATTTGGGAGATTAAATTCAATGTCTAGCAAAAAAATTCTGATTTTACCGTGTGCGAAAAATAAAACAATTACCCAATTGAGAATTCTTTTTTTAAGAAACTGGAGTGCTATATTAATAGGCATCAAGCGTGTAATCTGACCTAGACTGAAAGAAATGGCTGAATAAAGGATCTTCCGAGTTGTAATAATAATAATACACTATCTGTTGTGTGTTGCTATAACTTTCCACGAGATGTTAGTAGCCCAGTTATCACAGTTCACTCTCCTGTACAACTAGAGTCGCCCACGTCATGACACCATGACACCTAAGCCCACAATGAGTTTATTGTCACATCTTGTTCCACCCTTTGCCACTGTACAGTTGTCCTGGTAATAACAACATTACAAACCTTTATTGGATTTCCTATTTTAGGCCCATCTGCTAGTACATGGATACTGTCAGTTAATGATGCTTAAGGAGAAGCTGGTTATCGTATCCCCATCCTAAGCATCTACATTTCAGTCAGGTTAAGCTGCAGTGCGTAAGCAGTGACAATACTAATGGACCTTAATTTGTTATCTAAGTCTAAATCCCTGATTTGTGGCACAGGCGAGGGGACTGTTTACTTGTGCGCTTGATTAAAACTGGTATTAACAAATTAACCAAATTTAAAACACATGGACCCTTGGCAGATTTGGGACCTCTTAAATGATAGATCTGTCTTTTACAATTAAACAGATTCAGTACAATCTTATTATCTGCAGAAAGGCATTAGCAAATTATGTAGAGATTTTGATAGTTGATAGTTTGTAGGATCTACATGCTGTTGATAGTTTTTAGGATCTACATACAGTTGATAGTTTGTAGGATCTACATGCTGTTGATAGTTTGTAGGATCTACATGCCATTGATAGTTTGTAGGATCTACATGCTGTTGATAGTTTTTAGGATCTACATGCTGTTGATAGTTTGTAGGATCTACATGCCATTGATAGTTTGTAGGATCTACATGCCGTTGATACTTTGTAGGATCTACATGCCGTTGATACTTTGTAGGATCTACATGCCGTTGATACTTTGTAGGATCTACATGCCGTTGATACTTTGTAGGATCTACATGCCGTTGATACTTTGTAGGATCTACATGCCGTTGATATTTTGTAGGATCTACATGCCGTTGATACTTTGTAGGATCTACATGCCGTTGATACTTTGTAGGATCTACAGGCCGTTGATACTTTGTAGGATCTACAGGCCGTTGATAGTTTCTAGGATCTACATGCAGTTGTTACAATTTACAGCCCCAAGGACAACTTTGGTAGCTCTGTGATAGACTCGGGTCATACAAGAGTGCTATATCTAGACGCTATGGGGTTTATTTGTTAAAACGGGAGAGCACAAAATTTGCGCATCTCTGCACAGAAACCAATCAGTTTTCACGTTTTTTTTTTTTTTTTTTGCCAAAGCTTCATTGAACAAGCTGAAGTTGGAAGCTGACTAGCTACCATGCACAACTGCACCAGATTTTTCACTCCAGTTTAGGTAAATCAACCCCTATAGTTTGCTTTAAAATGATTGTACAATGGGGTGCACTGGGATGATACAATATCAATTTACATTAAAGTATTATTGGGTTGTACAAAACTTGTAGAAAATCAAAATTGTTACTATTTCATCACTGCTGGAAATGATAAAGACAATATATGAATAATGGTAGATTTAGGCGTTATAGAGACCTTTTTTTTGGGGATTATTTTTAATTTTTTTTACGTATTAAAGTAGAACTATAGGCAAAACTTTTTTTTTTTTTTTCATTTTGGATAGAGTAGGAGAGGTTTACAACCCCTGTCAGTTTTTTTTGCCATCTGTGTCCCATTGGGGAGAATCACATTCGCTTCCTGTCCCATAGCCAAAACAGAAAGTGAGAGAAAATCCCTACGAATTAAGGGAATCCCTTGGGGACCCCTAGTTCACCAGAACAAGTGTCCTCATTGAAAGAATTCCAAAAAAACTTTTGCCTTTAGTTATACTTAAATCATTTATCTGATGAACAAATATTTTTGTAGTTTTGTGTTAAAGCGAAGTTCCACAAATTGTAGCTGCTGACTAGTTAATATTAGAACACTTACCTGTCCTGGAATCCAACGAAGTCGGCACCCCCAGCCAATGGTTCCATTGGCTCTCGGGTGCTGTCGCCGCCGCCACCATTGCCTGTAAGGGAAACCACCAGTGAAGCCTTGAGGCTTCACAGCTAGTTCCCTACTGTGCATGCGCTAAGCATGTTGCACTTTCTGAATGTCCCAGGGGTGGTGGAAGGAGGAGGGGGGCGAACTTAGGAGTGATCTCGCTGCAACGAGATCTCTCGGAGGTGGGGTCAAAAACAGGTACCCGCTCCCCCCCCAAAAAATGTGCCAAATGTGGCACCGGAGGGGGGGAGGAGGCACATAAGTGGAGCTTTCACCTTTGGGTGGAACTCAAGTTGTCTGTATCTTAGCTTTTTAGTCTTTGGCATCCCTTTTAATATAGATTTCCTTTTAACCTTTTTTCATGATAATCATAGCATGTTAGTTGGCCAACATGTGAAAGAAAATGTTGGTTGGGCTAATGCATGAAAGAGAATGTTGGTTGGGACAATGTGTGAACCAGAATGCTGGTTGGACCAATACATGAACAAGAATGCTGGTTGGGCCAACACGTCAAACAAGAAAGTTGGTTGGGCCAACACGTCAACAAGAAAGTTGGTTGGGCCAACACATCAACAAGAATGCTGGTTGGGCCAACACATCAACAAGAATGCTGGTTGGGCCAACACGTCGACAAGAATGCTGGTTGGGCCAACACGTCGACAAGAATGCTGGTTGGGCCAACACGTCGACAAGAATGCTGGTTGGGCCAACACGTCGACAAGAATGCTGGTTGGGCCAACACGTCGACAAGAATGCTGGTTGGGCCAACACGTCGACAAGAATGCTGGTTGGGCCAACACGTCGACAAGAATGCTGGTTGGGCCAACACGTTGACAAGAATGCTGGTTGGGCCAACACGTCGACAAGAATGCTGGTTGGGCCAACACGTCGACAAGAATGCTGGTTGGGCCAACACGTCGACAAGAATGCTGGTTGGGCCAACACGTCGACAAAAATGCTGGTTGGGCCAGCATGACAACAAGAATGATGGTTGGGCCTATACATACAACAGAATGTTGGTTGGTCCAATAGGTGAACAAGAACGTTGCATGTTCCAACACATCTTGTCTAGCATTAAAGAGGAGCATAATACTCAGGCCAACACATCAACAAGAATGCTGGTTGGGCCAACACTTCTACAAGAATGCTGGTTGGGCCAACACGTCGACAAGAATGCTGGTTGGGCCAACACGTCGACAAGAATGCTGGTTGGGCCAACACGTCGACAAGAATGCTGGTTGGGCCAACACGTCGACAAGAATGCTGGTTGGGCCAACACGTCGACAAGAATGCTGGTTGGGCCAACACGTTGACAAGAATGCTGGTTGGGCCAACACGTCGACAAGAATGCTGGTTGGGCCAACACGTCGACAAGAATGCTGGTTGGGCCAACACGTCGACAAGAATGCTGGTTGGGCCAACACGTCGACAAGAATGCTGGTTGGGCCAACACGTCGACAAGAATGCTGGTTGGGCCAACACGTCGACAAGAATGCTGGTTGGGCCAACACGTCGACAAGAATGCTGGTTGGGCCAACACGTCGACAAGAATGCTGGTTGGGCCAACACGTCGACAAAAATGCTGGTTGGGCCAGCATGACAACAAGAATGATGGTTGGGCCTATACATACAACAGAATGTTGGTTGGTCCAATAGGTGAACAAGAACGTTGCATGTTCCAACACATCTTGTCTAGCATTAAAGAGGAGCATAATACTCAGGCCAACACATCAACAAGAATGCTGGTTGGGCCAACACATCAACAAGAATGCTGGTTGGGCCAACACGTCGACAAGAATGCTGGTTGGGCCAACACGTCGACAAGAATGCTGGTTGGGCCAACACGTCGACAAGAATGCTGGTTGGGCCAACACGTCGACAAGAATGCTGGTTGGGCCAACACGTCGACAAGAATGCTGGTTGGGCCAACACGTCGACAAGAATGCTGGTTGGGCCAACACGTCGACAAGAATGCTGGTTGGGCCAACACGTCGACAAGAATGCTGGTTGGGCCAACACGTCGACAAAAATGCTGGTTGGGCCAGCATGACAACAAGAATGATGGTTGGGCCTATACATACAACAGAATGTTGGTTGGTCCAATAGGTGAACAAGAACGTTGCATGTTCCAACACATGAATGAGAAAGTCTGTGGTGCCGAAACATGAACGAGAACCTTGTTGGGCCAAAATGTGCCTGAGAATGTTGGTTTGTCCAACATGTGGAAAGGAACAAACGCATGCAAGTTCTGTAATTGCTTTCAGAGATCTTCCAACATGTTGGAGAACGTCTGCAGTAGTTCATTTAAGCTAGGACTTAACATAGATGATTCTGATCTTTTGTTACTTGGACCATGAAAACACTTGTTTGCAATACATTGAAATCCATGTGCTGCTAAAGAGATCATTGCCAACAAGGACTAACATTTTAAAGTAGCAAGCGATAAAAATAGCCCATGTAGCCTCAGCATATACACAGGTCTCCACAGTCAGAAAAGCTCATTTGCCTGACCCCTCTATTTACATTCAAATTGGGAATATTCTATGTCTGTAGGCTTCTCCTGATACCTTCTGCTCAGGGAAATACTTGGTCTGCCATGATTGTATTTTACATCTGGTGGCAATAGTTTACCTGGAAATGGCCATCACCCGCAGAGATCCCTCTTTATAAGCACAAACATGTATGTTCAGTTAATTGAACTTGCTTGTTAGTACAACAGTCATTCCTCAGTATGATACTTGGGCAGGCATCATGCATGCACTGCCAACTACCATCTGTAATCTGTAGGTACCTCAAACGGAACTTGTCAGGAAAAAAATATGGAAAAAAGAAGGCATTCTTTCACAGACATGCAATCCTATCCAAAGTTTGAGAGATAATTCAGCACACATATACAATTCATAACTACGGTAGTTATTACAACTGTATGACCAAGAGCTTCACAAATAAATACCACAGAAGGTGGCCCTGCCACCTCTATTTAAAATGAATATTTTTGGAAGGAGTTCTTTTTAGCCTTTACATCTTGTCTAGCATTAAAGAGGAGCATAATACTCAGTATTACATGCAATGTATCCTGACTCCTATTGATAATTTTAAGAAAGCTGACACCGACTAGTACTGACATCTGTTATCAATAAAACCAGATTTATGAGAATTTGTCTTATAAAAATATTTTCTACAGGAAAACTCCCACTTAAGACAGACCCTCCCCAATAAGTATAAGTTTTGTGTAGCAATTATCCATCGAGTGGTTTTCATAAAGCTATTGTATCCTGTAATGAGCCATGATGAAATTTCAAGGAATCCTATCGAAGGCTGCAACTTACATTGCTTTTAAACAGTAATGCCCTGTACACACAACAGGTTTTTCCGTCGGAATAACCTTTTGAATTTTTTTCCGACGGAATTCCGCTCAAGCTGTCTTGCATACACACGGTCAAACCAAAGTCTGACCGTCAAGAACGCGGTGATGTACAACACGTACGACAGGACTAGAAAACAGAAGTTAAATAGCCAGTAGCCAATAGCTTCAGTCTTGTACTTGCTTCACAGCATGCGTAGTTTTTTGGTGAGTCGGAACGGCATATAGACAAGCGTTTTTTCCAATAGTAATTTTTTCCTTCGGAAAAATATAGAACATGTTCTCTATCTAAGTCCGTCTGAATTTTCGATGGAAAAAGTCAGATGGGGCATACACACGGTCGGAATATATGATGAAAAGCTCCCATCGGACTCTTTCTGTCGGAAATTCAGCTCGTGTGTACGCGGCATTTAACAATATTGGTATCATTATTGTGAAGCTGAAAATAAGTTTTGAAACAAGCCCCACACCAATATTGTATTAGCATGTGATTTTTTTCAGGTACCATTAAAACAGAACTAGTTATATAAAGTTCATTAATGTATTTATCTGTTCATGAAGTTCCCCCCTAAAAAACACACATAGGGGGTTATTTACGAAAGGCAAATCCACTTTGCACTACAAGTGCACTGCAAGTGCACTTGAAAGTGCATTGAAAATGCACTTAGAAGTGCAGTCACTGTAGATCTGAGGGGGACATGCAAGGAAAGAAAACCCATAATTTTAGCTTGCACGTGATTGGTAAATAAAATCAGCAGAGCTTCCCCTCATTTCAGATCTTCCCCTCAGATCTACAGCGACTGCAGTTCCAAGTGCACTTATGCCCCGTACACACGGTCGGAAATTCCGACCACAAAATCCGTCTGAATTTTTCCGACGGATTTTGTCCGACACTGGTGTTGCATACACACGGTCGGACAAAGTTGACGGAAAATCCGATCATTCTGAACGTGGTGAAGTTCGTTGCGTACGACGGAACTACGTAGAGGCTAGTAGCCAATAGCTTTGGTCTCGTAATTTGATCTGAGCATGCGTGGCACTTTGTCCGTCGGAATTCTCTACACACGATCGGAAAAAGTCCGATCGGATTTTGTTGTCGGAAAATTTGAGAGCAGGATCTCAAATTTTTTCCGTCGGAAATTCCAACGGAAAAAGTCAGATGGAGCCCACACACGGCCAGATTTTCCGACAACATGGTCCGATTGGACATTTTCCATCGGAATTTCCGACCGTGTGTACGGGGCATTACAGTGCAATTGTAGTGCAGAGTGGATTAGCCTTTAGTAAATCAACCCCATAGAGTTGGCACAACATTGAACATATAACTTGTGATAGTGAAAGTCCCTGTCTGTGGAAAAAGGGTTTTAAAATGGACACAGGACTCTCAAAGTTTCAGTTTCAGAAGTTCCAGCAGATATGTAGTGAGTGGAGAAAACTGTATTTTACAGTAAAGCCCCATACACACGGTCGGATTTTCCCATGGATTCTGTCCTATCGGACAATGTTGTCGTAAAATCCGACCGTGTGTAGGCACCATCGGACAGTGTACGTCGGATTGTCCGACGGACAAAGTCCTATCTCCTGCTGGATAGATTTTTTGACAACAAAGTCCGATCACACCAAATCCGATTGTGTGTAGCGTAGTCCGACGGACAAAGTGCTACGCATGCTCAGATCACATTACAAGACCAAAGCTATTGGCTACTAGCCTCTACATAGTCCCGTCGTAGGCAAGAAACGTCACCACGTTCAGAATGATCGGATTTTCCGACAACTTTGTCCGACCGTGTGTATGCAACACCAACATTGGACAAAGTACGACGGACATGATCCGACGGACCTGGTCCACGGATAATCCGCGCGTGTGTATGGGGCTTTAGTCCTCTCTGGAGTTGGTAAGTCTTGATCTGGGCTGGAAGCTTGAAGGCTTCAAAAGAGTATTGGGTGGGACAGAATCTTCAGTCCCGTGTCCAGGTTTTCCTGAAATTCTGCAGGTTGTGTGTGAATCCAGGTGCACACACTCGTTATAAGCCAGATCTGAACACAGTTCAGGGCAGTTGCTGCCATTTGGATTCAGAGCTCTGTCAGGAGATCTGGTTGTCTCTATCTGAGACTGCATCCCTGGTGAGGTGGACTGCTTGCCCGAAGGACAGAGAAGGTCAGGATGGCTACACGAGCCTGGGAGACCAAGGGAGGGTCTGGGAGGTTGAGAAAGCCGAAGAGGCTACCAAGTCCAAGGGAGCTGGAGAAAGTCCTGAAGTCTCAGGGAGAGTTAGCAAACCCAGGGGGGCTTGGAGAATCCTGGTAAGGCCAGGAGTATGCCTGTGCAGCGAGGAACTGCAAGTTGAAGCAGAGTGAGCCTAAGAGGCAGGTGGTTCGGTATTTATTTGTTATTTTGTGTTTATTCACTGGAGAAAAACCCCTGTGTGGGCAATTCATGCATGTATGAACTGTTATTTCTGTTTCTTTTAATAAAAACAGACTGCCACGCTCCTTAAACCTAATAGCCGACTGCCCTGGACTCACTGAAAAACGTATCTACCACTGAACTAGACGTCCTCCATATTACAAACTACAGTTGTTGTTATATCCCCATCGCCCCTTAAACCCTCTTGTGTTTTTATTCCAGTGCCCGCCGCAAGGCGGGATGGACTTGTAGCGGCGGTAGCAACAGGTCGTCCTGACAAATTTTGTGAACCATATTACAAACTACAGTTGTTGTTATATCCCCATCGCCCCTTAAACCCTCTTGTGTATTGTTATTCTATGTGAAATGTATGAACATATCCAAAGAGGACTTCCATATGACGGACAAGGGAAGTAGGGGTTAATCCTGACAAATTTTGTGAACCATATCATTCACTTCCTCAGAAGATTAACCGGCTTGTGTGAGCGAGCCGTCCACTCGCTCGATTCACACAGTGCCCGAGTGCCGCCAATCTCCGTTCCCTGCGCCGTTCCGACGCACGGGAGCGGAGATCGGCGCCAAATTCAAAAAAGTTTAAAAACACACAACACATACAGTACTGTAATCTTACAGATTACAGTACTGTATACAAAAAATACACATCCCCTTTGTCCCTAGTGGTCTGCCCAGTGCCCTGCATGTCATTTTATATAATAAAAAGATTTTTTTTCTGCCTGGAAACTGGAGATTGTCCATAGCAACCAAAAAGTGTACCTTTATGTCAAAAGTGGTTTTAGACCAGCTAGAAAACACCGATAAAAAAAATTTGAATCACAATTTATCATCAAACAATAAATGTAATGACAGCGACTATTCTGCAACTGAGCAAATTTCAGTGTTTTTGATTTCATTACATTATTGAATCATTTTTATATATATTTTTATTATATTATAATTTATGATTTTGTGTTTCAAACTTTATCATACCCGGGGTGTCTACTAGACTCTGGTTCGGACAGATTTAAGTGAGTTATTCATAAGAATTGCATGCCTACAATATAAAAACGCCAAATTTCCATGCAAAATAATTGTACCGCTTTCAGCACAAAATTCCAGCCAGAATCATACCGCCAGGGAGGTTAACCGGTTATATCTACTTGACAATGTAGCATCAAGATGAGGCCAGCTAAAGTTAAAACCAAAGTATAGATGGCGTCTGTCCCAGGGATGTGCGGCCCAAATATCCAAAGTGGATCAAAAAAGCCTCAAGGATTATTGAGGACAATTATAGTATTGTCAACGTTTGTGAATGGTGATGGCAAATGCTGACCAAACCTTTGTATGTCCACAGTCTGTAGCTCAACATTACAGCACATCTGCCACGGTAATTAGTTATCATAGAGTGCCAGTGATAAACCCTAGGCGCATGTTAGCCTCAGAGGTCAGGGTCTGGATTGGTTTAGTGACTGATATGGTTCACGAAAAACATTGATATCATCCCCTACTTCCCTCATCCTTCATATGGAAGATCTCTTTGAATATTTTCCTACATTTCAAGTGGAATAACAATATACAAGAGGGTTTAAGGGGCAATGGGGATATATCAACATCTGTAGTTATGTGTTCAATGTTGTGCCAGCTTCTGTGTATGTTTTTAAAGAAAAGTATTGTATGACTGATAAATAATGTTATACATTTTATGTAACTAATTTTGATTTATTGATACCTAAACAATCCCATGGTAATACAGTATTGGTGGGGGTAGCTATAGAAGGGATGTTGGTACCTTTCCTTTAAACAGACACACCTCCTGTAGTGGCTTTTTTATTATTACTGTATGTCCAATATGTCCAAGCGTCTTGTCTGTACATGTCTGGAACCTACAGAAAATAGGATTTTGTTAGAGCACTTTCACACTGAGGTGGTGGGGGCGGTAGCGTTAAAGCGGCGCTAGTTTTAGCAGGGCTTTACCGATGTTTAAGTGGCGCTTTGCCGCTACTAGCGGTGCGCTTTTAACCTCCCGAAGGAGTTAATAGCGCCGCTGCCGAAGCGATTTGCAGGCGATTCAGCAGCACTGCCCATTGATTTCAATTTCAAAGCACCGCTGCTTGCAGGATTTTTTTTCTTGTCCTGCAAGCACACCGCTACAGTGTGAAAGCACTCAGGCTTTCATACTGGGGCTGCAGGTGATGCAGTTTTCCGGTGCTTTACAGGCGCTATTTTTTAGCGCTAAAGCGCCTGAAAAACGTCTCAGTGTGTAAGTAGCATTAGAGAAAGGATTCCTTTCCTTCTGTAGGCTCAAAATATATAAAATGTTTCAATAAAAATGGTCAGTCTCAGTGACAGCAAACTCTGGCAGAGCATATTTGGCTGCAGAATTATTAAAGCTGGCCATACACCTATAGATTATCTGCAGATTTTCTATGGTTAGATGGAAAAAGTGCAACAGATTTTTCCATGTTCGCTAAACTGTGTGGATGGAGGAATCTCCCACTTTTTCCATCTAACCATAGAAAATCTGCAGATAATCTATAGGTGTATGGCCAGCTTTAGAAATAAGAAACATTAGATGATACGGTAGTACAAAATTGACCAGCAGCATTTTTTATGAGAGAGAATTGGCCAAAATGTACTAGAAAAAAAGAATACAGTTGAGTGTTTTGCTGTATGAATTAGAAGACTGTAGATGATATAGCCATGCAAAACGGTAGGTAGCAAGCAGGACAGTTTTAAATAGAGAAGACATAGAGTTGGTAAGTTAGGACCTCCCCACCCAGGGGATTTTGACCAACTTGAACACCAACCTGTTAAATCAACAAAGAAATGCTTTTCTGGTCTATGGTTTGTGGGGTGGGTCAAGGTGACAGGGTGGTCATCACCCTCTCCATGCTCCCCTACTCGTTGGGTGCCAAGTGAGGGTTACATGAGGCCTACCCCATGATGTGTTCTTATAGGCTATGCTGGGTACTTTGTACAGGGTCACTACCATATACATGGGGTACTTTTACTTGCACCACACTCACAACCCAACGGATGACAAGCATGAAGGAACTCTAGTAAACTCTCTTGATGTCATAAACACCAACCGTCACTTCTGCATTTAGGAGGGACACGCAGAGCCAATGCCCTCTCCACCTGTCCAGCAAATCACCACTACCCCACTCAGCAACAGTATGGGGTCCCACTGTGCACCTAGCGCAGACTGCATGCCTGCACTTGACTTCACTTAACTCTTTCTCTTCCATACCTGTGTACAAGCTGAGGGCCTGGCGGTGCAGATCTGCTCCTGTTGCTATGGGAGACGGATCCCTGTGGAAGTGAGTGCCGACAACATCTTACCTGCCACATGTACACACTTAACGACAGGCTACAAGAAAAACCTTTGCCACCCTTGGTAACCACTTGTATCTTCACACTATATTAACTCTTGTACTGATGTCTTCATAACCCCAATGTGTTTAGTGACCCAAGCTGTAGACTATATGCGCCAGTTACTTACATTGTATCTCTTTAGTAACTTCAGACCAGGCAAGGGCAAAGTTTCAAAAAGCTTTACTGAAGATTAAATTAACAGGTAACAGTTCAGAATAAAGTGCAGACATTCCCCTAGCATTCCTAGTCCCTAACTACATGCTTTTGGCTGCCCCAGCATACCTGCTTAGATTAAGTCAATAATTGAATAAGTCCATAGTGAGTTAAACTCCAATACTTGGATTGCTCTGGTCCTCCAGACTCTGATGACAGCATGGCAGCATTCCATTCCCCACATCTCTGGGCCCCATCCATCTTAGGCCGTCCCTTATTCTTTTCCCTTTTTTAAGCTCAGGTGTTCTCCCTCGCTGTAGGTGGAGAGATCTTATCAATGTGTGAGCTCTCCTCTCCTCCCCAGGTGGGTGGCTGCTAGGGTTGCCACCTGTCCAGGATTCACCCGGACAGTCCGGGTTTTGAATCATTTGTCCGGGTTTCAGTCCTCCTGAAACCCAGACACATTATTCAGACAGGACAGGCTTTGAACAAGGCTTGACAGGAGGATGAGGGGGCACTATGTGCGCCACGTTACTATTCTCTTTGGAGTGCCCAAAGGTGTCCCAGGTCTGTTACAATCCTATAGTGCAGTGATGGCGTACCTTGGCACCCCAGATGTTTTTGAACTACATTTCCCATGATGCTCGTGCACTCTGCAGTGTAGTTGAGCATCATGGGAGATGTAGTTTCAAAACATCTGGGGTGCCAAGTTTCGCCATTACTGCTATAGTGTATACTAAAGCTAAAAACATTTTACTGTGCTGTTAATGTGTTTGGGTTTGGCTTGAAGAAAACGTGGCAACCCTAGTGGCTGCTGGTTGCATGGCTTACATATTCAACTTTTAGCCTTTCCTTCTTCCCATGCAGAATGTATGAGCACAGGGAAGGGGGCAGGACCCAGCAGAAAGTGGCCAAGAAAGACCCAGGAAGCAAGTTAACTCTCCCCTTCCTGGCTGGGGCAGCGATACTGCTACCTATATGCAGGTAGTTTATTGTATTAGGCATGCAGTCTAGACCAACGATTTGACCTTCAATACACTACTACTTCAAAAAAAGATGTATAATTTATGCAATTGCTGGTGTAAATTAGCCCTCATGGAATGCACCTGGGAAAATATCCCTATCTCTACAAGCATGAACCTTTAAACTATATATTGTGATATGGTGAGCATTTTTAAGTGAGATCTTGTCATTCCGAACTGGCTGGATATGGGCCTGTCTCTTGTGGGATATAGGGCTCTTTGTTGGATACAGGGCTGTCTCTTTGATGGATATGGGCCTTTTGAAATTGTCTGGAAGTGCCTCCGAACTTACTTTGGTATTGGTATTTTGTTACATTGTTTTTTATCAACAATACAGTATATATAGTGTTTATTGTTCATTTTAAAGCTAGGGATATTTGTGTAGACAACACATTCAGGGGCAAATCTTGAAGACGTAGGACTATGTGTAGAAGCCCAGGACTATGCACATGGTTTACAATGACGGGATTTTTCGCAGCTATTCATATCTCTGCATTTAGCATACAATATCAAATGTATAGGCAGATAAGATGGAGGAATTGCTAGTACAGCAGAGCTGTTAGAAGAAAAGAAAGATGAGAAGAACAAATAAACAGAGGTGGCTGGGATGCTTTATAATATGGAAAACATTAAAAATCCAGCAGTGGGAGTGGGACTCATAATAAACAAAGCTGCTGTGTTGCTCTATGATCAACACCCAAATTCCTCTGTGATGTTGCAAACCTTTTCAACGATCTAAAGCCAATTTTTATTTTTTTTTAAGTTCTAGATAAAGCAAGAATGAGTTAACACCCACTATGGAGATTCACCTTCTCTAAAAGTCCTGATGGCCCCATTGTTACTGGGGCAAAAAGTGATGGCATATCCAAAATTTTGAGTTGGAACCACAACAGGCATAGAGACGATATTTCCAACTCCCTAAGTAAGATTGGACGTTGCTCGCTTTTAAACCTTTCACTGCCAGAGCCATTTTTGTATTTTTTTGCACACACAATAAAATAATATAGTGAAAACAGTGCAGCGATGGAAACCAAATTTTGAGTATTGACATATCAACATACCATGGTATACAAAATAAATTGCGATTAGCGTGTACAAAAAAAACTCTAACACCATTGTTTAATTGATAGTATCTCTAAATAAAGTGCACTGTGCAAATAGTATTTAGAGGCCATAACCCCTTGAGGGGTGGCCTTGATTTCTTGGGCTTACCAGTTACCTCCTCACGGCTTGTCGGCGACTGTCTAGGGGTTCCCAGGGTTAGTACCCAACGACTTCAGATGCTGACACATAAAAGTCCTTTTCAATGTTTTTTTTTTGTAGTGGTAATATCACGTACCTGATGGAGACTGGAATGTGATAGAGGCCTCCATTGCTCCTCCCTCCTACACTCCTGAAGGTGGGAAAAGAAAGTGTAAAGGCAAGGAGTGGCACGGGTGCCGGGTAGCTGGCTGGCAATGTCCCCTCTGAAGGTGGGTAGAGCTGGCAGTCACAGTCCTTGGAGCAGGAAGTAGAAGCAGCTGGGCACCAGAGCGTGGAACCAGAAGAAGAGCAGTAGTCAGCAACAACCGGGCAGCAGGGTACCGAATCAGCAGGCAAAAGCAAGTCCAGAGGGCAGGCCAAAGTCGGGTAACAGCCGGGCAATGTGGTACCAAGTCAGCGGGCAGATGAAGTCAGCGGGCAGATGAAGTCCAATAAACAGGCCGAAGTCAAGATACCAGCAGTAACAGAGTAAGACGTGAGCAGAATGGCACGGGCAGGGGTAGTCCAAAGGCGAGCCAGGCAGATCAAGTCCAATACACAGGTAACAGAGTAAGAGGAGCAGGCAGAGGGGAGTCCAAAGGCGAGCCGGGTCATACACAAACAAACAGGAGCAACGGATCAGGACTTGGTGGTTCAGGAAGGAGCTGAAGATCATCCAGCACTTGTCTGCAGTGACAGAGCAGTTTAAATAGGCCACTGGGCGCCAAGTGCTAATTAGTGTGTGCACGTGCACGCACGTGTGCGCACATGCACATTCGTTTGCGCACCAATGTGCGCACGCGCGCATATCCGTGCGTGATGAACTGGCATTGCGGGCATTATGTTGGTCCTTTGCTCATGAATATTAGCACGTGTGCAATGTGTGCGAGCATAAGCAGGTATCCGCACTGGCCTTTTAGTGGTGGAGGTCCGGTTTACCTTACAGGTAACATCCAACATAACACAGTCTCTGATGGGAATAGAGGGCATGGGTGATAAACTCAGGCACTTTGAACTGCTGACATCCACTGAATGTCTCTAATCAACCCAGAGAGTAGCCACTCGCAGCTGGGTGCTTCACTGCCGGATAAACCTCTAGCCAGAGATCTAGCAGCCAACATGTGACCGGGAAACTTTGCAAAAGTCTCTGCCACAGACTAAATTGTAACTGACGATGAATAGGAACCTTTCTCACACTACCTGGAACTTTCTCTGTCTCCTTGGCAGCATTGTGGAAGTGTGGATTCTTTAGTGTCCATACAACTCAGCTCGCAGGCTCTTTCTAAGTTGCCAGCTTGTTGGCCCTCCTCCGAAGAGTCCTCCCCTGGTCACTTGTATGAGTTGCCGTGTCCCTTCAATACCGAGAGCACACCGGGACGCCTTTGAATCCTCCTTCAGTTACTGGGACTTGGACTAGTCAGTTCCGAGACTCGGGAACAGACGGATCCCTGCCCCAGACCATAAGGGCCTCTGGGGTTGATCGGACTGACCATGCTTGTGGGACAGCAAATGCTCCTAGGCCCGGGACCCCTCGCGGGGCTGCCCCGCACCAGACCCATGAACCAAAAGCTACGGCCGAACCCCGAACACGTTACTTCAGCACCTTAAGTACCCCTTCCCAGACTACGCAGCAGGGCCAGACGCGCCCACTGATTGGCTCCGGGAAAGATTGGTACATAAGACATCCAACCAGGCTTGGTTCTCGGCCTGTCATGGGTGCCTCACTGCACCTATGACCAGGCGGAACCTTAGCCCAACCCAGCCAGACTGATGCCAAAGTAAATCCTGTACAATTAACCCCCAGAACTCCATTACAGTTCTCAGGAAAACAAAATTTCCACTTATAGCGCACACTTGTTGAAGTCTGACCGCTACAAGTAAATCAACATTAGTTGTATAGTCCCCTTGGTGATTAAAACATGAATCCATTTATATACAGCCGTGTTTAAAAGTTTGCATACCCTGTCAGAAATTGTGAAATGTTTGCATTAATACTGAAAATATGACTGATCATGCCAAAAAAACTGTCTTTTATTTAACTGCTTCCCGACCAGCCGTCACAGTTATACTGCGGCAGGTTGGCTCCCCTGCGTGAGCCATTATAGCTGTATCGCTGTAACAGAGTGAGAACTGGGATCTGTGTGTGTAAACACACAAATCCCCGTTCTGTCAGGGGAGAGGAGACAGATCGTGTGTTCCTACTAAGTAGGAACAATGGTTCGGTCTCCTCCTCTAGTCAGCCACATTCCCCCCACAGTTAGAAACACACATAGGGAACACAGTTAACCCCTTGATTGCCCCCTAGTGTTAACCCCTCCCCTGCTAGTGACATTTATACAGTAATTAGTGGCTAGTTTTAGCGCTGATCGCTGTATAAATGTCACTGGTCCCAAAAAAAGTGTCCGATGTGTCCATCGCAATGTCCCAGTCCTGATGTAAATCGCAGATCACCGCCATACTAATAAAAAAAAATAATAATAAAAAATGCCATAAATCTATCCCCTATTTTATAGATGCTATAACTTTTGAGCAAACCAATCAATATACTCTTATTGCAATTTTTTTTACCAAAAATATGTTCAAGAATACATATCGGCCTAAACTGATGAAGACATTTTTTTTTTTTTTTTACATTTGGGATATTTATTATTGCAAAAAGTACAAAATATTGTGTTTTTTTTTCTAAATTGTCACTCTTTTTTTGTTTATAGCACAAAAATAGGTGAGGACATAAATTGTGTTTGGGTACAACATCGCACGAACACGCAATTGTCAGTTAAAGCGATGCAGTGCCGTATCGCAAAACGTGGCCTGGTCAGGAAGGGGGCAAATCCTTCTGGGGCTGAAGTGATTAAGGCTAGCAATCACATGAAGCCATTTATTATCACATCAATTTTTGGATCCTTTTTAAATCATAATGATAACAGAAATCACCCAAATGGCCCTGATAAAAAGTTTACACACCCTAGAATTTTTGGCCTTGGTACAGACACAGAAGGTGGCACACACAGGTTAAAATGGCAATTAAAGGTTAATTTCCCACATTTGTGTTTTTTTAAATCACAATTAGTGTCTCTTTATAAATAGTCAATGAGTTTGTTAGCTCTTACATGGATGCACTAAGCAGGCTAGATACTGAGCCACGAGGAGGTAGAAAAGAACAATCAAAAGGTAATGAAACTTTCCAAATATGGAAAAGAATATAAAAAAGATATCCAAAGCCTTGAATATGCCAGTCAGTACTGTTTAATCACTTATTAAGAAGTGGAAAATTAGGGGCTCTTTTGATACCAAACATTCCAGGGTATGTAAACTTTTTATTAGTGCCATTTGGGGGATTTCTGTTATCATTATGATTTAAAAAGGATCCAAAAAACTATGTGATAATAAATGGCTTCATGTGATTGCTATCCTCAAATAAAAGACAGTTTTTTGGCATGATCAGTCATATTTTCAATATTAATGCCAAAATGTCACAATTTCTGACAGGGTATTCAAACTTTTTAGCACAACTGTATGTTGATGGGAAGGTATCCAGGAGTGTAGGACTAAAGGAGTCACCGCCGTGTATGCATCCACCATCCAGGGGAGAAGATTATATAAGCTTACCAGAAGGTATCATCAATCAGGCATATGATATTAAAGCTCTGGGTAGCAATTCCTACTCCTCAGCTGAGCCACTTCAGGCAACCTCAACCTGGCATGTGGGAATATGGATCCAGATGGTAATGTCCAAGATGGTAAAAAACCTCCTTCCACCACAAAACTGTTTGGTAGGTTTATGGTTAACAGCATCCATTAAAAAAACAACAAAAAGCCTCCACATGGTTACGGGTTTATTTAGAATAAAAGGCTTTACATAGATTCCAAGATTTATTGTGTAGCACTTACCCCCGAAAGAGCTGCTGGTTTTTGATTGGGTTTTACCGTTACCTCCCCATTCCACCATGTCCGTCATAGGGGTCCCATTAAAGAGTTGTTCACAGATTTTAGCTCCAACACTTTTTTCCAATGCTTTATTGACAGAAAGAAAGTTCAAATAGAGGGATCGAGGGTTAAGGAGAATTCAGGTACCTTATAATTGCGGGTCAGGGGTACTTCTTGATCCAGAGGACAAAACACAACTCCACAACTGGATCCAGCATCCACCGGATAGGCCTCTCTCACTGACCTAGCAGCCGATGCGATGCTCGGTCATAGTCTCTGCCACAGACTTGAAGAATTAGTAGAACCGTTGCACAATCCTCTGCCACAGGATTGTGTAACCAACAACTTTTGTAACAACTTTTGTAACATCAAAGCACAGTCACATAGTACCAGTTTATTTCAGCCGAGCCGGCGATACTGTGAGGTAGATGACCCGGGATGCGTCCTCCAATTGAGTCTCCAGGCTCTTCTAGAGGTACCAGCCTTGTTGCTCGGTCCTCTCTCTGAAAAGTCCTTCCCTAAATTTCTCCAATTGCTTGGCTTCTCCCCGCAGGCAAGACAGCACAGGACCCCCTCTGGATCGGTAGGCCTCGGGACTTCTGGGCCTACCTCTCAGTAACGAAGCCTCAGGCCAGCCTGCCCGAGACAATCGAATGGCTGCAGCACACCTTAGGCCAGGAGGGCCATAAGGTTGGAACACACCCTATCACGGGGTCTGTCCCTTAAGTACCCTGTCCCAGAATGCACAGTGGGTAGACCACTGACTGTTTCTGGGCAAAAAGGCACTCAATACACCCAGCTTGTTGCAATTTCCAATCCTGGCCAGCGATGAGAGTGCCACCACTCGGCCAAGTGGAAAACCACAGCTGAACTGGAACAGAACCAGAATTTTAACACAATCATTCTGAGCTAAACTACAGCTCAGACAAAACTAAATTTTTACTTATAGCGTCTGCCATCAGGAGCAGGGTGCTACAATTGCATCAAGGAAAAAATCTCCTCTGCGATCACAAAAGCATACAATTCAAAAAGACGCAATGGAATGGAAAGGACGCGTTTCATCTACAAAGACTTCAACTGGAGTATAAAATAATATAGTTAGAAACCCCAAACATTATATATTTTCTAAAAGCAAAGACACTAAAGAAAATAATGGTGATAGTTCTCATTTTGTATGTCACATGATATTAGTTCAATCACAAATATTAACTAAAAAACAAATTTTAACACAAGTTAATGTTATTGCACACACATGCACTATGTTACGCAATAATTTCTTGGTAAAATATAAAAGATGAGGTTGTTCCAAGTAAACAGATACTCAGCATGTGTCTGACTTCTGTATGTTTCATTCCCAGTCCTTGGACACGCATGCTAAGATAAGTGTAAGAAAAGTAGAAAACTATTTATCTCTCTGTATACTTGTTCCATGTTAGTGACACAAACAGTGTTAAGATCAAGGTATTAAAATGACAGTCAGATAACTAGCACTCTCAAAGGAGAGTTCATTAAAGGAGAAGTACAGCCAAAGCTTGTTTGGCTGTACTTCTCCTGTGGATCACAGGAGTGCAGTTCATGCTACACTCCTGTGACCCATTTTCAGTAGACGGCGGGCTGAGGTCCACTGTCTGCTGATGTCACAGAGCCGGTCCAGACTCCGATAAGATTGTGACGTTGGAGTCAGGATCCATCCACATAAGACAAATAAAGACGTGGGGGGCACACCCTACAAAATGCATTACAATAAAGATGGTGCAGCTATAAGACCATACAAACAGAACAGAAGATTACAGTGCACACATACAAAAATCACATTTAAATCATGCAAAGCTATTTAAAACATCTGAACATATTCAGCAAATAAGCAAAAATATGGGGATTTGGTCACACCATATGGCCATATGGTGCTTAAGCCCACTACTGCATCAAAGTACCCCATTATCAGTGGGTCCTACACTATTCATAGAATAAAAGACCCTTCTTCTCAACCCTGGGAGAAATACACTTCTCTTTATGGGAGAACCAAGAGGACTCCTCATATAACACAGGTGGACACTAATTAGGGGTAATGGCAGGGGGGATAGGGTGCTCCAGCTCAAGGGATCTGGTCATTACCCATACAATAGACACACATGGTTGAGAAGCAGGATCTTTAATTCTATGAATAGTGTAGGACCCACTGATAATGGGGTACTTTGATGCAGTAGTGGGCATAAGCACTATATGACCAAATGGTGTGACCAAATCCCCATATTTTTGATTATTTGCTGAATATGTTCAGGTGTTTTAAATAGTCTTGCAGGATTTAAATGTAATTTTTGTATGTGTGCGCTGTAATTTTCTGCTCAGTGTCCATCCACATGCCTGGACCTGCACCTGGCTCAGCCCTTTCATTGAGCCGCTGAGAGCCTGAGTCGACCGCTCCCGCCCCCTCCACAGCTCAGTTCTCCAGTGAGCGAGGAGGAGGCAGAGCAGACAGCGGTGACTGACAGTTAGCAGCTCTCTGCTCGGGGAGCTGTAAGAACTGAGCAATATGCAGTATTTGATCGCTCATTTCTCAGTGTTAGAGCCGACGGGGGACAGATGCAGCATCCACCTAGGTAACTATAAATCGGCAAAAACCCGGAACCTCATACTTCTCTTTTAATGGCAGCCTCTATTAAAGTGGAACTAAACCTCTGTTAAAACGCTGTATGGTCTTGGCCACTGTGCTGCAGCTCAGTTTCAGGGTATTGGCAATCTTCTTATAGCCTAGGCTATCTTTATGTAGAGCAACAATTCTTTTTTTCAGATCCCCAGAGAATCCTTTGCCATGAAATGCCATGTTGAACTTCCAGTGACCAGTATGAGAGAGTGAGAGCGATATTACCAAATTTAACACACCGGCTCCCTATTCACACCTGAGCCCCCGTACACACAGTCGGAAATTCCGACCACAAAATCCATCTGATTTTTTCCGACGGATTTTGTCTGAAACTGGTGTTGCATACACACGGTCGGACAAAGTTATCGGAAAATCCGATCATTCCAAACGTGGTGAAGTTCATTGCGTACTACGGAACTACATAGCGTCTAGTAGCCAATAGCTTTGGTCTCTTAATTTGATCTGAGCATGCGTGGCACTTTGTCCGTCGGAATTCCCTACACACGATCAAATTTTTTTTTTGTCGGAAAAATTTGAGATCCTGCTCTCAAATTTTTTCCGTCGTAAATTTATGACGGAAAAAGCCCGCTAGAGCCCACACACGATCGGATTTTCCGACATCATAATCCGATCTGACTTTTTCCATCGGAATAGCGGACCGCGTGTACGGGGCATGAGACTTTGTAACACTAACGAGTCGCATGACATCGGGGAGGGAAAATGGCCAATCGGGCCCAATTTGGACATTTTCTCTTAGGGGTGTACTCACTTTTGCTGCCAGTGGTTTAGACAATAATAGCTGTGTGTTGAGTTATTTTGAGGGGACAGCAAAGTTATAGAAGCTGTACACTATATTACATTGTAGCAAAGCGTAACTTCTTCAGTGTTGTCACATGAAAAGATATACCGTATATACTCGAATATAAGCCGAGATTTTCAGCCCATTTTTTAGGGCTGAAAGTCCCCCCCTCGGCTTATATTCAAGTCACCGCCGTCTGCCTACATGAACAGCTTGTCATGCAGACAGACGGCAGTTTTGAAAAGCCGCGCCGCCTCCTCCCGCCCGTCCGTGATAGGCGGACACTAATTTTCCCAGCAGTACAGTGTTCCGCCTATCACGGATGTCCTGTCATTCTCATCTCATGGACGAGGATGAGAGAATATCCGTGATAGGCGGAACACTGCACACTGACTGCTGGGAAAACAGTGTTCCTCCTATCACGGACGAGGAGGAGGAGGAGGCGCGGCTTTTTAACTTTACAATGGTGCCGTACACGCTGACAGAGCGGGGACAGAGCGAAGACCGAGCGAAGACCGATGGCACAGGGCACAGGACGGAGGGCACAAGGACAGATGGCACAGGACCCGCAGATCGGCACAGGTAGGCTGCAATGGGGACACAGGGGGGTCTGTACAGGGGACAGGCAGCTGCAGATGGGCATTGCTGACCCTCTTTTCCACTTACAGTAGCTGCTGCATTTTGTACCCTCGGCTTATACACGGGTCAATGCATTTTTCCCATTTTTTGTGGTGAATTAGGGGCCTCGGCTTATACTCGGGACGGCCTATACTTGAGTATGTACGGTAATAAAATATTTACAAAAATGTGAGGGGTGTACTCACTTTGTGAGATACTGTATATATATATATATATATATATATATATATATATACTGTATTTTTATATATGCTGCACATGTCATACCAATGACTTAAAATCATATGAATTTGGTGTGAATTGCGGAAAGACTTTTCCTAGCTATGTTAACTTATATCAGGCATTGAAAACTATCTGTGAAAATATTTCAGGCGTTCAGGGTAGGGCCTTGACAGATGAACCAGCTTGGCTAAAAAAAGGAATACTATCCATGGAACATGCAATGAGTTCCAGCTGAGGAGTTTATTAAAAAAAAAAAAAACAGCGCCCATTATACACAATAAAATGAGAACATTCAGTACTAGTTACACCGGTAAATGCATTTCTAAAGGGAAATTAAAGGGAAAGTATTGATCTAATGAAAAGTCTACAAAGTATATAACTTATTCAAGACATACAGTTAACATATGTGGGTGATTTTTTTTTAAAGCTGAACTTCACTCTCTCAATCAACATCGCCTATTTTGAATCCGTATACTTCTAGCATTAATAAATAGATAGGAAAGTATATCATATTTATGTTTTAAAAAATGTTTCTTTTTCTTTTTTTTTTTTTTTTTAACATTTCTCCAGTTACTTCCTGGTTTCCAGACCTAGGCAAATTGTGTCATATAACCCAAGAGTATTCAGGAGGGGAGGAGGGGAGGGGGGGGACTTTCTCAGCCAAGCACGCCCTGCAGCCTGCATGCCTGAGCTAAGGGCAGATGGACTCCAGGAAGTAAATGCTACATGAATCATCTGCCCTTACTCAAGATGGCCATGGCTAGAAATGCTGGGGAGGGTGCTTTTCAAAGTGATTTCTAAGCAAAATAAAGCATGGAGACATGGATGGATGGAGGAGTTTGCTTTGAATATTACAAATGAATAGGATGTGGTGCTCAGATGAAGTGTAGTTCCACTTTAAGAACAATAAATTAAAGGGATAGTTCACCTTTGTGAAAAAAACTTTCTATGCAGGAAAGGGAAATTTGTGCAGTGCAGTCTTGACCAAAGGTAAATATTCTCTTTACTATAGGTATAGGCCATTTACATAACTCCTGGAGCCTGACTAAAAAAACTCCCGGAGATGGCATCATCCAAGTGTAGTACCTTCTAGTGTGCTAGATGTAGATAGGTTTATTAATGTAGCATGATTAGTGTAGGAAAGTTTATTTTGGTTCAGGGCCAAGCCTGAGTTGCTGAATCTGGGTCAGGGTTTAGTGAGTCAGGGCTGGATGACTCATCCTAACAGCTCTTCTGATGCCTTCCTCTGGTCTAGAAGGTTGTAGAAACTTCTAGAACTGGTGGGTGGAGGTGAGGAGGGGCTGTTTAGAATATTTATGAGTGCCTCAGCCAATCCCTAGTAAAGGGCTGGCAGGGGGGGGGGGCACCTCATAAATAGGCATGAGTCATGCCAGCAGGGGCAGTCGGGTGGAAGATGGAGATGGAGTGCTGAGGAGGCTGTCGGTGGCCCTTGAGGGTGCCCCCTAATCTGAGGGGGGTGAACTCAGGCCGAGGCTTGGATGCTGGAAGGATCCTACCAAAACACACTTATGAAGCCCTTTCTGGAGGCACATGAGCAAGGAGAAAGGACAGCAGGAGCAGGTCTGGGAGATCTCCTGAGAGTCAGCCGGGTGGGCTGTGAGTGTCAGTCTGGAGGACTGTGGGGAGAAGTTAGCCTGGAGGAATATTATAAGGGGCAGCTGCAGCCAGGTGGATTGGTAGTGCCTGAAGAGGTGGTTCTGGGATCAGTAGCCACAGGAGTGATGCAAGCTAGACACTGAAATTCTGCTACACAACTAAGGGACCTTGGGTTCCTGCCTGTAATGGGTCATTGCTTCATCTGACTGAGTGACTGTCAGATATTCACAATGTTCCAGCTGGGTTTTACAAGCGAGTGCTGGAGGAAGAAGTGAAGCCGTATATAGAGACTGTATATAGGAAGAATTGTCCCTGAAGTTGAAGTCAAATGGACATCTCATATCCTCCCATCCCTATCCAAGTTATTACCCTCAATAAATAACAAAAACCAAGTCATGTACTGTTCTTTGGTTCTCCGTTTCTATCCGATCTGTTATCCAATCCGATCCGCTTGATGGTTCCATCTGTCTTTTTTTGGAGGTCCGGATCAGATGCAGGTGGGTTTACGTCCACCTCCCCATAGAGAACAATGGGTGGTCCAGGCAGACCCAATCAGTCCGCTGGTGTAAAAGGAACCACAGCTCCACCACTGATCAGTGGTCAGTTTTTTTCATCAGATCACATACTAATTAAAAAAAGTAATTGAAGGGTCTCACCTGACTGACATTTCCCAGAATGGCGGCCCCCACCAAAGCACATTGATGTGGAGGGTCAGTAGTAGAATTCCCAGAAGCCAAACTCACCATCCTCTTGATTCAGTGCCCGGTGACTGGGGCTGGCTGTACCCCTGCTCTCTGGGTCCAGGGGGTCCCGCCAGGTGCAGGAGCTTAAGGAACCACCACCATTGCAGAGCCACTGTGGCACAGGATGAAACAAATCCTGAGGGAAAGCTGCAGGGGATGTGGGTGAGCCAGGGTCTTCCTGAGCAGGGACAGCAGTGGGCAGGACTTTTTCAGTGTAAACATGGGCCAGTGCGGTGTGAAAATGGGCCATTCCAGGCAGTTCAAAACTGACCCAAAATCACCTTCCCCTACTTCCTTACCGTGTGCAGTGGCCAAGTCCACCAGATCAGGGGGTTGCTGTGCCGGCACCAGATCCGCTTCTATTGGAGAATACCATGGAGCTCTAGATGAAGCTGTGTCCTTTCCAAAGCTGTGAGCTCCTCCTCCTCGCTGTGCTTAACATTCCCGGGAGCCAGAGAGTGACAGGTGCCCACTCACTCCACCCCTGTTCTGTGCGACTGCCAAACACCCAATGTCCGTGACAAACCTGGATTTTGGGGATTATGCCCGGGACATGCTCAGATTTCGGTCTAATTTTCATGAACGTCCCAGGCAAATCAGAACTGTTGGCAACTATGCATGGTCATTCTGCAAGGGCTTGATGCTACAAGTGCACTGTTGCCTCAGACCTGGAAGTAGAATGCCACCCTAATTACCTGTTGAATGTGAAATGAAATAGGCTATGCTGCATCCAAGGTGCCACTAAGGGGCGATTTTTTTCCCAGTACCTCCCCACAGACACATTGGCATCATATTGATTTTAACATGCAGCAAATAAGGTGACTGCCAGCAAGTGGTTAAATCTCTCATAAGTCTAGTTATTTAATTACTTGTAATAGCCCAACCACTACATCACACAAACCATTAGCAACTAATTATATTACAAAGTTAAGAGGCAAGTGAAATAAAAAAAAAGATGATCATTAAATGAACAATGTAAAAAATACACTAGCTTCATGCTTATGAGGAAAATATAACAAAGCAATTGCAAAACGCTGATGTGAGCCTACCACAAGCAACTGAGGTTTCTGTATGCCACAAGTGCTACAGAAGCCATTTGCTAGAGCAATTCTGAATGGTACACTTTAGCTACTGTTAGAACATTACTCTGTATTGATTATTACATCAAACCATTCAAAGTTCAACTCGGCAAAGTTATGCTGGCAATACACTATACGAAGAATCTTTTGAACTTGTTTTCGAATAACGAACACTCGACCGTGAGAGCAAACGATAGTGCCATCATGCAATGACTTCATTTCAATCGATAAATCATTCAATCAATATAAATTAAGCAGTTTTTCATCCGATTTGTCACATATGCGCAGTGCAAACAGTTAAAAAAAAAATTTAACGGGCGAGAAATACATTAACCATTCAATTTATTGTTCGTTCTGCAAAATTTCCCAACTTGTTCCTTTGATATTGTGGCTCTGAAAAGTTAAAACCGTTTTTCTATTTGTGTCCATTAACCGGATGAAAAATTAATAAATGGTCCAAGATTTTCAAACGATTTTTCGGCTAGTGTATGCATTGGTCTCTTATTGTAAAGCACCTAAAAGCAGCAGAAGTGTTCATAGGTTAAACTAATTTTAGCAGTACTGCACCCGTTTTTTATTGAACATTGCTGCTTTTTAGATAATAATATACAGTGCCTTGAAAAAGTATTCATACCCCTTGACATTTTCCACATTTTGTCCTGTTACAACCAAAAACGTAAATTTTATTAGAATTTTATGTGATAAAACAACACAAAGTGTCACATAATTGTGAAGTGGAAGGAAAACGATAAATGGTTTTCAAAACTTTTTACAAAAAAATATCTGGAAAGTGTAGTCTGCATTTGTATTCAGCCCCCTTTACTCTGATACCCCCAACTTAAATCCAGTAGAACCGATTGCCTTCAATAGTCACCTAATTAGTAAATAGAGTCCACCTGTGTGTAATTTAATATCAGTATAAATACAGCTGTTCTGTGAAGCCCTCAGAGGTTTGCTAGAGAACCTTAGTGAACAAACAGCATCATAAAGGCCAAGGAACACACCAGACAGGTCAGGGAAAAAGTTGTGGAGAGGTTTAATGCATCCAAAGCTTTGAGCATTTTATGGAGCACTGTTCAATCCATCTGAAAATGCAAAGAGTATGGCACAACTGCAAACCTACCAAGACATGGCCGTCCACCTAAACTGACAGGCCGGGCAAGGAGAGCATTAATCAGAGAAGCAGCCAAGAGGCCCATGGTAACTCTGGAGGAACTGCAGAGATCCACAGCTCAGGTGGGAGAATCTGTCCACAGGACAACTATTAGTTGTGCGCTCCACAAATCCGGCCATTATGGAAGAGTGGCAAGAAGAAAGCCATTGTTAAAAGAAAGCCATAAGAAGTGCTATTTGCAGTTTGCAAGAAGCCATGTGGGGGACACAGCAAACATGTGGAAGAAGGTGCACTTTTCAGATGAGACCAAAATTGAATTTTTTGGCTTAAAAGGAAAATGCTGTGTGGCAAAAGACCTAATGCCCTGTACACGCGGTCGGAAATTCCGACGGAAAATGTCAGATCGGATCATGTTGTCGGAAAATTCGACCGGGTGTGGGCTCCATCGAACTTTTTCCTTCGGAATTTTGGATCCTGTTTTCAAATTTTCCGACAACAAAATCCGATCGGAATTTTTCCGATCGCGTGTAGAGAATTCCAATGGACAAAGTGCCACGCATTCTCAGATCAAATTACAAGACTAAACCTATTGGCTAATAGCCTCTACGTAGTTCTGTCATACGCAACGAACGTCACCACGTTCAGAATGATCAGATTTTCCAAAAACTTTTTCCGACCGTGTGTATGCAACACCAGTGTCGGACAAAATCCGTCGGAAAAAGTCTGACGGATTTAGTGGTCGGAATTTCCGACCATGTGTACGGGGCATAACACTGCACATTACCCTAAACACAACCTTCATCATTCTTACTGGGCACACTGGATGATGCCATCATCTGTTCACTGAGCCCCCACCCTTCTTACATGGAACACTGGCACGCACCGTTCTCTATTGAACACCACCTAAATTCATGCTGGGCCCACTGGGTCCAATAGATTTCTCACTGGAAACCCCCACTTTTCTCACTGAGCACCCGTACTACCCTCATTGTGTACGATGGGCACCCATACCCCTTACTGGGTATCCCTAGTCTTACTGGATCCTTGCTATAGCAGTTACAGTATGAATCACAATTGTTTATGTAAATCATTTTATTTTCCTAAACTGGAGTTTGGTATTTTCATATCTATCACAATTAAGTTGTAGGGCTAAGAGGGTTACCAGATGTGTCTATTAATATCTTCACTTTAATACAAATCTATCGGACTGACTAAAATACTATATTTTAGTGACTTATACTATAATTGACTTAAGGTGGCAATAGATGGATCGCAATGCAGCTTGTTCAGCAGGGATCAGCTGAATTTTGATCCATGTGTGGCCACTGCTGCTCAACAGAAGTCAATCTATCAATCAGCTTCTGTTGAACGGACTCATTGGAATTAAACAGACCTGTTGGAAAAAGCTGCTTAATCAGAGTCTGTTGCCAATGGCTGCAGTGCTGATCTGTGCATTCTGACAATGGAGGATTCCCCCCAATGTCAGAATACAATAGCACAGCAAAGAGAATTGCCACTATCCCCCTCGAATGTGTGGATGGGGGGAATGGTTCCGTTTTTTTCATTCAGCCAGCTTACTGTAAATCTTTGTGACTGTTTGATAGGGCCTGACAAGATTTTTCTTGGCATATAGATAGTCACTAGAAGAAAAAGCCATACATCTGTATATGATATGCATTTATAGAAATAAGGAATAGCACCAAGCAAATACAAATATAAAAGTCATATGGAAACTTGTAAATGTATCAATAAAAACGCGAACCCATATAAACAATAAATTTAAATATTCCTGTACACATTGCAGATCCACAGTAGCCAACATTTCATAAAGATTTGCAGAGACAACCTTATTGTACCTTAGTTTGTCATTAAAAAAAACAACCCAGATGACCACTGAGCACCATATTCCCGACAGTGACCAATTATCACACCATAATGGTCAGTAAATGCTAATTGTCTCTTTGCAATAAATATTGCATTATAAAATCAGAATACATGATTACAATGTATTATTATTATAATTATTAATAATAATAACAATAAAACAAATATGCTTGAACCCACCATTCTGACAGCAGAATTTTCACGGGCCAGCCGGTCATTCCTCAAAATCAGGGACATTTCCAGGGACAAAATCTTTAAAACTTGGAGTTGTCCCTGGAAATCAAGGACAACTGGCTGCTATTCAGATCACGCATTATGTTACGCATCAACATGACTATGCTGTACTTACAGTATGTATGTGAAAACAGCTGTCTTTTGCTCCTTTATATAATATCCTTTGTTCTTCTATGATTTAGTTTTCTTAGTAAATCCTTATAGTGCTCTGTCTGCTCTGACAGCTGCAGATGAGGGACCCAGAAAACAAAGCTGGTGTTGGGACTGAACGAGAGACATCAACATGTGTACAGATCAGTTAAGAGTCACTGGAAGTGTGTGGACAGCACTCGCCATTGAAATATGATGACGACTGAATGGAATGTGTACACAGAATTTAATCACTAAAATTAGGCCAGTGGCGGGTCTACAGGAAACATGTCCAGAGAATAATAGAGAGCTGCAGATCTTTGGGAGAACATGGCATGTTTGGGATTAAGAGCAAGCACGGTGTGATGATGTCATTGTGCTCTGTTCTTACTACAACTCGTTTATACACACTAGGCCTCATGTATACAACATGGCTAAAAGACGACCTATAGAAACTGATGATATTTCCACTTTCTTTCTTCCTTTCTGTGCTGAAAACTTGCAATAAGGAACCTGACTGACCACACTTTTACTAAAGGCTCCCACAAAGCACTGAGAAGGCATTTGGCCATGGGCATAGGGACCATTGTTCACCTGTTTCTCCCACTGTTTCTGACTGTAACATGGGGTTACGTTCTGTAGAGCAGTTAATGCCTTTGGACACAAATCACTAATTTTATTCAGCTCAGGGCAGTTGGAAATCTGCCTACAGAACACTAGGCTTTCCTTCCATACAGTTCACTGTGGAAACTCCAACCCCAGAACCTCACAGTGGCTTAGCGTTAATCTTACTGGGACTTCCAATGGTACCCAACACAGGGACCCAGAGCCCCAAATCATCCAGGGTGGCACCAGTAGGCTTGAAGAACATCACCCAAACCATTACCCCCATCTGGAACACCAGTCAGCAACTTGCCTGGAAGAACCAGGTTAACCAGAGCCACTACAGTGTCCAAAAACTCTAGCTGTGTCTATACTATTTCCTCAATACACAAGTTTTTCCATCAAGAGATTTCCCCCAACAAATGTTCAAACGGGAGTGCTATTCCTCTTTATAGGAAGATGAATTCTTCACTTGTATAATCAAGGTTACAAAATCCAACTTCAGACAAAGGTAACTGTTTCTTCACAGCCATAAACTTTGTATCTTACAAAGTAGCACAACTCCCAACAGGAAGAGCCAATGTTCAAGTAATTCAAATAAGGATCAAAGGACATTCTTTTCCCAAAAAAAGGCAAATGTTCTTCCCTTCTATAACTACCAGGCAGCAGTCCCAATACTCCCCCAAAGGGGGCACACAGCTCTGTTTTTTGAACAAGCACATGATAGATTTCAAAGTGTGCCCTATGCAAGTGGAGTTCCTCCTCAAATTCCTTCCCTGGCCAACTGAACCGAACCACCACTACTCTACCCCCGGGTCCCTAAAAACCCCCAAGTAATCAAGAAAGATTATCAGGAAACACTGTCCAACAACCATCTAGACAGTTAAAGGGCTCTTATAACCCATACTCACGGTCGGATTTTCCGATGGAAAATGTCCTATCGGACAATGTTGTCGGAAATTCCGACCGTGTGTAGGCTCCATCGAACTTTTTCCGTCGGATTTTCCGACGGACAAAGTTTTATCTCCTGCTCTCAAATTTTCCGACAACAAAGTCCTATCGGACTTTTTCCGATCGTGTGTAGCGAATTCCGACGGACAAAGTGCCACGCATGCTCAGATCACATTACAAGACCAAAGCTATTGGCTACTAGCCTCTACGTAGTCCCGTCGTACGCAACGAACGTCACCACGTTCAGGATGATCGGATTTTCAGACAACTTTGTCCGACCGTGTGTATGCAACACCAGTGTCGGACAAAATCCGTCGGAAAAAATCCGACGGATTTTGTGGTCGGAATTTCCGACCGTGTGTACGGGGCATTACTCTTATAGTAACTGCACATGCCCAGTGAGACCGCATAGATTTGTATGAGGCCATTTTCCAAGCATCTTGGAGCCATCTGGATCAACATGACAGCTAAGAAATAAGTACTGGTACTGACTAGTACTAGTCAGACATAAAAAGCAACCACTTGGTCATTGTAAAGATTTAGAAAAAAATAATTAAATGTGTTTTAAACACATCTAATCTGCCAAATGCCAGTATTTTATATCCCAGTAATCTCAGGCACAGCAGTACTCACAGTGGTAGAGATAGCACTGTTATGCCCTGTACACACGAGTGGAAATTCCGCCAGCAAAAGTCAGATGAGAGCTTTTGGGCCAAAAATGGCGAAATTCCAGCCAGCAAAAGTTTGAGAGCAGGTTCTAAATTTTTCGGTCGGAAAAAGTTCCAATCGGAAATTTCGATCGTCTGTAGCAATTCCGACGCGCTAAATTCCTACCCATGCTCGGAAACAATTCGACGCATGCTCGGAAGCATTGAACTTCATTTTCTCGGCTCGTTGTAGTGTTGTATGTCACCACGTTCTTGACGGTCGAAAGTTCAGCAAACTTTTGTGTGACCGTGTGTATGCAAGCCAAGCTTGAGCGCAATTCCGTTGGAAAAACCATCCAAGATTTTTCCAACGGAAATTCCACTCGTGTGTACGCGGCATAAGACCTTCAGGCTCTTATACAGTATATTGCACAGCTATGTTAATCTAACACTGAGAAGTTCCTAAGGCCTCTTGCACACTGCTGCCGAAAAACTCAGCATTTTTAGGCAAACAGGAATTTTTTATTTTTTACTGATCTAACACGTTTCTAAATGCAGCAAATTGTTTTCAATGTGCCTGTACATACAGGTGCATTAACATGCTCTGCGTAAAGATGAGCAAAAATAGAATACAAAAATCTGAGTTGCCAGTCAATATTTTATGTGTTTATGCACGCCAATACATGCATATGTCTGTAAAATGTTAATTTGAATAGGTTAAACTTCCATTCTGAAAGCTTGAGTTTATTTTATTTGTATACGTACATACCTGCAAATACACACAAATGTGTGCAAATGCAATATAAATAAATGCAAGAACTTTTGTCCATGCATACTGATGTTCAAATATCAGCACTGTGTGCAAGTACACTAATGCTGGCCATACACTATATGAAAATTGTTTTTCGGCCAGTTAATGGGCACAAAATCGATAATCGTTGGCACGTTTTTGAGCCAAAAAAGCAAAGGACAAGTTTGGAAATTTTCTGTCGAACAAACGATAAATTGAAAGGTTAATGTTTTTCCCGTCCAAACTGTCTGCACTAGGTATATGTAAAAAAACAAACAAAAAATGCATTAATTTATGTCCACTGAACGATTTATCGGTCATTACATGATGGCACTATCGTTTTCGCTCACGGCCGAATGTTCGTTTTTCGAAAATGGGTTCGGCCGATTTTTGTATATGGCCAGCATAATGCCCAGTACACACGGTCGGATATTCCGATGGAAAAAGTCCGATCGGATTATGTTGTCGGAAAATCCGATCGTGTGTGGGCTCTAGCGGGCTTTTTCTGTCGGAATTTCCGACGGAAAAAATTCGAGAGCAGGATCTCAAATTTTCCGACAACAAAATCGGATCTGACTTTTTCCGATCGTGTGTAGGGAATTCCGATGGACAAAGTGCCACGCATGCTCAGATCAAATTACAAGACCAAAGCTATTGGCTACTAGCCTCTACGTAGTTCCGTAGTATGCAACGAACGTCACCACGTTCGGAACGATCGGATTTTCTGACAACTTTGTCCGACCGTGTGTATGCAACACCAGTTTCGGACAAAATCCATCAGAAAAAAACGGATGTATTTTGTGGTCGGAATTTCCGACCGTGTGTACGGGGGCTTAGAGAAGGAGAGAGCAGGTTGGGGCAAGTCCTAGACCAGGTTGGATGCCTCAGCTGCAAAGTAGTCTTCAGCGAGGTCCTAAAGAGTACAGGAGCTGTCTGTCTTGTCTAGCTGGAAAGCCTGAATCACAGGACTGTGTATTTAGCTGTTTTCCTGGTCTAGATTTAAGAGCAGCCAAGCAATAAAGTCATGTATTACTGGTTACTATAGGTTACTGCACTTTGTGTATTGCTCAATATCTTATTATATAAACCTGCCTAGCTAAATTTAGCAGACTTGCCTCTGGTATTTCTTTCATTCTGCACTGCCATGCCAGCTGTCATTGAATGCTATGGATGGTGTACAGTTTTACGGCCTAAAAATACAGATTCCATAATGGGGAGCCCTACCCTTAACCATTATTAAATGTCACAATTTCTTTTAAAAGGATTTTCCTGATTACTGATGAAATGAAATTGTCCTGCATTTACAATTATTACCAGTTTTTGGTTACTTTTTTGAACATTTAAGTGTCTCATATATTTGACATGCTAGCTTAGATAATTATATCATATATACACAGTATACACACACACACACACAGGCCACTTTATTAGGTACACCTGTTCAATTGCTTAGTAACACAAATTGCTAATCATAATGAGCCAATCACATGACAGCAACTCAAAGCATTTAGGCATCTAGATGTGGTGAAGACAACTGGCAGAAGTTCAAATAGAGCATCAGAATGAGGAAGAAAGGGGATTTTAGTGACTTTGAACGTGACATGATTGTTGGTGCCAGACGGGCTGGTCTGAGTATTTTTCAAAAACTGCTGATCTACTGGGATTTTCACACAAAACAATTTCTAGGGTTTACAGAGAATGGTCCAAAAAAGAGAAAATATCCAGTGAGTGGCAGTTGTGTGGACGAAAATGCCTTTTTGATGTCAGAGGTCAGAGGAGAATGAGCAGACTGGTTCGAGATGATTGAAAGGCAACGGTAACTCAAACAACCACTCGTTAAAACCTAGGTATGCAGAATACCATCTCTGGATGCACAGCACATCGGACATCGGGTTACAGCAGCAGAAGACCACATCAGGTGCCACTCATGTCAGCTAAGAACAGGACACTGAGGTTACAATTCGCACAGACTCACCAACATTGTACAATAGAAGATTGGAAAAACATTGCCTGGTTTGATGAGTCTTGATTTCAGCTGCGACATTCAGAGAGCAGGTTCAGAATTTGGCATAAACAACATGAAAGCATGGATCCATCCTGCCTTGTATCAATGGTTCAGACTGATGGTGGTGGTGAAATAGTGTGGGGGATATTTTTTGGCACACTTTGGGCTCCTCAGTGCCAATTGAGCATTGTTTAAACGCCACGGCCTACCCGAGTATTGTATCTGACCATGTCCATCCCTTTATGACTACAATGTCCCCATCTTCTGATGGCTCCTTCCAGCAGGATAATGCACCATGTCACAAAGCTCAAATCATCTCACCACTGGTTTATTGAACATGTCAATGAGGTCACTGGACTCCAATGGCCTTCAAAGTCACTAGATCTCAATTCAATAGAGCACCTTTGGTACGTCGAGCCAACAAATATGCAGCAACTGCATGAAGATATCATGTTAATATGGACCAAGATCTCTGAGGAATGTTTCCAATGAGTTTATCGAAGTTTAAACAGTTTAAGTACAATGAATAACCTAAAACGGTACAAAGACACACAGCCTGTGTTAATACACCCTCTTAGGCAATATTTGGACAGTGAAATTCCAACATTGGAATTCCAACAGTGTTTTTTCCAACATTTCCAATATTTGGACAGTATTGTACTGCAGGAAGTAGTAAAATATACAGTGAGTACAGTTTCTCATACCATCAAACTGTACTTGGAAACTGGAGGAAACTCTTGACAGGAGGAGGTCTGGCAGACCTAAAGCCACAACAGATTCAGAAGACAAGTTTCTGAGAGTCAACAGCTTGCATGACAGGTGGCTCACAGGACAACAACTTCAAGCTTAGCTTGATCAAAGCAAGCAAGTCTCAGTTTCAACTGTGAAGAGAAGACTTGGAGGGTTGACAGGTCCATTGACTGTAAGAAAGCCATTGCTAAGATAGCAAAATAAGAAAAAGAGGTTTGCCTGGGCCATGAATATCTTCCAGTGGACTACTGAAGACTGGGAGAAGGTGTTGTGGACTGCTAAATCAAAATTTTAAATCTTCAGTTCATCGCGCAGGGTTTTTGTACACTGCTGAGTAGGTGAAAGGATGGTTCCTCTGTGTGTGACGCCGACTGTCAAACATAGAGGAGGAAGCTTGATTGTCTGGGGTTTTTTTGCTCGATCTAGAGTTGGCGACTTGCACAGAGTGAGTGGCACCCTGAGCCAAAACTACTACCACAGCATTTTGCAGCGCCATGCAACACCCTCCTGAATATGCCATATTGATCAGGGGTTCATCCTACAGCAAGATAACCCAAAACATACTTCCAGGCTGTGTCAGAAAAGAAAAAGGCAGTAGGCTTCAAAAAATGGAATGGCTAGCACAGTCACCAGACTTAAACCCCATTAAGCTGGTTTGGGATGATCTGGACAGAAGGGTAAAAGCAAAGCAACCCACAAGTGCAACACAATTGTGGGAACGTCTGTAACAGTGTTGAGGAGAACCTTTCAGAACAATATTTCATTTTTGTTGTAGAAAGAATGCCACTAGTGATTTCAGCTGTTATACAGTAAATAGAAGTAATAGCATTTAAAAAGCCTTATGTCCTTAAAATGCCATAGCAGCGCTCATGTCAGTCCATCCACATGTGACAAGCTTTTTTATGATTCCACATATAATAAAAGAAAAGGTGAGATGAATTCTTTAAATGGGTGAAGGTCTCGTTACGGTGATGCTAGTTGTTACCACTCGTGGACCACATACCAAGAACTCCACCATGTGAGTAACACTCTCCTTAGGGTATACACTCACCAGATATTAATATTTTGTACAGCTTAAGGTAATCCTTTGCTGTTACTTTAAAGGCAAGTCATCCATTAATTCTAGGATGGAGGTATAGATAGCTCCAATGCAGCAGGATCATATAAAAAAGTAAAATTGCCACATAGCGTAATCCTGTTTTTCAAAGTTTTATTGTAGCCAAAAGCCCCCTATACATAATATATGTACTAGCTTGTTAAAACAATAGAGCAATGTAAAAGAAAATGTAGCATAGTCACCGGTCCTGCTGTGTAGGAAGCCGCCTGTATCATACGAACAGTTACGCTGATTTCTTCTTGGTGGTTCCCAGTTGACAGTGACACGCAAACGTCACTTCCGGTCGTCGTGGAGATCGCGCCACTGACGCGTTTCTTCACTTCCAACTTCAACTGAGGGCGTGATCTCACGATGTTACAATCTGGTCTAAAATAGGATAGGATCCGTGACTCGGCCTGTTAACCCTTTATGTGCCGATCATTCCTCCTCCTATGCACACAACATACTATAGTCCGGCACCAAGGGGGGGAAAGAAAATTACAGGCACTAACAGCCGAGTGGCTAAATCCTAACATATTTTTATTATTAAAACAATACATTATAAAATAGCCACTTTCAGTGACAATGCAAATATCATACATTATTTAACAAATCTGCATAAATATACGTATTTTCCAAATCGATAATTACCAGATTCTAAGTCAATAGCAAGCAGAGAAAACGTTCAAAAAAAGGCTGAAAATTCATAAAATAAACCTTTTAGATATTTGCACTAATAGAAAAATAAAAAAATTGAAATTAAAAAAATTTTATTAAAAAAAAATTATATATATTTTGGATAAATATTTTGAAAAACATTCACAAGAAATACCCCAATGGCATCCTCCGAACATCCCCTAGCAAAATATCCTCCCAGTTAACCCAATTAAATTTATCACATAGAATCAGACCATCATATGTAAACAATAAAGGTTTCTATAGTAAAAAATATATTAAAAGTATGCTGTGTCAGGACTCATTTAAGAATCACTGATAAAACAATTGATGTCCAACTCAATGTTTAACCCTTTGGGTAAACGAGTGTCTGTAAAGAATATCCAATGAGTTTCCTGTTTCGAGAGGTCCCTAATGATGTTGGAACCTCTCCAAACTGGTTTTAGGCACTCAATACCCCAAAATTTCAGGCCTGACGGGTCCGGATTGTGTTTCAGTTTGAAATGTAGAGAAATGTTGTGATATTTGAATCCAATTTCTATACTCTGAACATGTTCGGCTATTCGCACCTTTAGAGGTCTCTTTGTGCGTCCTATGTACATAAACCTGCATGGACATTCTAGAGCGTATACCACATGCATGGTATTACAGGTGATGAATTGCCTAATGTTAAAGCTCTTATTATTAGAGGTGGACACAAAATTCTCTAGACCTCTAATGCCATGTACACACGGCCGTTTTTCTCTCGTCGGAATTAACTCTGAAGGTTTTTCCGACGGAGTTTCCCGACGGAATTCTGCTGAAACTGTCTTGCGTACACACGATCACACCAAAGTCCGACTGTCAAGAACGCAGCGACGTACAACACGTTCGACGGGACTAGAAAAAGGAAGTTCAATAGCCAGTAGCCAATAGCTTCCGTCTCGTACTTGCTTCAGAGCATACGTTGTTTTTGGTCTGTCGGAACAGCATACAGACGAGCGGTTTTCCAGATAGAAATTGGTTCCGTTGGAAATATTTTGAACATTTCTAGGTCCATCAGAATGTTTGAAAAAAAAAGTCAGATGAGGCATACACATGATCGGAATATACGATGAAAAGCTTCCGTTTGACTTTTTCTGTCGGACATTCCGCTCGTGTGTACGCGCCATTATGCGGCAATAGATCTAGACACTTCCCTGCAAGCTCTACATCTTCTACATGCAAAAAAGCCTTCCTTATCCCAAAAAGAGGGAGGTCTGGTGGGTGGATCTAATACTTTTTTTAAGACCCTATCACTAAAGCTGGATGGTTTCCTGTAAATACATTTAGGAGTAGAAGGGAATACGGTATTGAGCTTTTTATCTAATACATATACATGCCAATATTCTTTGAAGATGGATTCCACTTCTTTAAACTGAATGAAACCCTGAGATAAAGCCTCACTCTTGACTGATATTCTGTCTAATCAGTGCTGTTTCCCTTAGACCAGTGGACATTAACCCTGTCCTCAGGGCCCACTAGCAGACCAGGTTTTATGTATTACCTTGGGGAGATGCAGACTAGAATACTGCAATCACTGATATCACCTGTGATGTATTTCAGTTATCTTGCAAACCTGGCAAACACAAAATTCTCTAGACCTCTAATGCCATGTACACACGGCCGTTTTTCTCTCGTCGGAATTAACTCTGAAGGTTTTTCCGACGGAGTTCCGACAGAATTCTGCTGAAACTGTCTTGCATACACACGATCACACCAAAGTCCGACTGTCAAGAACGCAGCGACGTGCAACACGTTCGACGGGACTAGAAAAAGGAAGTTCAATAGCCAGTAGCCAATAGCTTCCGTCTCGTACTTGCTTCAGAGCATACGTTGTTTTTGGTCTGTCGGAACAGCATACAGACGAGCGGTTTTCCAGATAGAAATTGGTTCCGTTGGAAATATTTAGAACATGGTCCAGTTCTAGGTCCATCAGAATGTTTGAAAAAAAAAGTCAGATGAGGCATACACATGATCGGAATATACGATGAAAAGCTTCCGTTTGACTTTTTCTGTCGGACATTCCGCTCGTGTGTACGCGCCATTATGCGGCAATAGATCTAGACACTTCCCTGCAAGCTCTACATCTTCTACATGCAAAAAAGCCTTCCTTATCCCAAAAAGAGGGAGGTCTGGTGGGTGGATCTAATACTTTTTTTAAGACCCTATCACTAAAGCTGGATGGTTTCCTGTAAATACATTTAGGAGTAGAAGGGAATACGGTATTGAGCTTTTTATCTAATACATATACATGCCAATATTCTTTGAAGATGGATTCCACTTCTTTAACCACTTCCCGCCCGGTCAATAGTAAATTGACGTCCGGGAAGTGGCTTCGTTATCCTGACTGGGCGTCATATGACGTCCTTCAGGATAACAGCCGCCGCGCGCCCGTGGGGGCGCGCATCGCGGCGATCGGTGGAGCGGTGTGTCAGTCTGACACACCGCTACACTGATCTCGGTAAAGAGCCTCCGGCGGAGGCTCTTTACCACGTGATCAGCCGTGTCCAATCACGGCTGATCACGATGTACACAGGAAGAGCCGTTGATCGGCTTTTCCTCACTCGCGTCTGACAGACGCGAGTAGAGGGGAGCCGATCGGCGGCTCTCCTGACAGGGGGGTCTGCGCTGATTGTTTATCAGCGCAGCCCCCCCTCAGATGCCCACACTAGACCACTAGGGAAGCCCCCAGGACCACCAGGGAAGCCCCCAGCATGTGGATGGCCAGGTACATCCCCCATGGCCATCCACATGAAAAAAAAAAAATCAAAAATATGCCAATCAGTGCCCACAGATGGGCACTGATTGGCACATCATATTTAATAAAAAAAAAAGTAAAAAAAAAAGGATTCCCAGCAATGCCACCCATAAGTGTTATCAGTGCCACTCATCAGCGTCCATCAGTGCCACCTATCAGTGCCCATCCGTGCCCACCCATGCCCACCTATCAGTGCCCATCCATGCCACCTATCAGTGCCCATGCATGCCACCTATCAGTGCCCATCCATGCCACCTATCAGTGCCACCTATATGTGTGCATCAGTGCCACCCATAAGTACCCGTCAGTGCCGCCTATGAGTGCCCATCAGTGCCACCTGAGTGCCCATCAGTGCCGCATACCAGTGCCACCTATCAATGCCCATCAGTGCCACCTATCAGTGCCCATCAGTGCCGCCTATAAGTGCCCATCATCAGTGCCACCTCATCGGTGCCCCCTAATTGGTGCCACCTCATCGGTGCCCATCAGTGCCGCCTTATCAGTGCCCATTAGTGCCGCCTTATCAGTGCCCGTCATTGAAGAAGAAAACGCACTTATTTACAAAAAAAATTACAGTGACAAAGAAAAACTTGTTTTTTTGCAAAATTTTCGGTCTTTTTTTGTTTGTTGCGCAAAAAATAAAAATCGCAGAGGTGATCAAATACCACCAAAAGAAAGCTCTATTTGTTGGAACAAAATGATAAAAAATTTGTTTGGGTACAGTGTAGCATGACCGCGCAATTGTCATTCAAATTGCGACATCGCTGAAAGCTGAAAATTGGCTTGGGCGGGAAGGTGTCTAAGTGTCTGGTATTGAAGTGGTTAAACTGAATGAAACCCTGAGATAAAGCCTCACTCTTGACTGATATTCTGTCTAATCAGTGCTGTTTCCCTTAGACCAGTGGACATTAACCCTGTCCTCAGTGCCCACTAGCAGGCCAGGTTTTATGTATTACCTTGGGGAGATGCAGACTAGAATACTGCAATCACTGATATCACCTGTGATGTATTTCAGTTATCTTGCAAACCTGGCCTGTTAGTGGGCCCTGAGGACAGGGTTGATGACCACTGCCTTAGACAATCCTCTCTGGGTATTGTTAGTGCCCCTTCCACTATGTTGTCTCGGAATTGTGGGTTATATCCCTTAGCCTCAAACCTGTCTCTCAATATTTTTGACTGGGAGACAAAGTTGTCAGTCTGAGAGCAATTTCTTTTCAATCTCATGATCTGACCCTTGGGAATGTTCTTCAACCAGAGTGGGTGATGTCCACTCTGTATCGCGACGTAACTATTATGATCCGTTGGCTTAAACAAAACTTTTGTCTCTAGTTTATCATTATGTCAATATATGTTGACATCCAAACAATTGATTTCCTCTTTACGCCACTGAGTTGTAAGTTTAATGTTATTATTATTAACTGTAAGAGTCCACAGTTTACTATGCATGCACCAATGGCACGTTGCCGCAAGAGGAAATCCGTGCCAACTGAGCATGCGCCAAAGACGCCTCAGGGCGCCAACCCGCACCTGCGCAGAAGACTTGATGGAAAAAGGTGGGAAAATACCCAAGAGCCGCACAGGAAGTGATATCAAGCTGATGGAAAAAGGCGGTAAAAAGCCCAGGAGGCACACAGGAAGTGACCTCAAACTTCCCTATATAAGCCCAGCCCAGACACTGCCAAATTGCTGGATTACCTTCAGTCCCCCCTTGTTCCTGTGCTAGCATGTGATCTGTCTGATTCTGTTGTGACCTGGAAACCTGTTTGACTACTCTTTATTGCTGCTTTGGATTTGCTTGGATTTGTACCATTCTAATTCTTTGCCCCTTTTGTACTCAGCTGCCAGATTGGAAACGACCCCGGCTTGGATCTCGACCATTCTTCTTCTGATTAACCCTTTTATGCTTCGTTGCCCAACTGGACTTGACCTCGGCTTGGATCCGGGTCTAAAGCTTGTGCGGTGCTCCGCACCCTTGGCACCCCTGCCCGGAGTCCCCACCAAGTCTCTGTCTCCATCTCCAGAGGCTTTAAGGACCCAAGGTGCAAGGGAGGCCTCCACACTACTTCAGTCTCACATCAGGTACGTGGCCCTCATGACATTAACGTTTAGTTTCTGAATGATCTGTTGGAGAGATTCTGTTGATCATGCCCAAATGAAAAACAAGTCATCGATGTATCGTTTGTAAAAGATTAATTCTTCTTTTTTTACACTAAAAATTACCTTATCCTCCCATTCTCCCATGAAAAGGTTTGCAATACTGGGCGCGAATTTCGCACCCATGGCAACACCTCTCTGCTGGGAGACAAAATTAATACCGTACAAAAAATAATTGTGGGATAAGCAGAAGTCTAGAACATTTCTCAAAAAAACTTTTTGATTATGTGGAAGGTCATCTCTCTGACTTAAAGCCCAATTCAGGGCCAAAAGTGCATATTCATGCTGTATTATTGTGTAGAGAGATGATACATCAGCAGTTACAAGTAATGCCTCGTCTTTTCCTGCTAAGTCCACATCCTGTAAAAAATTCTAAAAGTTTTTATTGTCCTTAAGGTAAGCCCTAGTCTGAACGACACTTTTTTGGAGAAACTGGTCGAGATATTGCCCCATTCTGGACGACACTCCACCAATACTATTAACAATAGGCCTAGCTGGGGGGTGTGAAGAATCTTCGTGTGTTTTTGGAAGGGTGTAAATAGTCGGTATATGACTACAGCTAGATACTAAGTATTTCCTTTCCTTATTAGATAAATCACCTGTTCGATAACCCATATCCACCAATATCTCCAGCTGATCTCTATAGTTAGAGGTTGGATCCCTATCTAATTTTCTATAGGTCTCAGAATCAGAAAGCATTTCTAAATTTTGGCCATGATAAAAGTCTTTAGTCAAAATAACCACTTCTCCTCCTTTGTCCGCAGGCCTAATTATTATCTCCTTTCTCTTTTCCAACATTTAAATTCCTTCCTGTATATGTCTAGTATTTATGTTCTTTTTAGGAGTAAGACGGTCAAGGTCACGTAAAACCAGTCCCTTAAAGACTTCCAGATGCTGGTTAGCTGCATTTAACGGATTGAACAGAGATTTGTTTCTCAAGCCATTATCTACTACCCCTGAAGGATGGCTATTGGTATATACAGGATTCGGGTTGCTACCCAAAAAATATTTTTTAATATTAAAGTGGAAGTAAACCCTCCTATCGTTTTCAGCCAAGGAAGCTGCCATCTTTGCCTCTGTTTAATCTTCAACTGCCACAGTGCTGCACATGTGAGCCGTTATGACACCAGCCATTGGATGGTTTGACTGTTTGGTTGAGAGCACAGCCAATGTGCAGTTAGCATTCACGGCATGCCTTTTTTTTTTAGACTGTTAAATCGATGGGTTTACTTCCGCTTTAAGCTTCCTCATGTACTTGTGTACATCTATATGATAGGATCGGCACATAAAGGGTATAAACAGGCCGAGTCACAGATCCTATCCTATTTTAGACTGGGTCATAACGTTGTGAGATCACGCCCTCAGTTGAATTATCTCCCCGACGACTGGAAGTGACATTTACGTGTCACGGTCAACTGGGAACCACCAGGAAGAAATCAGCGTGACTGTTCGTATGATACAGGCGGCTTCCTACACAGCAGGACCAGTGACTACGCTACGTTTTCTTTTACATTGCTCTATTGTTTTAATTAGTACGTATATTATGTATAGGGGGCTTTTGGCTACAATAAAACTTTGAAAAAACAGATTTCTCTATGTGGCAATTTTACTTTTTTATATGATCCTGCTGCATTGGAGCTATCTATACCTCCATCCTAACAGAATTAGTGGATGACTGGCCTTTAGAGTAACAGCAAAGGATAGGCCATTTTTGTGCACCTTATTTTATCTTATTATACAGTAAAACCTTGGATTGCGAGTAACTTGGCCTATGAGTGTTTTACAAGACGAGAATTTTTTATTTTTTTTACAAATTTTAACTTTATAAACGAACAAGGTCTTGCAAATCGAGTAGCTTGGGATCCGACTTGTAAGACTCCAAGTCGCGTGACATGTGAAATCCCATTTTAGTCAATGGGAGCTGTCATAAAGGGAGCCCAGAAGAGGAGGATCGGGCCACTCAGCAAAACCAACTGCACAAAGGAGGTAAGTATGACATGTTTGTTGATAAAAAAAGAAAAAAAAAAAAAACTTTAGATATCCTTTAACTCTCCCAGAACGACCGCTCTCGCATGCCCGCGTGTTGCTAGGACACGGCACGACCCTGATCTCCCACGGCTCTTTAACCATGTGATCGGCTGTGTCCGTACAAAACAAGGAAGTGCCGGTAATCGGCGCTCCTCGCCTCACACTGACAAAGTGTGTGGCAAGGAGAGCCGATCAGCGGCATCTCCACGCAGGGAGACATCTAGGAATGCAATCAGGGCACTAACGCAGGCATATCTCTATAGCTACTGCATAGTGGGTCAGTGATTTAAAGGGCAAGGATGCCTGAAGTTGCTTGATTATTATTTCAAATTGTTAACTTGTCAAAGCAAGTGCAAATATTCAATTCACATTTTCCTAATAACAATATAATATTATTATCAGTAAAATAGGAATCAAATATTAGCTCTTGGTTTGACAAGTAAAGGAGCAATTCAAACGAATTATGGATTCCACATCCCTTAATGTGCTATATGTTTTTGCAGTATGGAGCCTGCTTAATGTTTTTCTGATTCAGATTACAAGTGTAACTCACTCTTGAGAAAAAAAAAAAAAAGAAGATATACTATATATATATACAGTATCTCACAAAAGTGAGTACACCCCTCACATTTTTGTAAATATTTTATTCTATCTTTTCATGTGACAACACTGAAGAAATTACACTTTGCTACAGTGTAAAGTAGTGAGTGTACAGCCTGTATAATAGTGTAAATTTGCTTTCCCCTCAAAATAACTCAACACACAGCCATTATTGTCTAAACTGCTGGCAACAAAAGTGAGTACACCCCTAAGTGAAAATGTCCAAATCGGTCCCAATTAGCCATTTTCCCTCCCTGATGTCTTGTGACTCGTTAGTGTTACAAGGTCTCAGGTGTGAATGGGGAGCAGGTTTGTTAAATTTGGTGTTATCACTCTCACTCTCTCATACTGGTAACTGGAAGTTCAACATGGCACCTCATGGCAAAAAACTCTCTGAGGATCTGAAAAAAAATTATTGTTCTTCTATATAAAGACGGCCTAGGCTATAAGAAGATTGCCAAGACCCTGAAACTGAGCTGCAGCATGGTGGCCAAGACCATACTGCGGTTTAACAGGACAGGTTCCACTGAGAACATGTGCTGCTAGGGGGGAATGATACTGCGCTAAACCCAAAACAGAGGTGGTAAGAAAATTGCTTTTATAAAGCTGCTAAACACTCAAACAAAGTTATACAAACATGGAAATAATATGTGTAGCGCTAAAACACTTAGAATTATGCATAAATACAAAGTAAAAAATATAAAATATACGTAAATATATATATATATAAATATGCGACAGAAGTGATGTGCAAAAAATGCTAAAGTATGGTAAATAGTGGTAAAACTAATAGTGAAAGTCTCTCTGTTCAAGGTAAACAGTGATGAGGCAAATGGGTGGAAATTTCTCTATCCAGACCCGGACTTGGGTACAATCTGATATTGCAATGGTGCTGTGGACACAGGAATGTGTGACTGTGATCCCAGGAAACTATAGGCACTTGATAAGGTACTTCTTACCAGAAGGGATGGACACACATACCATACGGCAGTGGGTCAGATACGCTTGTGTTTCTCCTGTTGGATGTGGGAAGGCGGTTGCGGATCCTGAGGGCACACCTTATGAACGTAGACACGCAGCCTTGGGGTATCACCAGACCGTCCAGGAGTGGATACACGGTAAATCATCCAGAGGTAGACACACGGTGAAAAATATATCTCCAGCTCGTCCGGGATCACAAATGGTGGGATATAATGTAAAAAAACAGGAAAAAAGTGCTCCATATAGTGCAGATCAGCCAATAACGTTTTATTGGAATAAAATCTCTCAACAAAGGAGTAAAAGGCAACAGTCCAACAAAGGATATGTAGGCATAAAAACAGTAAAGGGCAATGTAAAAGTCTCAAATAAGCAATCCCTACGCGTTTCGACGCTAGTGGTCATCAACAGGGGCATCCAGTTGCCCCTGTTGATGACCACTAGCGTTGAAACGCTAGAAATTTCCACCCATTTGCCTCATCACTGTTTACCTTGAACAGAGAGACTTTCACTATTAGTTTTACCACTATTCACCATACTTTAGCATTTTTTGCACATCACTTCTGTCGCATATTTATATATATATTTACGTATATTTTATATTTTTTACTTTGTATTTATGCATAATTCTAAGTGTTTTAGCGCTACACATATTATTTCCACTCAGAACAGGCCTCACCATGGTCAACCAAAGAAGTTGAGTGCACGCGCTCAGCGTCATATCCAGAGGTTGTCTTTGGGAAATAGACGTATGAGTGCTGCCAGCATTGCTGCAGCGGTTGAAGGGGTGGGGGGTCAGCCTGTCAGTGCTCAGACCATACGCCGCACACTACATCAAATTGATTCCAGAAGTTAGCCTCTTCTAAAGATGATGCACAAGAAAGCCTGCAAACAGTTTGCTGAAGACAAGCAAACTAAGGACATGGATTACTGGAACCATGTCCTGTGGTCTAATGAGACCAAGATAAACTTATTTGGTTCAGATAGTGTCAAGTGTGTGTAGTGGCAACCAGGTGAGGAGTACAAAGACAAGTGTGTCTTGCTACAGTCAAGCATGGTGGTGGGAGTGTCATGATCTGGGGCTGCATGAGTGCTGCCGGCACTGGGGAGCTACAGTTCATTGAGGGAACCATGAATGCAAACATGTACTGTGACATACCGCAGCAAAGCATGATCCCCTCCCTTCAGAGACTGGGCCGCAGGGCAGTATTCCAACATAATAACGACCCCAAACACACCTCCAAGACGACCACTGCCTTGCTAAAGAAGCTGAAGGTAAAGGTGATGGACTGGCCAAGCATGTCTCCAGACTTAAACCCTATTGTGCATCTGTGGGGCATCCTCAAACAGAAGGTGAAGGAGCGCAAGGTTTCTAACATTCACCAGCTCCATTATGTCGTCATGGAGGAGTGGAAAAGTACTCCAGTGGCAACCTGTGAAGCTCTGGTGAACTCCATGCCCAAGCGGGTTAAGGCAGTGCTGGAAAATAATGGTGGCCACACATAATATAGACACTTTGGGACCATTTTAGACATTTTCACTTGGGGTGTACTCACTTTTGTTGCCAGCCGTTTAGGCATTAATCGCTGTGTGTTGAGTTATTTTGAGGGGAAAGCTAATTTATACTGTTATACAAGCTGTACACTCACTACTTTACATGAAGCAAAGTATAATTTCTTCAGTGTTGTCACATGAAAAGATATAATAAAACATTTACAAAAATGTGAGGGGTGTCCTCACTTTTGTGAGATACTGTGTATATATATATATATATATATATATATATATATATATATATATATATATATATATATATATATTCATATCCTTCTTGTATCACATCCAATGAAACAAATATAATTTACGTTCTTGTATGAAACAGTTTGTGACATTCAGGCCAATATTTTTATCCTATCTTTTTGGCTCATCCTTAAGAAGCAGCATGTTTCCTTCCATCAGGGATATTTTGGGGTGACATATGAAGTGTTTGGAAGTCCCCTTCTTTTTCTTTTAGAAGCCTTGCTTCCCTTATTAATTAGTCACTAATCTATTTTTATAAGGGTTATATCGAGCAGCACATTCATTGCACCAACTCTTTTATAGACATGTGAAATTGCTGCAGCAACATGTGTGAGCAGGCCTGTGTGTATTCTACTGGGGATTTAATTTATTTTATTTTTTAATTTTGCTAATCCTGTGCTCAATTTGACTCTCTAAAAAAAAAGATATCATGTGCTTTCCTGCAATGCCTTGCCATTTTTACAGAGCAGAAAAATAGAAACATGTCTATTCCAATCATATGCTAAACAAGCAGTTAAAATAGAAAACAGGAATCTGGTTTAGAGTGGAAGACTGTAAGCAGGTGCAGTTAGCTAGTCTGCCAGTAGGTGGTGCTAAGTAAACATTAGCTAGAGCTCTCTTGTAGTGATGTCATGAGTTAGCCAGTGCCCATATTTAAGCCAGGTTGGGAGGAGTCTTAGTACATTTGGGGCATGGGAACCCCACCAGCAGGCAGATGTAGTCAGTAAGTGAAGGCTCTGGACAGGGCTGAAGGACAGGGAGAGGGAGACCTGCACCTAGAAGTGCTGGCTGTAGACATCCTGACTCTTATGGTGGAAGAGGCTAGAGCGGGTTGCAAAAGGCCTTTAAGGCCAGGCCAAGTGTTCCCTAGAGTGAGGCTATCCCCCTGAAGCAGTGTTGCCAACCTACCAGATTGAAATTTACTGACATGACACCCAAAATTTCCTGGCACAGCCAAGTTTTTACTGGCATTTCCGAAAGTTACATCACATTACAGTTTTATGTGCAAATTTTAGTATTTAGGCTACAAACAAGTACAAAATGCAATTAGCAAAGTGAATTAAGGTAGATATTAGGGCAAAAAAACATATTTCTTATTTTAATTTCGATATAGTAAGTAAAAAACTACCTCCACAAGAGCTCCCCGAACACACTGTAGCAGGCACTCTGGCTCTGGACCGAGCCGAACATCACAGCCATATTTTTTACTGGCAACTTTTTCCCTTTACTGGCATTTACTGGCAGGAGAAAATTGCCTGTTTTTTACTGGCTGCCAGTAAAAATACTGACGTTGGCAACACTGCCCTGAAGGAACTGGGAGAAGTGTATCCAAGCCAGAGGTGACTGCAGTAATCTTGTCTCAGGAAGGCTACCTGTAAGGAGCAGTGAGCTGAATGCTGACAGCCTAAGGCAAACTAGGACCCTCTGAGTAAGTACTGATGATCCCAGAGAGAAGAAGACTAGGGAAGATGGCTTACTAAAGTGTACTGGGTGCTGCTTCCACATGTGGCTGCTGCGGTTTGTCCACTATATGTGATTGACTAACTGCTCTCAAGTGGGCCCAGTAAAAAGTGGTAGTTCAGCTATAGATTAACCTGGCAAGCGGAGTCAACCATTGGGGATCTATATCATTTTGAAGTCAAAATCTCTCTTCTGTAGTTCCTAATTCTGTTTCTGTCTTCCTTGGAGTGTCCCTTCTGCTACTACAGGGTTTCCTTACATTTTTTCCACTCCTTTTATTGCATTTTACATAGTATAAAGCAAGTTAATGAATTATTATAAGTAAAAGAAAGGTCTTGTGTCACCAGTAATACACCTCCATCCCTAATAATACAATAGAAACAAGGATGTCGCACCTGAGACTTTGAATGAGGTGTGCACAATTGGCCGATAAAATTGACAAATGTAAATACAGTAAAGAATTTATTACAGAAATAGTCACACATAAAAAAGTAACATACAAAGGCAAAGCCGATATAATATTGCACATAGTTAAAGATTGCATTGCATTTAAAGTACATGAGTATACATGACATCTATAACATCCGACACGTTTCACAAGATGTGGCTCGCTCTTCATGTCGGGTGTTATAGATGTCATGTATACTCATGTACTTAAAATGCAATGCAATCTTTAACTATGTGTGCAATATTGTATCGTCTTTGCCTTTGTATGTTACTTTTTTATGTGTGACTATTTCTGTGATAAATACTTTACTGTATTTACATTTGTCAATTTTAATCGGCCAATTGTGCACAACTCATTCATAGTCCCAGGTGCGACATCATTGTTAATGAATTATTAAGCCCCCTTTGGACCCTAGGCTCAGGCTGCACATGAGGGGGTTGTTTTACTAGGCAAATAGGATGTTAATTTTTCAAAGTGGCCCCAGACCCTACCGAATCCGGTGAAGTTTCACATTGCAAAGTATACCCAATCATGAGCAAAGAAAAAGAAAAACGCATTTTTGCTTGGGATACTAAAGAGGTGTAACCACTTATTAACCCTTATAGGGATTTTTAGTTTGCATATTTTGCAATCCATGTATAAGCTGGTGAACTGCATCAAAGTGATCCCTCTCTGGTCATTTAATGCTCTTCCTTGCATATTTCCAATATCTTACTTGCTAAAAAGCATGCTCAAACTTCTCCTGCCAACTGATGCCACCTCATGGGATGAGGTGCTGGATTCCTGTAAATTGGTCTCCCCTTAACTTTTTGACCACCTTACTTAACGTAGTTAAATATTTGGCATAGAACTTACCTGACCCCTATTCCCCTGGCCAGATATCGCACAGCCTCTTTGTCCCAGATTGGGTAGTCCTGCTGTACCTACTTTAACTTTTGGTCCTGCCCTATCATCCTGGGCTATTGGTCTCAAGTAGTTACATTTTTGCATGACCAAATGGGCTCTCCCCTCACTCTATGCCCTAGGCAATGCCTATTGAGTTTGTTCCCTGACTGATCACATTTTCCTGCAAGAGCCCCTATTCACAAACAGAATGTTAATTGCCTGGGCGTGGCTCAGGGCGATGCGTCTGACTATCTGTGAATAGATGGCCGCTGTTAATGCCACCCTACCCTACAAGAAAGTGTTGTATCCTCATAGAGGGTGTCCTACCAAGTATAAAATATGGGATAAATGGCTGGAAAATGCTTTAACTTGAGATGTCAATGACAGTGCTGATGTGAAAATTTACTAGTGCATGTCCAATGCATTACAGGATGGGCTCGTAAGTGGCCCCCATTGTTCAGCTCTAGGTATATATGATGTATTGCTCTGGGTGACTGCACAAGTTGTGGCCTTTAGGTGTATATGTTATAAGCTTATCACCCACGGACCGTTATCCTTGTGTTCATCGGCTGGTATGACTTCCCAGTGCTACTATGGAAATTATTACTGCTTTATTAACTAACTGCATATACCCAGTTGTATAATTGTCACTCTGTCTCATTTACCATGTCTTCTCTAATAAAGAGTTTGTTAAAAAAAAAAAAAAAAGCTCAAAAAACATGGACATATAGGGGGTTATTTACTAAAACTGGAGTGTGCAAAATCTGTTGCAGCAGCTCTGCACGGAAAAAAAGTCAGCTTCCTGTTTTCTTTTGCCAAAGCTTAATTGAACAAGCTGAAGTTAGAAGCTGACTACCATGCATAGCTGCACCAGATTCTGTGCACCAGGTTTAGTAAATCTACTCCATAGAGTTGATTTACTAAAGGCAAATTGGCTTGGTTTAGTGTGCAAGGGAAGTTATGCTTTGAAAGAGAATTTTTCCCAGCGCTTGGTGAATGTGGTGAAATTTCACTTTGCAGAGAATACCCAATCATGTGCAAGGAAAATATAAAAAAAAGTTTTATTTTGCTTGTACTTGATTGGATGATGAAAGTCAGCAGAGCCTCACCTCATTCACTAAGCTTTGGGACAAATTCTCTTGCAAAGTGCAACTCCTCTTGCAAAATTAACAGCCTTTTATCTTTAGTAAATCAACTTCTTCCATAGTCAAGATTATTTTTTTTTTATTATTAATTTGACAAGTAAATGATAAGGAGCAGGGTTTGATCTCAATTTAGGCAGAAGTCAAAGCCAAATGCACAACCTGGTCCTAGCATCCATAGAGGGGCACAAGGATTCATTGATAAACTAACTCAAGTACTTAAAGGGACCAAAAGGTGCCTGGACTTGGCTCAAAGTCATTTTAGGGCACATCAGTAACTTTAGTAACCAAACAATAGTGTCAACCAATAATACTGTGTTTCCCCGAAAATAAGACAGGATCTTATATTAATTTTGGTTACAAAAAACACACTAGGGCTTATTTTCAAGGGATGTCTTATCTCCCCTGTCTTCCCCCCCCCCCCCCCTCTATCCCCCTGTCAGCTCAGGAGCCAGCATTATGACATCTTTAATCCCAAAAATGAACCTTAGTTAAAGTCATTGTAAAAATATGTAATCCATTTTGTAAAAAGCTTATATAATGTTCAGTGTGTCTCCTTTTGTAACTTTATAAAAAGATTATATAATGTCCATAGAGTCTCCTTTTGTAACTTTATTGTTGAAAACACCTTATTTACAGTGCCGCTGGGCGCTCGCGTGATCCGCCAGAGCTCTTCTTTCCCACTCCGAGGATTGCAGACGGAAGGGCCGAGATCCCCACTGATATCAGCCCCATTCCAAACACTGCGGAGAGAGGGGCCGCTGATGTCAGTTGGCAGGAGAGGAGAAGATCTCGACGGGTCACGTGAGCACTCAGCGGCACTGTAAATAAGGTATTTTCAACAATAAAGTTACAAAAGGAGACACAGCAAATATTATACAATCTTTTTACAAAACGAATTAGATATATATTTACAAGGACTTTACTAGGGCTTATTTTCGCAGTAGGGCTTATATTGCAGCTCTCCCCGAAAATTGGGGTAGGGTTTATTTTCAGGGAAACAAGGTAGGTTTGGATTTATAATATTAATTTTAGGACAGACGGAACTTTCTTATGACAGCAAAGGCAAATAAAGTTATTTTATGTTTTCGCGAAGGGACTACTCCCTTACCCACCAACATCCTTTCTGCATCATACTATTTCCCTCTATCCCATAAATACAAAATATGGACCAGGACAGGGAAGATATAAAGTAATTTTTCATATCTTGGAAATGTATAGATGCTACATTTGCCTAATTTGTGTTGTTTTGTGTTGTCGTGTTGTTTTGGGTACTAACTATACTGACATTTGTGATGTGAATGGCTATTTAACCCTGTCTCATTTCAGTCTAAATAAAGAATTAAAAAAACATATTTTATGCATAAGAAGCTCAATTAGAAAAAGTTAAAGAAAGTGGAATCTTTCTAAATTTTTCTTACGTTAGTTACGTTACGGTTCTTAAGTTAAAGTGATTGTAAAGGCTGAAGGTTTATTTACCTGAATGCATGAAGATAAAAAACCTTCAGTGTGCAGCTCCTCCTCAGCCACCCTAATACTTACCTAAGCCTGATCTTGATCCAGCGATGTGCACGAGACCTGAGTCTCACTTGGGACTCCCCCTCCTGACTGGCTGAGATGCTGTCAATCACAGTCAGTGAAGCGGGAGCAGAGGGTGGGGCTGAGCCGCGCTCTCTTTGTTTTATGGACGCAGAGAGCCAACTCGGGAGTGAGCACGCATGAGTGACGATAGATTCTTTGCCATAGTTTCTGTATCGTTTTGCTTATATAATAACAGCCACAACTACATTGTAAAAGATGTATCACACCCATTGTTTGGCACTTGGAGAAGTGTCGGCCGACACAGGTGATCGGTGGGGCTCATTACTATGATGGACTCCCCGACCATCTGACACCCACCACCTTTATCCACTGGATAATTGCCTACAATGATGGGTGGCCGCCTCGCCACCTCCTCCTCTTTGTTCAGCTTTTTAAACCAGGTAAGCACACTACTTAGCTGCTGCATACTCAGGACTGTATTGTGCTCCATACCAACGACCCATATAACATTGACACATAGAGGTGAGTAATCCCCTGGATTTTGGTGCCGTGTCCGTGACGACAGGCCTATGTGCTTGCTCCTGCATAGCATCATGGCTTACCTTTGCTGCCATTGTGGTTTTCTATATATATTTTTGCATTTCATTGGCTTTTTGTGCCACCCTATTGACTTCACATCATTCTTATATATTTTCTGTGCCAGATTGGTCTCCTCTCCTGCTTTTAGGTGATCCTTGTGAGCTTTGGTGTGATTCTCTGGCGACAGGGACGCTGCACCTTCCAACCACATCTAGATCATACCTCCTATGTTCTGACACTAGGATTCTGACATTGTCAATGCTATGTGGCACACTTTTTAAGTCTCGTGCATGAACCTCATAGCTTTACTTGCTATTTGATTGAGCAGACAGATAGCCCCTTATATCTGTGAAATTCTGATGTGCATTTGTATTTTTAAAGGATACAGATTCTGTGAGTATGAATCACTCTTATGGCCTATTATTATATGTCCTTCCTGTTGTTTGAACTAACGTGCTTTCTATATATTTTGTTGTTACCCATTATATATTTTTGTGTATTTCTTATATATATATATATATATATATATATATATATATATATATATATATATATTCTTTGTTAATGGAAACAAACCGCTTGCTTCAGAAATCAACCCCTGAGGAAGGAATTCAATACTTACACCGATATTCTGAAACATGTTGGGTCCTCTGTGACCACACACGTCATTGATCTCATTTGAGATCGTCTGTGTGCTCTGGGATGTAGCTGCTGTTTTTTGTTTATATCCTATAATTGTTTTTAGGTGTATATATTTGTGCATTTAACTTCTGTTTATCTATATTCAATAAATATTGTACTTTTATAAATTATGCTACTTATTTAAAAATCTGGTGTACCTTTCCCCTTGCCCATACAATCCTTGGGGCATTTGCCTCCATTTTTCTTGCATATTTTGGGATGTGGCAAGGGTCTCCAGTATTCCACTTATTGGTGGTTTCTCTTCCTAATTTTCTCCAAGGGCAAGGCAAGCAAAGGGCCGCATCTGGCCCCCGGCCACAGTTTGGAGACCACTGCTCAAGAGCAGTGTTTCTCAACCTTTTTTCAGTCACGGCACCCTTTAAAATTCAGCACAATCTCAAGGCACCCCATTCAAAAATATAAAAAACACATGTAGAACACCCAAAATTACAGGTGATGTATTCTTCCAAGGCAAACACACCTTTGCACACTGGTACTCACTAGTATTCCAGTGTTTCTCTTCTCCCTCAGTTTCTCTCCCTCATTCAGCTAATGTGACCCCAGGGCTGACGGAGAGGGGCAGAGGAGGAGCAAATAACGTCCTCCTTTTCAACTGCTGATGTCATTGTCTAGAAGGTTTTAGTGGTGCACAAGGAAAACCTGTGGCTTTGTGTAACTAAAAGTTGGGCTTGATCCACCTGCTGGTTTGTATACAATTTTTGGGCATTTTGCCAAGGCACCCATGAAGAAACTTGAAGGCACCCCGGGGTGCCTGGGCACACCGGGTGAAAAAAGCTTCTCTAGAGGTTGCTAGGGATTCTTTGAGGTGTGTCTAATTGACCTCCCATTTGACAGTGCCTGCATAGTTCAAGGGCCAATGCCAATTGGTTAAGCCAGCAGCCTGACAACATTGATTTTTTGTCATCCATTTTGTCATCCATCAGCCATCTGACCACCACCATAAAGGTCACATTCTTCCTACTGACCACAAATGAAGGGTGTGTTTATCCCTATTGACCCCAGATAAATTGGTTTTAGTAAGGGTTCCCCAAGACCTAAAAAATATTATAGGGTTTCTCTGGGGTGAAATGATTGGGAAAGCTGCTCTAAACATTGTGAAGAAATTAATTTTCAATGTTCACACTGGTTTTTTTTTTATAACAACAGAATCTTGGCAGGCTACCAACCTTCTAATGTACGCAACTAGCAGATGTTTTGAAGCTCTTAGAAACCAACTAAAACCAACTAAAACGTAATTCCTCCTGATGTTTAAGGAGGAATTACTTCACATTAAAAGCAGTCAAATAGGTCAGGGGTGGCTTTTTATAAGGCATCCTTGCCCAATGCGGTCCCAACACATAGAAAAGGTAATTAAAGTGGTTGTAAAGGCCGAAGGTTCTTTTTATCTTAATGCATTCCCTGCAGTGGCGTGCTCTGAAAATAGTTGGATATGTAGCACTGGATATCCAGTCTCCACTTGGTGAAGAGACATTGGTGACATGCAAATGTGGTTTTCTATAAGCAAAAAAATGGTATTTAAAGTTTATTTAAAAAAAAACAAAAAAAAACGTGAGAGTGGGGAGGGGTGTTTGCATTCAGAGATAGGCTTTGACATGTTAATGCTTATATGAGATTTTTGTGATTGGATTTACATGTAGTTTACCTCTAACCTATAAAAACACTTAACCTAGCCCTTACACTTGAGATTTGTACCTTAAACAATAACCCTAACCTCAGCCTTTTACATTTATCCTTAACCCCATAAACCCTGATCTAGTCCCTAAAGCCTAGAACACAAAAGGAGATTCTGGGATGCTAGTCTCCATATCGAAAACGAATAAGTTACTAAAAGTACGAAAATTCTCATGCAACAGAATAAAAAATCGTAAGTGATGTAATGTGTTGTAATGTAATTGTATTGTATTTTCGGACAAAAACTGTACTTATTAAACAAAAATCATACGATCTGGTATTGTATGAGAACATTTTTCGTGTTTGTTCCTTCGGAAAATTGCGGATGACAGCTGTGTACTAATGATCAGCTTATCGCACAATCACTTTGAAAACGTTATTTTTTGTATGATATTCTGATCATGTGTACGGTGGGTTGCTAACGCTACATTCCCCCCACAGAAATACACTTATTTTATCAGATGCCCTACAAATTAGCACAGAAAGGTACCAGCTTCTTACCGAGATTTGACAGTACCGAAACCTTGGCAATGAAAACTGCTGGTCTGGAATTCAAGGATGCCTACACAGAATAAAAAGACCCAGTACTGCTGGCAGGTCAACTGGTGTTTTGAATTCTCCCCTTCTGGATCAACTACAGTAGTTTATGTACACATGAATACTGTCTACAAAAGCATATCAGCATGTGGCAGGATTGGGATCTGCTGGCAATATAACAAAGGGGGACAGGTGCATAAATGTCAATGAATCGGCCATCTGCCTATCAGTGCTATTATGTTATATAGCTCCTTTTGTTATTGTGCAGTTCATTCTGATTGGTTTCCAGAGATCATTTTGGAAAGAGAATTGAGTTTCTATCATTCAGTAGTAACACAATAACAAAAGTTCTTCAGTCTGGCAGGTGCTTTTGTGTCTGCTGCATCCTCTAAGCAGGTGGGCCCTGTTATTATTGGACCATCTGCAGCCATATTAGTTATGCCTCAGTAAATATTCTTTTTACTTTTGGATGAACCTACAACAATTTCCCAAATGGACATCAACAGTTTAATTAGACAAGGGTATTTGAAGAGTGTCTTAGGCCAAAACATTGCTTCCTTCCTTATGTAGAAATTAAGCATTTACTGATAAGATGTAAGAGCCATTTAAGGCTGAAGAAAACATTTACACACATACCTCAAATAAATTTAAAGAGTCTTAATGCCAATAATTTTTAGTTTTCATCAGCCAGTCCAGGTATTCCTGCCAGGGAGCAAAGCCAGGTCAGTAACCTAAAGGCCTGTGTACATTTTTTTTTAAGTTAGAACTTATTTTCTCCCCATGCAATTCTATGTCAATGTAAAGGTAACTTGATGCAGTTTAGATAGCGGTCCACTGCAGGTCAAAAGGAGGTCAATTGTGGGTCAAATGCATCAATTACTTAATTCAGAATGACTACAGAATTTTCTCAAGGCAATCAAGTGGGATGGAAATGAAAGCAACATGCACTTGTCCATCTATACAAGCTCTAAAGGTTACCAATTGCAGTTAAACAATACAGTTTAGTCATTGATCCATCTCCACCTCCTGAATGGACAGCAAAAGGACTCTACTGCCTCTGAACCTTCCTCCTGTAAGCACTCCCCCTCGTGTTAATATAGCAGTTCCGTGAAATGCACTAGAACTTTACTAGCTCACAGTGCTGCCTCACCCCCCAAAGTCATGCTGTTCAGAAGATGATAAAAGTAGGCCAATGTGAAGACCCCATTCAGGTGCTTGTAGTAACTGTATTTAAGTATACATTTTATTATATATTTATAATAAACTAGATTGGTTTGCATTATATCTATGGGGGATGAAATTAAATCTATTGTTTTACACTTATAGTTAAAAGATTTTATACTTATAATTCAGCTATACATAGGTCAGTATGTCTTATCTCCTTCAACTACAGATGAACATTTGTCCTCTTAATAAACCACCACATACTCACATCCACCATCATATTTTATGCAATATTATTGTGGACATTTTTATTTTACTTTATACATATTTTCTATATTGAGCCAACAAAGCCAGCAAATAGGTTGCGTTTCAGCTGTGTGTTTATTAAGTTAAAGTAGATGTAGATCCTAACTGGGTGATCTTTAGGTTGCTATAGCGCTGTATATCATAAATATATATATATATTTTTATTATAAAACACTTGTTTTCACTCTTTAGTAATCCTTTTTTGCATCTTTGTTGACTCTTCAATCTCTTTGTAGTTACTTTCTATCTACATGCTCTCTCCTGATGGCTGTGGGACATTTCTCTGGGCAGGTTTCTTGAGGTGAACAGGTGACTATGCCTACAAAACATAGTATGTGGGTACACACAACGTTTCAGCTATGTGTTTGTCAATTAAAAGTAGATGTAGACCATAACTAGATGACATTTAGATTGCTTTAGCACTGTATATCATAAATATTTTTTTTCGTTATAAAACACTTGTTTCCACTCATTCTTAATCCTTTGTTGCATCTTTGCTGACTATTCAATCTCTTTGCAGCTACTTTCTATCTACATGCTCTCTCCTGATGGTTGTGGGGCATTTCTCTGGGTAGGTTTCTTGAGGTGAACCGGTGACTATGCCTACGAAATGTATTTTTGAAGGAGCCACTTCCTCAATTCGAAGTCTGTGTAACATGGTGACAATACAGGAGCACAATTAAAAGACAGGGACAGCATTGTCACCCTATAACAGGAATGGGCTCAACAAGGACACTCATAGCAGGAACACCAGGTATTATTTAAATGACATAAAATAAAAACATTGAAATTACAATATTATGTCTACAAGAGATTTTAATGACTAGGTTTACATATACTTTAGTCTTGGAATAAAAATATTGAAATTACATACATTTTTCTATGAGAGATTTTAATAATTGGATTTACTATAAGGTTGGAAAAAGACTTCATTGTAGTTAAAACTATTATGTTTAACTAGCTCGAATGTTGGTGTTTTATGTTGAAACATTTTCGTTTGGTTTCTTGACTATCTGCATTTTTATTCTACATGTTTTACCAGCTCCTTGAACCATACCAGCAAGGCTGGGTTGGTTGACAGACAGTACGCACATGTTTCTCCGGAAAGTATTTTGATGTGTTGTTTTGTACCCTAAATTTAAACAGTCATGAGAAATCAAAAGCTCTTTTAGGTAAAAAAGGATGTTAATATTTATTCACCATAAAATAACTAGTGAAACTGCTAAAAGCATTCAGATAACAATTTCACTCCACAAAATGGCAGATTCCAAAAAAATTGTTGTCTCGCAATCAGAGGAAGAAATGAGGAATGAAATTCGTTGTGAATATTTAATATTAGATGGACTGATAAATATTCAGAGCTCCATGCCCTGCTATTATCTTGCTCTGCCTCGGAGGGCGGGGGGCGGAGCAGTGTAGTGGTATGAGCTTGGGTGGATATTGTCCGCCGGTGCCCTTGTTTGATATGCAGGTTTTTAGTCCTCATAGAGTATAGGTTTTCTCAACTGCTGTTTACGTTCCTGTATTTATAGACGCATTAAGGTGATTGTTTGAGCTTTTTTTTAGGGTGCCGATCATTGCTGTTTCATGAAACGATATCTAATGTGAGCAGATGGACGCAGGGCTATTGTTGTTCCGACGGCTAAGCGCGCTTTTAAATAAACTTTCAGACTGAAAGATCGGACGCGGGGATGATGGATGTGTCACTTCATGTATTGATGACTGTCATTTTGATTTTCAGTCTTTGGGCTAAATACACTTTCTGTCCCATTAGGATCAAGGGAAAAAAATTTAAATTCACCGAACCAAAAGTCACTTACAGTGCTGTTATTAAGCCAGCCCATGGAAGTAATGTGTTTTTTATCTCTGTGTTTCCACGCATGAAAAATGGCAATTCCCGTGAATTGACCAGAGCTAAAATGGAAGATGCAGTTTAGCAGGCGATCGGACAAGAGCTGGTCATATTAAGATTGTTTTGCTGACAGTCTTCTAGTTAACCCCTTACGTGGCCTAATCTCAAATAAAAACACTAAACTCATTACAGACTTAATATATATCAACACCACATGCAGTTGAAAGGTTCTGGTTTGCTTTTAGGGCCCATACAGCTAGTTGAAGTGCCCAAAATATGAGATATTTTAACACCTTCATATCATATGTAGCAGAAAGATCACAACAAATAAGCAGAAAAGATAAGACAGAAAAAAGTAAGATTGGGAAAGTTGAAAAGTTGTTTGGTACAATTACTGGAACCAGGTCTCTACCATTTTCCTCTGTTTCAAGCAGTTTTAAAGGAAGTTGCCAATTCTACCTGTAAAGATGGAAAAGATGAAAGAAAATATTTTGGCAATTATAACACCTACTAACATGAAGACCAGAGACATCTAAGAGACTCCATATGTAAGGATTCTTGCTATAGAGGGTATACCATTTGGTGGTTCAAAGAGACTTACTAGTTAGGATGGTCACAAAGCTCTAGATAAATACATTGAAACCCACAGAAAACATGGCTTTGGAATCTCATGCGCAAGTCTTTTTTTTTTTCTTTTACTACATGTTCATGAACTAGTTATACCACTTTCCTAAAATAAGTCAAATATCTGGACATCTTCTTTTTACCCTCAAATATTTTTATCAAGATAAAAATGATACTATGCAGAATATCAAGCCTGGGGACCTAGATGTGAGGTGAATAGTGGACATATCCTCAGTGCCAGGAAAAAACAATACACAATCTTGGGACATAAAACTTAGAAAAGTTTATTCTGCATGTTAACAATTTTCCCTAAGATTCCCCATTGTAACTGATGTGCTACCCAAAAACATATGTGGCAACAGATATCTTTCATGAGATGGTTCTTTACAAATTAATTATTTAAAACTAATGCATGACCATCTTTATTCCTCAGGTTCTAAAAAAAATAACAGTAACACCATTTAGCTATAATTAAGAAGGTTGTAAGAATTGCATGTATACCCATTTAAATAAAATCTATACATTTAAATTTGTAAATTTCCTTCATAGTAGCCAAATGACACATAGATACCACTCTGAGATCCATTGCCTCATTGGCCACACATTTTACTTTATTTGATGTAAGGGGAAAGTGAAGGAACAGAAAAAAATCCTAATAGTCCGACAAAAAGCAAACAATGCATCCACTAAATAGCACTATAATATGTGACAAATAAGAGAAGACTACACTAGAAGAGCTACTTGATGATCAGTCTATAGTGGTCATGTGTTTTAAGCCATCCTTGTATTAGTGCAGATAGCATCCTTTTTTAAATTGTATTATCAGCATAATTCTTAAGATCATTAGATTTGTAGATCTGTTGATAAGGTGGGTGATCTTCAGCTACAAATGTTATATGTCATTGAAGGCTGGCAATTATTTTATTGAACTGAATTTGTTAGTGTGCTATATTTGTGATTTCCAGATAATTTACAAATGACATGCCTTTGAGCTTTGGGCATATTTTTTACCAGTATTAAAGATTGTATTTTATGTTTTTAAGACATGCATCCTCAAGATGTTTAGCAAGTGTGAGTAATCAAAATATACATGCACACTGTTGGCAATACTTTATTTTTTATTTTTTTTATTGCTTTCAATTAGAAACCCTATTCTTTACATAATAATACCAATTTCATTTACCCACAAAACGCTAGAAAGTGATTTTCACATCACTAAAACTTGATTTTCACATTGAAAAAAATATTTTTCAATTCCAAAATGTTATATTACCTTAACAATATACACGTAACCTTACCCCAACCCTCCACTCTTAAGATTACTTTAACTCTAAACCTAACATTAACTCTCCCTCAAACTTAACCAAAACCATCTTATATCAGAAATATGAATATATAAAGGATTTTGTGTCTGCAGCATTTTGAGACAAATCATAGTATGTAGTCTCATTTAAAGCGTTTTTTTTTTTTTTGGTTCATTTTGGTTATTTGTGTTGTTTTGAAAAAGAGAAAAGAGTGACGGGAATTGTCAAAGGCATTTAAGTTTGTTCTTTTTAGATTAACAGAAGAGGGGAGAAAAGAGGAAAGTATATATGATGTTATGTTATACTAGACCCCCTTGGGAATTTTTTTTGTAGATACCTGAACAAATAAATGTATAATGTTTATGTAGATGCTTGATGTCAGGATATGACTTGGAATGATATGCTTTTTTGCCTGTAGTAGACGTTAATAAAATATAAATTTGAAAAAATAAAGCGTTATTGGAAATTTACCAATATATTACTTGGATATGCAGATACATTCTATATTCTTTAATTACAGTGGCCTAGAGGTTTGTTGAAAGCATGTATTTTGCTAAATATTATTTTGCAGCTATGGTTGTTGTGCAAGATGATATATGTACAGCAACACTTACCATAAAAATGCCCCTTAGTACTTAATTATTTAAAAAAAAAAAAAATTAACATTTTTATTATTGTGCTTTATAAATTGTATCTTTCATGTTAATTATAAGGGTTCTGCATTTGTTTAATTATGACAATGTGGTAAACACTGTATAGTATGGCTTGTGAATGAAATGCTAACTTGAAATATTAGATATATAATACAACCCTATAAAATAATTTACAAAATCACTTTGAGTGTTTTGCTAGGTTTTAATTTGATCTGTTGCAAAACTATAAATGACAAGGAAAATAAAGGGTTTTTGGTCACCTTTTTTTTTTTTTTTTTTTTAATAATCTAAAGCTAAATTTTAATTTGGTTTCATATAGAGTAGGGAAAAGATTTTTATGTCTTCTTAGACTTTTGGGGGGATATTTCCTTCATTTCCTGTCTCAGAGACACAGCAGGAAGTGAGGAAAAATCTTCCAACTGAGGAGAAATCTTCCTCTCACCGGATTAGATGTTCCCATTGGAAGATTTCCCTCACTTCTGTTCAATTGAAAGGTGGTGTATACATAATTTTCTGTCCTACTGGCAATGGTCATCAGGACAACGGGAGACAGTGCATCTTCTCAGCAGGGATGTAGACAGCAATAAAACATGACAGAGGTTCCAACTCCTTGCCACTACAGATCTAAAAAAAAAAACATATGGCTTTAGAAATACCTTTTAACAAATTTTTTTAGTTTTTTTGTTTTTAACTATATGTATTAAATGTTTGTTTTACAAATAAATATTTTATATATGACAATGACTGGGTTCCTTTTAGGCTTTTTATATGGGGGGGGGGGGGCGCGTAATTGTTTACATGTGTGTATGCTGAGGTTGTTATATGTTTACTCATGTGTGGGGCTTTTACAGAATTTCATTGTAATTTGCGTTGCAATGGCAAGGAAGTATTTATCTCTTTATCTAAAAATTTACATGGGGTATCTACAGAACAGCACAGTCGGAGGTAATATTTATCTGATACAAAATGTAAGGAATGACAAGGGATGGGTCACTGTTATTAGTCATTCCATGTGTGTGTGTGTGTGTGTGTGTGTGTGTGTGAGTCAACGTAAGCTATTGAGGTCTGTAAACAATAGAGATTTCACAGAAGTTAATAGGTAGACAGAAATAAATGTGAAAAGGAGGTCCTATCACTGGCCAATGTCTTCATATATTTGTAGAGTCTGACTATAAATTTGGAGTTTTCTATTAGTCATACCGATATTTAGTACGACTTGATCAAATACATTAGACAGTAGCAAAATATTATTTTTACTAATTAAATGAATACTTAAAGAATTTGCTATTTTTTTTGGTGTGTATAGATATATGACTTCAAAACCAGCCACAAATTTGTCCATAATCTGTCTTTTTTTTCACAATAAAGTCTATTGTATAAGTAAAGAAAAAAAAGGAATGGAGTACAAAGTATAATGGGTATTGCAGATACCCAAAATGCAAACATTTAACAATCGGTCTTAACATTCTCTTCAATGTTCAATTCTCTTCACTCTTTTGGTGTTAAAGTATGGAGCAAAACAGAGGAGTAGAGAATAAAAACAGAAGAAAAGGAAACACTCTGAAATAGAAGAAGAGCAATGAAATTATAGACAATTAAAGATAAAAAGAATTATGCAACCAAGTAGATTGGCACTTTTCAAAATACTGTATAATTAATTACTTTATGGGAGCAGCTGTAATTGCTATGCATTTCAGACTAGAGTGGTCCTTTCACAAGCAATACACAAATGTTTACATGGACTTCTATACACATTCTTGTAGTAGCCTACAAAACTTGGAATGACACATTTCAATGACACAAGGAACATGTAGTATAAAAGGCACATGTAAAGCAACACTATAGCCAAACGAAAATTGGCTGATAAAGGAAAAGTAAAATCAACCATCCCTATCGGAAAGAAAGAAACAACATTTGCATCTGCTTAAGGCATTAGTAAGTTTAAATACCAACATTTCCGAATTCATGATCCAGAAAGCCTCCTGTTTTCACAACATCTTTCCGAAATCACCATGTCTAATGTTTAAATACATTCTCTCTTTTCCCTGAAAGGTAAGGTTAGAGGTATTCCCTACATACTCTATAAAAAGTTTTATGGCACATTTGAGGGATTAGCCTCTGTAATATTAGCATTACATAAATGTGCAGCAATCCTTTTCTTTAAGGGGCACATTGTGCAGCCTACATACTGCAGCTTACAACTCAAATAAGACCCTAAATAAACAACAAATTTGGTATTGCAATGTATATTTTTTATGGCAAAATCAGGGTCAAATGCAAAAGACAAATGTATTTTTCTTGGTTACAAAAACCATAACAAACACATTTTGAATGACAACATATGTAGGAATGAGGTATGCAAGCATCTATGTTTGGCGTTTGTCTGAACAGGATAGAACTCTGTATGTGTCACAGTGATATGGTCCGTTATGGACACCCCTGCATTGCTGTTCAAAGGCACCAAAATAAAGAACTACATAAAGGGAATATTTGTTAAAATAAAAAGGGCAATATGCAAGTATTAAAGACATCATTAAAAATAATTACATTGAGAAAAAGAATACAAATTGCTTAAAGACAATAGTGAAAGGGGAAGAAAGAGAAATGTAATCACCAAATCTCTGACTAGGAAAAAAAATTACGAAGAAGAAAGAAAATGGAAGATAAATAAAAAAGAAGGAAATGCATATTTAGTGACAAAAAAAACAAAAACAAATACAAAATGGAGATAATAATAGATAATAATAGCTAATCAAAAGAGGAATAAGTCATGATGCAAACAGAATTTTTTTTTTGCAGAGAAATGAGAGCTAACAAGTAACTGGATTTTGTGAGATGACCCTATCTACAAAAAGCAGAGATGTCCTTAACTTTACGGGGTTATTCCAGCCTCCAAATTCTACTATCTATGATGTAGCCTTTTAGTTTTAAAATGACATTTTGCAAGAAGTCGGCTAGCCTGATTAGGGTCACAAGTCAAACAAAATGGATGTCTCATGCATCACTTGCACTTTTTGTGATTTTTTTTTAAAGTGCATATAATTATCATAGGAATAATGCATTCTTAAATGTAACACAGAATTGACATTTAGAAGAATACATTATAGAGACTTCTTACTGAAAAAAACAAAGTGTCTATTGTTTTTCAATTTTAAGCTAAACTAATTTATTACAAAAACCCAATGTATTATACATTCAACTTAGCTATAAGGGAGTAATTAAAAAGAAATTCTTAAAAGAGTCCAAAGAGGTTTATTGATAGAATAATCACTGGGCAGATATTTACCCAATTATTTTAAGGAATTAGCTCTTCCATTTCTGCCAAGAGTCACTCAGTTTTTGTGCAGGCAACTCAATGTACAAATCTTGTTTGATGCAATTTTCGACCATCAAATGCTGGACAAATCTTGTTTAAAAATGCGAATGCGAACAGTTAAATATTAGCCAAAAAATGGCCCACAAGCATCGATAATGCAACCCCTAAAGAACCCCTCATTCTTCTCCAAACAATCTAGAGCTTTTGTTAGGATTTACATCTACTTTAACAGTGTCAAATCTTAACTGAATGGCATTTCAGTTTTTTAAAGTGGAAGTAAACCCTTCCACATGACTTTGGCCTACAGGTAAGCCTAGATTAAGGCTTACCTGTAGGTCCAATAAATATCTCCTAAACCTACATGGTTTAGGAGATATTTAGCGATGAAAAGGCATCGCTGTCTACGGCGCATGCGCCGTAGACAGCGGCGCGCAGGCGCACTGAGGGCGCACTGCATATGCCGCTCTCACGGCAATATGCCGATCTCGTGCGCATGCGCGGGAGTGACGTCATCGCCGCTCCAGCGAATGATAGCGCTGGAGCGGCGAGACCCGGAAGTCACTCCGGCCCTGCATGGCGGCGAGGAAGATGGAAGATAAGGACGGCATCGGGGGCTTCGTTTTCAGGTAAGTTTTTCATAATGAGCTAGTATGCTATGCATACTAGCTCATTATGCCTTTGCCTTGCAGGGTGTCGTTTTTTTTTTTTTTTTTACAGAGGCTTTACTTCCTCTTTAATGCACTGCGTATCATAAAAAATGACCTTTTTTCTTTTTTGAAGAAAAAAAAAATAATGCCTTTTTTTCCAATATCTGTTGCATCTGAGTGCTGCTGATCTTTACTGAAACAGCCATTTGTAGTCTCAATTTAAAGCTAATTTGAAACTCTATAACAGGAAATGTCTGAACAGGGACCTTGGTTGCCCATTATTATTTTAATAAAAGCTACAGATTTCAAAATATGGAAAATGATGGTTGAAATGACATTAATGTTTTGAAGATTAAATAAGATATTAGTGACTGGGTTTACATATACTTTTATTATTTTAAACCTTTACCCCAGTAGAAAGGTGAAACAGAGTATAAACAAAAAATAAAAAAAGCTGCGCAACACCTTTGTGTCTTAACGTTATTACACCTACTTATGAGTGCTCCAATATTAAATTAAATAATAAGTAAATAACACTACAATAAATCAACAAAACTGCTCAAAACAAACAATCCCACTGTTGTATGAATCAAATAATGATACGTCCACCCATTTACATTAATGAGTGGCAATAACACTTATACTTAAAATGACAAAAATAATACAAATCACATAAACAGGCGAGTCCCTCCATCATTCATCATGTGTTAATAGGTAATAACCCTTTGATAAAGTCACGAGACCTTGACAAAACTGTCAGGGTAGGGCCTATGATGTCATTGCATCTACCCAAAATTGCTGCTGGATTGCTGGAAATAGGTGATGCTAAGATTTTGCCCTAATGGGACATTGTAGATATTGTGGCAAGCGTTTAACGTGGGGTACTGCTGTCTGAGTGCACTTATCTTGTAAATGTGTACATATTTTAAGCTTTTTAATAAAGGGATTGTGTGTATAATGGTAAAGCACTATGCTATTTCTTCTTTTTTGAGCGGAGGAGCAAGCAGAGGCTGCATATTGGTGGTGCCTTACACAGGAGCCAGAGGAGAGATCCTCAGGAGGGAGAGAGTGGTGAAGCCCTGGGAGTAGGCCCCTTAAAGAGGAAGGCGCATCTGACCTACTGCTTAGACTAATAGGCCCACAAGTTCAGGTGAGAGCACATGATGAATGGAGGTGGGACTCACTTGTGCTGTTGATGCATGTGAAGCATTAAAAAAATAAGTATTTTTCATCACTTTGGAGAAGGCACAATAAAGGGACTTATATGATGGACATGTTTATATGATTTGTATTATTTTTATTATTTTAAGGATAATAAGTGTTATTGTCACTCAACAATGTAAATGGGTGCACATTTCATTATTTAACCAACTTAGCCCTGGAAGATTTGGCTGCTGAATGACCGGGCCATTCTTTGTGATTTGGCACGGCATCGCTTTAACTGACAATTGCCCGTTGTAATGCAACGCAGCACCCAAACAAAATGAACGTTCTTTTTTTCCCACAAATAGAGCTTTCTTTTGATGGTATTTGATCATTTCTGCGGTTTTTATTTTTTGCGCTATACACAGAAAAAGAGTGTAAATTAAAAAAAAAAAAAACGCAATATTTTTTACTTTGTGCTATAATAAATATCCCCATTTTTTTCAAAAAAGCTAATTTTTTCTCAGTTTAGGCCGATATGTATTCTTCTACATATTTTTTGTAAAAAAAAATCACAATAAGCGTATATTGATTGGTTTGCGCAAAAGTTATAGCATCTACAAAATGGGATGGATTTATAGAATTTTTATTATTTATTTTTTTTACTAGTAATGGAGGCGATTTGCGATTTTTATTGGGACTGCGACATTATGGTGGACACATCGGACACTTCTGACACATTTTTGGGACCATTGGCATTTATACAGCGATCAGTGCTATAAAAATGCACTGGTTACTGTAAAAATGTCACTGGCAGGGAAGGGGTTAACACTAGGGGGGCAATCAAGGGGTTAACTGTGTTCCCTGTGTGTGTTTCTAACTGTAGGGGGAGGGAACTGACCTAGAGGAAATTACAGATTGTGGTTCCTAGCTATTAGGAACTCAAGATCTGTCTCTCCTCACAGAATAGAACACGTCCCTGTTCTGCCTCTCGTACCCGCGATCGCTCGTGCCCGGCAGTCATCGCGACCGCCGGCCACGAGCATCGGCACCCCCCCCCCACAGTGCAGCGGGCGCACACGCGCCTGCTATCCCGCTTAAAGGAGCCGATGTATAGCTATGACGGCTCGCGGGATCATGCCGACCTGCCGCAGTATAATGACGGTGGCTGGTCGGTAAGCGGTTAATGAATGCAACAGTGAGATTGGCTGTTTTGAGCAGTTTTATTGATTTATAGTAGTGGTATTTACTTTTTATTTAATCTATTATTGGAGCACTCAATAGCCAAGTAGAGGTAATAACTTAAGCCGGGTACACACAACAATTTTTTTTCATACAACCCACTGGTAAGCAGCATTGCTCCTCCCCATGTATATATTGTTATTGACATCACTGCATGAGACTGTGATATTATCTTTTGGTCAATTGTACTGTTATTAATCACTTGTCAATCAAATTACAGATATTCTCCTGACGAAGCTGCATCAGACCGCAAAAACTAGTTGAGATGCTATCCATGATCAACTATCCCACTGTGATCCTCCCCTTTTGGGGACCATTATATTGGTGATCTACATGGATTGTTACCATGCTTTTAATCTTTATCTGATTATATGTTGTCTTTTATTGATTTTGTATTAATAAAACTTTATACAGTATATCACATAAGTGAGTACACCCCCTCACATTTTTGAAAATATTTTTTTATATCTTTTCATGTGACAACACTGAAGAAATTATACTTTGCTACAATGTAAAGTAGTGAGTGTACAGCTTGTATAACAGTGTAAATTTGCTGTCCCCTTAAAATAACTCAACACACGGCCATTAATGTCTAAACGCTGGCAACAAAAGTGAGTACACCCCTAAGTGAAAATGTCCAAATTGGGCCCAATTTGCCATTTTCTCTCCCCGATGTCATGTGACTCGTTATTGTTACAAGGTCTCAGGTGTGAATGGGAAGCAGGTGTGTTAAACTTGGTGTTATCGCTCTCAATCTCTGGTCACTGGAAGTTAATTTGCTGCACATACAAATAATGTTGACATTTTGGGGGAAACACCACTTTAAAGGGCATTTACATCTTGTGCCTCTTTCTTTGAGACACCTCCAACATCAATCCAACATTAATTTATGTCTATGTATGTCTATAGGGCACCTATACCATTAAAACATGATAGTTTTTCATGTTCATTTCAGTTCAAGGTGTATAGATTGTCCCAATTCCCTCTCCCATTTTGCTATGAAATATGAGTTCCCAGGAAAAAAAACACAGAGAAGTAATGTATAAATGATAGATATGATATGAGTAAGTCTCTGTACATGAAGCAGGTACTTTTTGAAAATTGTAAGGTAACTATTAAGGGATGATAACGACTTAAGTTTTAACATAGTCAGAATGTTGAAGTTTTTTCCATCCATCCAGATTTTCCACAACTCAAGGGTGAGGGCAGTTTTGAAGTGGAAGGCAAGGTACTATTACGAAGCATTTGAGTGATCACTATGTTATCTTCTCTTTGCCATGCGAAGAAGGTGGGGGAGTAGGGCCGGTGGGAATACAGGGAAAGAGAACAAGGGTGTCATTTGCCCTGGTGTAGAAGATAGGATTCCCTTCATAACCAAGTCACCCTATACCTGCAAAGTGACAGATACTAAAAGGGGGAAGTGCCTGCCAAAGGTTATAAATCCAGGGCAACCCAAGGCAGAGACCTTTGTTGTAAGGAGAGGTTATTCTCCTCTATGGTAATCCCCAATTTATCTTGTCTGTTATGTTATTAGCGCTTTGACTAAGTAATATAAAGCAGGTTAGGAAGAGCTTTACCAGGCTTATGATAATATCTCCATAGAGCTTAGAACTTTTATGTCCCCACACAAAATCTGTCATAGCTTTAGTAATCCGGTTCAGATCATGTTTAGGAGGTTTTATTGGCACAGTCTGTAATATATACAGTAACTTTGGTAAAATGTCCATTTCAATTGTTTTTATCCACCTCAACCAGAAGAAAGATGATTGAAAGTCGATAGGTGCTCCAAAATTGATTGCTAATTATCTTATAGCCCAACTCCAAAAAATTATTTTCTTTGAATTGAGTTAAGAAGTGTTTTTGTTTGCTGTCTGTGACCCCATTGATTAAAAATTCACCCCAGTTCTTTCCTGATGATGCACGCAGAATGTGATGGGAATCGGTTGCAAAGACACTAAAGCATTTCTTTTGTTTAGAGTGAAATATACCTGCTTCATCCAGCCTTCAGCTCTCCTTCCCATATTCTTTGTGTCCCCACTGCAGCCTGAGTTTGCATAGACCACCTGATGTCCTCTACAGAGCATGCTCCAGTTTCAGTTCCATTCTAAGATCTTTACTTGCTCCTTTTTCTTATCTGTGCAGCCCACATGACTATAGAGTCACTTACAGTGAAAAAGTATTCATACCCATTAAAATTTTCCACATTTTGTTATGTTACAACCAAAAACATAAATATATTTTATTGCGATTTTATGTGATAGACCAACACAAAGTGGCACATAATTGTGAAGCGGAGGGAAAATGATAAATGGGTTTCAAAATTGTTTACAACTAAATATCTGAAAAGTGTGGCATGTCTTTATATTCAGCCCACCTTTCAAGATGTTTGCCAATTGTTTGTGAAAAATGATGCTAAATATTTGTTAATCTTGCCAGTATACAATGGTAGCATTGGCAGCCCACCATCCTTGCTTTCGCACTGGGACTTACATTGGACTGCTATTTCACTGGCACTGACCAGATGCTGTGGCTGAAACTATGCTCCCCACTCAGACATGAACCATCCATCACAAATAGATAATGGTCACCTGATTGTAGTTAAAAAATCTAAAATAAGGTTTTAACAAGTCTTTTCTTGGCTGTAATAATGTTGTTTTGTATATCATGTGATCCTGTTATTATACTTTCCTTGTTTCCAGGTTGTGTCACATAAGTAAGTTTAATAATTCAGCATTCTTAAAAATTACTTTTGGTGGGCAGGGGTACTAGACAGGGGTGTCCTCTCTCCCCAGCCCTGTTTTCCTTAATGATGGAACCCATTGCTGTAGCCATTCATCACTCTAAGCAGGTGGAGGGAATCTGATTGGGCCCCCTGGAAGAAAAGTTGGCAATGTAAACAGATGACCTGATATTATTCCTCCATGATCTAGGTCCTTAACTTCAGGAGGCTCAGGTATTTTTCACAATTTATTTTACATCACATTACTGTCACCAGAGCAGTACAGCATTATCATATGACTGGCGTGGCAGCGATCAGGGATGCTGACTGGTAACAGTATGTAAAAAAACAACAATAATAATAATATATTATTTTTATTTTTTTTACAATGTTTTTCTACATACTGTGACCAGAGCAATACAGTGTTACCATAGTGACACTGTCCTACTCTGGGGAGGTTATCAGGGTTTTATTTTTACACTATTATTGCCTATACCAGTGATGACCACTGTTATAAGCAATCATTTTTATGAATGCCATTCATCCAGTGCCAGTGTGTACTATTCTAATGGCTGTGATTGGCTACAGCTCTCACATGGTACATATGTGCTGTGATGGGCCCTGTCTGTACCATGTGATCACTGTAACCAATCACAGTGATCATCACAATAGTACACAATGCATGGCTATGAATACAGCCATTCATTGTGCAGAACTACTGTATCATGTAATCACTGTGATTGTTCACAGTGATCACATGGTACCTGGGCCAGTCCGGTACAGCGTTCTGTCATCCGCTGTGTCCGGTGGACACAGTAAACGACAGCTCAAGCTTCAGTGTGGCCTTTAGAGTGTGCAAAAGGCCCATGACTGGGGGGATGTGATATGACGTCCACCCAGGATGGGAAAGCTGACAGTTAAACATTTTAATTCCCTCTTGACTACATTCCTGTGGGGTCCTCACCATCCAAGGTTTAGATTAATGAAACTTCAAAGACCTTGGATGCGTTGGGGCCTGGCGTGTCCCCATTTCAATACTTACTTTATAGCAGCCCTTTCCTCTCATGCACATACCTGGTTAATTTTCCATAAAACAAATGCCTTGGTGGTTTTGAAAGCAGTACATTTAATATATTACTAAGCCCTAAGAAACCTTATCCTACCAATGGGGGACTGCCCTCTTCTTCCTAACACATTCTATGCAGTCAGTCTTTAAGGTGGGGTATACCACATGCTGGGTCTATCAGACAAGCTATAAACATTCTCAGTTGCCTGAATCCCAAACTCCCAATTTTTTTCTCCATTCCTGACCCAGCTCAATGGGCATCTAAGAGTAATCAGTGCACTGGTAATTTTTGTGCTCATAATATTCTTAGGTCATTTGATTAACTGTGGCAGCAGTTTGACCTCCCTACATGATACTTGTTTAGATATTTACAACTTCGCCATGCATATCACTTTCAGTTCGGGATAATGGGGCTTGAACTGACATCATCTAGGATCGAGTCTCTCATGAGAAGTTAATCATTAATTAAGCCTCTTTCCAATATTTATAAGGCCTTACAGCTACATATCCATGAAGGCCTTAAAACACTGCAATCTAAGTGGTAGACAGATTTACCAGAGTTGGACAAAGATGACTGGGAGCTTGTGTGGGATTACTCATTGCTTAACCACTTCAGCCCCGGACCAATTGGCAGCCAAAAGACCAGGCCCCTTTTTGCGTTTCGGCACTGCGTTGCTTTAACTGACAATTGCGCGGTCGTGCGACGTGGCTCCAAAACAAAATTGGCGTCCTTTTTTTCCCACAAATAGAGCTTTCTTTTGGTGGTATTTGATCGCCCCTGCGGTTTTTATTTTTTGCGCTATAAACAAAAATAGAGCGACAATTTTGAAAAAAATGCAATATTTTTTGCTTTTTGCTATAATAAATATCCCCAAAAAATATATAAAAAAAATAATTTTTCCTCAGTTCCGGCCGATACGTATTCTTCTACATATTTTTGGTAAAAAAAATCACAATTAGCGATTATTGATTGGTTTGCGCAAAAGTTATAGCGTTTACAAAATAGGGGATAGTTTTATAGCATTTTTATTAATATTTTTTTTTTTACTAGTAATGGCGGCGATCAGCGATTTTTATTGTGACTGCGACATTATGCCGGACACATCGGACATTTTTGACACATTTTTGGGACCATTGTCATTTATACAGCAATCAATGCTATTTAAATGCATTGATTCCTGTATAAATGACAGTTGTAGTGAAGGGGTTAACCACTAGGGGGAGGGGTTATGGGCTGTGACGTGTGTGTGTTTTTTTACATTAGGGGCGGGGCTGACGTCTGACGTCATTGATCGGCTTTCCCGATGACCGGGAACAGCCAATCAATGACAGGCAGAGTAGGAAGCGCGGGAAGAGGTTTGTTTACACATACCTCTCCCCGTTCTTCAGCTCCGTGACCCGATCGCGGGACACCAGCGGCGATCGGGTCTGCTGGTCCCGCGGCCGGGGTCACGGACCCCCCAGAGGCGGCGCGCACGCGACCCACGGGTAGGCATTTAAAGGATCACGTACAGGTACGTGATTTTGCCTGCCCGTGCCATTCTGCACACGTATATGTGCATGAGGCGGTCGGGAAGCGGTTAACCACCTCAATACCGGGCACTTTCACCCCCTTCCTGCCCAGGCCATTTTTTAGCTTTCAGCGCTGTGGCACTTTGAATGACAATTGAGCGGTCATGCAACACTGTACCCAAATTAAATTTTTACATTTTCTTCTCACAAATAGAGCTTTCTTTTGGTGGTATTTAATTACTGCTGGGTTTTTTATTTTTTACAAAAAAAAAAAGGTTTTCTTAGTTCCTTTCAGTAAATTTTGAAAATAAGTAATTTTTCTCCTTCACTGATGTGCACTGAGGTCTGAGGAGGCGGCACTGATGGGCACTAATAGGCTGCACTGATGGGCACTGATGAGGTGGCACTTATGGGCACTGATGAGGCAGCACTTATGGGCACTGATTAGGTGGCACTGATGAGGAAGCCCTATTATGCCGCACTGATGGGCACTGATAAGTGGCACTTATATGCTGCACTGATGAGCACTGATAGGTGGCACTGGTGGACACTGATAGGGGGCACTGGTGGGCTCTGATGGGAATTGATGGGCATCACTGATGAGCAGGCACTGATGGGCACTAAAAGGCAGCACTGACTGGCACCAGTAATGGGCACTGATTTGTGTCACTGATGGGCTCTCATGGGCACTGATTGGTGGCACTTATGGGCATTGATTGGTGGCATTCATGGATATTGATTGGTGGCACTTCTGGGGCTTTACTGTAATCAGGGCACTAGCAACACGGCGCAGGCATGCGAGAGCGGCCATTTGGGTGCAGCGTCATATGACGTCCACCCAGAATGAGAGTCGCACCATCCCTCCATCATTTGACGGTGAGCAGGCGGCAAGTGGTTAAAGTGTTACACCCACAACAGTAAAATCAGTCTGTATATGCAGTAAAGCATGCTTGTTATACTCACTGTGGAACCTAAGTGGTTAATCCTCTGCATTGTGTAAAAAGGCTTCTCCTCTTCTTTCACAGTCCCCAAACCATTTCCTGATAGAACAGAGCCTTGGGGGCAAGCTGCACATGCTCATGCTCAGTATTGCTAAGGAGTTTTTTTTTTCTTTCTTGGGTGAGTGCATGTGATCAGAGGGTCAGAGGTCCAGGACAATCAGGGAAGAATGAAAATTCCTCCTGCAAGCCTTAACCAGACACTTACAGAAGTCACAAGACTGCTCTAACTACTGATGAGAAAAGGTATTTAGCAGTTTATATTTACTAAAACTATTGCGTTTCCATGTTCTGTGTACTGTGAGAGACCAGATATAGTGAATGCAAGGATCCTGGGTTTAGTAACATTTTAATTTGATATTGACCAGGGATAGGTTAATACAATTCAAGATCTTACACATAATTTACTTAACCCCACAAAGGTTGCACAAAAATACCCTTCATATGTTATGGAAGTGCCCTGGTTTTTAATTGTTCTGGTCCAAGGTCCTACAATTTATCTTCACATCGACTGCTGTTCTTATTTAAAGTGTTTTGTCTGTCTTCATGCCGGTCACATTACTCGTTGACACTTTACAGCTCCGATGGATGTCTTCTGTGGGAGGGGTCGTGATCTCCCTCTGACATCAGCCGGGGAGATCACGTGACCGCTCGTCTCCTCTGCAGAAGCCATCCATCGGAGCTGTAAAGCGACCAGAAGTCACGTGGCCGGCCTGAAGACAGCTGAAATTCGGTATTTAAAACACTCGTTTTTCAAACCAACTTACACAGTGTGCTATGCAACCCTATAATAGAGGGGCTGGCAGTGACAAATTTAAGTTTTAATTTGTACAACAATAGCGGCTGAGGGGGCGGAGCCGGGCCGGAAACAGACAGAGTGGGAGATGACAGGCAGGAAGGAGGGGGTGAGGGGGGTGAGAGGAGAGCAGAGCAGACAGCCTATCACAGAGGGAGGCACTTTGACCTCGGTGATCATGGCGGAGCAGCCCTGGTTATAGTGTTCTGTTTAGAGAGGGCATACAGGAAGTGTCAGATTCATTTTTTTTTTTTTTTTACAGTTTAGAGGGGGCAGTGTAATCTGCTTTAAGGGACCAGGATCTATATTTTCGTTTTGGGTTAACAAATGCTTTAATGTAGCTATATGTTTATTAGGCTTGATGGAGCCATTGGCTCCCTCTCAAGTAATCAGAACACTTCTTGGTCTTCTTCTTCTGTTTCCTAGGATAGCTATTGTATTGAAATGAAAGTCAACCATGACTCCCACCTTGAGTTTTGGAAATCTCTTGTGATCTCAGTGCTTCCACTATACAAGGCTACTTATGAATCTAGAAGTTGCCCCAACACAATTACCAGAATGGGATGCTTGACAAATTAAATGCATCTTGAGACACTACTGCACACTTATTACAAATATTTGCATCAATACTAAGTAATATGGTCTCCATATTCGAAGGGGAAAATTGATAGTGCTTTAAAATAAATGGGTGGAAGGAAGAGAGAAATTTGCATATATGTCTATCCAAGTGGATGTTAATCTTAAATACAGTTCACCAAGATTTTTTATTATTGTTGGGACCTTGAGTGTGTTAGCTTTTTAATGTTTCACCACTGAATGGTATATGTGTTTATCTTTGTTGTACCTATGGCCAGGGAATGCCCAGATGGCCATGTTCTGTACTTAAATTTAAACTTAATAAAAAAAATTATATAAAAAAAAAAAAATGAAAATAGCACAGCCAAAGCTCGTTCGTCTGTACATCTTCTGTGGATCACAGAGGTGCAATTCGTTCTGCACTCCTGTGACCTGTTTTCAGCAGACAGCGGCCTGAAGCCCAGGCTCAGGCAAGATCGCGATAATGAAGTCGGGATCTATCCACATGCCTGGACTGGCACCCAGCTCAGCCTCTCAGTGAGCCGCTGAGAGCCTAAGCCGGACACTCCCCACCCCCTCCACAGCCCAGTGATCCAATCAGTGTGGGGGGGCAGAGCAGAGAGCTGGTGACTAATAGTCACCAGCTCTCTGCTCAGGGGGCTCTGAGAACCGAGTGGTGTTAGATCGCTCTTGTTAGAGCCGGCGGGGCACAGATGCTGCATCCACCTACAGTAGGTAAGTATGAATCTGAAAAAAAAGCTAACCCCATACTCATCTTTTAAAGTTTTAACATTATCACCTTTATGGTGGTCCTCGTGCATTTAGAAGACTTGGTCTTGCACACATCTGTAATGTATGTTTTAGATAAATGAATAGAAAAAAATGCTATAAAATCGAATACAGTGGTGTGAAAAAGTGTTTGCCCCCTTCCTCATTTCCTGTTCCTTTGCATGTTTGTCACACTTAAGTGTTTCGGAACATCAAACCAATTTAAACAATAGTCAAGGACAACACAAGTAAACACAAAATGCAATTTGTAAATGAAGGTGTTTATTATTAAAGGTGAAAAAAAATCCAAACCATCATGGCCCTGTGTGAAAAAGTGATTGCCCCCTAAACCTAATAACTGGTTGGGCCACCCTTAGCAGCAACAACTGCAACCAAGCGTTTGCGATAACGTGCAATGAGGCTTTTACAGCGTCCTGGAGGAATTTTGGCCCACTCATCTTTGCAGAATTGTCCTAATTCAGTTACATTAGAGGGTTTTCGAGCATGAACGGCCTTTTTAAGGTCATACCACAACATCTCAATAGGATTCAGGTCAGGACTTTGGCTAGGCCACTCCAAAGTCTTCATTTTGTTTTTCTTCAGCCATTCGGTGGTGGACTTGCTGGTGTGTTTAGGATCATTGTCCTGCTGCAGAACCCAAGTTTGTTTCAGCTTGAGTACACGAACAGATGGTCGGACATTCTCCTTCAGGATCTCTTGGTAGACAGCAGAATTCATAGTTCCTTTTATTACGGCAAGTCTTCCAGGTCCTGAAGCAGCAAAACAGCCCCAGACCATCACACTACCACCACCATATTTTACTGTTGGTATAATGTTCTTTTTCTGAAATGCAGTGTTCCTTCTACGCCAGATATACTTGGACACACACCTTCCAAAGAGTTCCACTTTTGTCTCATCGGTCCACAGAATGTTGTCCCAAAAGTCTTGGGGATCATCAAGATGTGTTGTGGAGAAATTGAGACGAGCTTTGATGTTCTTTTTGCTCAGCAGTGGTTTTCTCCTTGGAACTCTGCCATGCAGGCCATTTTTGCCCAGTCTTTTCCTGATGGTGGAGGCATGAACGCTGACCTTAACTGAGGCAAGTGAGGCCTGCAGTTCCTTGGACGTTGTTGTGGGGTCTTTTGTGACCTCTTGGATGAGTCGTCGCTGCGCTCTTGGGGTAATTTTGGGCGGCCGGCCACTCCTGGGAAGGTTCACCACTGTTCCATGTCTTCGCCATTTGTGGATAATGGCTCTCACTGTGGTTCGCTGGATTCCCAAAGCTTTGGAAATGGCTTTATAACCCTTTCCAGACTGATAGATCTCAATTACTTTCTTTCTCAATTGTTCCTGAATTTCTTTGGGTCTCGGCATGATGTGTAGCTTTTAAGGATCTTCTGGTGGACCTTACTGTGTCAAGCAGCTCCTATTTAAGTGATGCCTTGATTGTGAACAGGTGTGGCAATAATCAGGCCTGGGTGTGGCTAGAGAAATTGAACTCAGGTGTGGACAACCACAGTTATAGTATGTTTTAACAAGGGGGGCAATCACTTTTTCACACAGGGCCATGATGGTTTGGATTTTTTTTCACCTTTAATAATAAACACCTTCATTTACAAATTGCATTTTGTGTTTACTTGTGTTGTCCTTGACTATTGTTTAAATTGGTTTGATGTTCCGAAACACTTAAGTGTGACAAACATGCAAAGGAACAGGAAATGAGGAAGGGGGCAAACACTTTTTCACACCACTGTATATGCTGTAGCTAGATAGATAGATACCATATTTATCGGCGTATAACACGCGCCGGCGTATAACACGTGTCGGCGTATAACACGCACCCCAAGTTTAGGAGGAAAAAAACTTACATTTAAATGCCCATCAATGCAGCCTTATCAGTGTCCATCTGCAGCCTTATCCATCATTTCAGAATGATCAGTGTCCATCTGCAGCCTTGCCCAGTCTGATTGCAGCCTTGCCCAGTCTCATTGCAGCCTTGCCCAGCCTTGCCCTGTCTCATTGCTGCCTTGCCCAGTCTCATTGCAGCCTTTCTTGTTTAAAATTAGCACCGCCGAGATACACAGAGCCGGATGTCCTGTGTACTTGTCTCCTCTCGTCTCCTCTCGTAGTCGTGCCCAGTCCCGCCCCTTGGCCCGGCCCCTATGATGGACATAACACAGGTCCAATTGGCGGGACTGGGCGTGACTGCGAGCGGAGCCGAGAGGAGCCGAGCCTAGCCAAGTACACAGTACACTCGGCTATGTGTATTTCGGCGGCCCTCACCCCTCTCCCCCTCACAGTCAGCGGGGATCGGCGGGATCGGCATATAACACGCACCCACGATTCTGCCCTGTTTTGTGTGTTATACGCCGATAAATACGGTAGATAGATAGATAGATAGATAGATAGATAGATAGATAGATAGATAGATAGATAGATAGATAGATATTAAATAAATAATTTATACAAAAATATCAAAATATATGCAATAGATCGAAACCTAGATAACAAGATGGATAGATAAATAGGGTAGATAGAGAGTCTGCCACCATGAAAATCTGTACTTTAGTTTATGCTTTTGTTTCATATGCAAATCAGAATCCCAAGAGTCTCCTCTGACCTTTCCCTATTGTAGTATGCTATGCAATCAGGTAGAAACCTACAAACAATTTTTACGGCCTGTGGAGAGACAGAAATGAAATTCAGATCTAAACATATTCAAAAACATGATTTGCATTGGTTAGAATTTTGAAATATGACAGCGAAATCACTCTGATTTCAAAAGCATGACTGCACAAACAATTCGACTAATCCCACCATGTCAGTCACAAGGTAAAGACTGATCACTGATCTTTACATTTTTTCTTTATGTTATGTGTTCACTATGACTCTCATAGAGACAAGTGTGTGTGTATATACTGTATATACAGTATATATATATATATATATATATATATATATATATATATATATATATATATATATATATATATATCAGATCATCTCTCACAGTTATTACCTTTGGTATAACTTCTGTATAATAATAATAATAATATAGTAAATCTATTAATCTGGAGTGTATCTTTTTTTTATCAATTTCCCTCTCTCACTCCCTATCTCTATCTTTATATCTATATATATGAAAACATATTTAACTTGGTATTCTAAAAACATATTTCCACAAACATTAAAATGTATTTCTTCGTTAAAAAAGTATAATTCAAAATGTTTTCTAAATTCCTGAAAGTTAAAAATAAAATAAAAATTTCTTTGTGTTTTATTCACTCTTTTTTTGTGTTTTATTCCCTTTTTCTTTGTCTATAGAAAAAAAAATGTCTTATCCTCTCTGGAGTTGTAGCTTAATGCTAAGGACCAATATATTATTGATAATAACTTCCATTGGTATTGGGGGTGGGGGGTGGCATACTGCCCCCCTAGACCTAGCAATTAGTGTTCTGTCTTTCCTTTATAGCTATGAATTCATATTGGCCCATTTGTTAACCAGCATCGATCTATATAACATACAGGCCATGTCTTCTGGGGGGTGCCTATATATCATATATTATATGCGCCTTTACTTTCAGGAGCTTTCCAAAGTACTGTTTATTGGTGGTATTTTTATATTTATTTATACATTTATTTATTTTTTTGTGTTTGTATCGTTTTTGTTGGTACGTATGTACCAGTTGTGTATGACTATTTTGAATTTGAAAATATTTCTTCAATAAACTTAGATTGCTACAAATAAAACAAAACAAAATTAAAATAAATAATAAATAAATATATACATAATATAAATACTACAGTACTTATAACTATAATCATTATCATACAATTTGCTATTTATCTTATCATTCAGTTTATATTTGCTTTTAAATCCTATTAATGGTTATGTAATGTATATTTATTTTATTTATTTACTTTTTTGGTTGCTCTGTTGTTATCCTTGTAAGGTGACCTTGGGTGTTCTGAAAGGCCCCTATAAATAAAATGTATTATTATTATAAGATATACTTTGTCATTGTATCCATTATATGGACTTTATTTGTTATTTCAAATATCCATCATATGCAATTTTGAATGTTTATTTACATATTTGATTATGCTGCATACCTAGACTTTCTAACCATTGTAAACATACAATTTATCAGGATACTCTTTACAACAGCAATAAACACTTCTCAACAAAACCACACAAACATACTCCTAGCACATGCCCACATATCTGTTTAACCTCTTGCCGACCAGCCGCCGTCATTGTACTGCGGCAGGTCAGCTTGTTTCCCGCGAATCGGTGTCATTGTACACCGGCTCAGGAACTTCATTTTGTGGGTGCGCGCGCCTGCTGGCTAGGAGCCACTCAGCAGGTGGGGTGGACTTGATGTCCGCCGGCCACCCGCGATCCTTCCCCACAGTCACAGAACGGGGATCTGCCTGTGTAAACAAAGCAAATCTCTATTCTGACAGGGGAGATCACACAGATCCTGTCTTTCTGCTATGCAGGAATCCCCCATACAGTTAGAACACTCCTGCAGGGAACACATTTAACCCCTTGATCGCCCCTGATGTTAACCCCTTCCCTGCCAGTGTCATTAGTACAATACCAGTGCTTATTTTTACACAATGTCACGGGTTCCAAAAAAAGTGTCAAAAATGTCAGTTAGGTGTCCGATCTGTCCGCCGCAATGTCACATTAACTATAACTTGTAGCTATAACTTTTGCGCAAACCAATCAATACACGCTTATTGCAGAGTTTTTTTTTTACCAAAAATATGTAGAAGAATATATATCAGCATAAATTGAGGACATTTTTTTTTTTTATGGGGATATTTATTATAGCAACATTTAATTTTTTGGGGATATTTATTATAGCAAAAAGTAAAAAATATTGCTTTTTTTTCAAGATTGTCACAAAATAGTTTATAGTGCAAAAAATACAAAAACGCAGAGGTGATCAAATACCACTAAAAGAAAGCTCTATTTGTGGGAAAATAGGGCATACATTTTGTTAGGGTACAGCGTCTCGCAAACACGCAATTGTCAGTTAAAGCGGTGCAGTGCCGTATCTCCAAAAATGGCCTGGTCATTAAAGCGGTGTTCCAGCCGCAATTTTAAATGTCAATAGCTACAAACACTGTAGCTGCTGACTTTTAGGCTTGATTCACACTAATGTGTTTTTTGATGCATTTTGCAGAAATGCAGGGAAATTTTTTAACATGGGTTCCTATGGAACATGTTCACATCAATGCATTTTTGTGCCTCTGCATTTTTGGAAAGGGTCGGGGACTTTTTTTCATGCAAAATGCAGCGTTTTGCATGTAATAGAAGTCAATGGACCTGCATCCAAAACACAAGTACCGCGTTTTTACAGCGGTTTTGACGCGATTTTGCGTTTTGCGGTTTTATTTTTTAATTTTTTTTTACACTGTATATAGCTGGTTGCTAAGCAACCACAGTGTAGAAAAATTAAAAAATAAAATAAAAACGCAAACCGCAAAATGTGGCAAAATCGCGGCAAAATAGCGGTAAAAACGCGTGTCAAAAAAACGCGGCAAGCACTGCAAAAAGCACTGCAAAAACGCTCAAAAGCAGCATGCATAGATGTGAATCGAGCCTTAATAAGGACACTTACCTGTCCAGCGTGCCCGCGATGTTGGCTGCCCGAGGCCGATCCGTCCATCGGATCGGGTGCCAGCGCCGCCATCTTAACGAAGGGAAACAGGCAGTGGTGCCTTGCGGCTTCACTGCCCATTTCCTACTGCGCATGCGCGCGTTTTGTGAATGGCCCCGTTGTTTTCTGGGACACACACATGTCCCAGAAGACAACGGGGCAGCTCGCCGAAGAGGAGGAAGCGCCGCGGAATAGGAAGAGGCAGATTAGGAAGACTGCCTAGCAACAGGGGTTTCTGGTAAGTAAAAATAAAAGTTTTATTTCAAATGTTTTTATTTATATTTTTTTGTAAATGTTAATGTAATATTTTTTTTAGGGTGGCACCCCACTTTAAGGGGATAAATCCTTCCGCTCCTTAAAGTGGTGTTTCACCTTAAAAAAAATTTTTTTAAAGTCAGCAGCTAAAAAAAAAGTCGCTGCTGACTTTTAATAAGTACACTTACCCTCCCAGGGCGCCCGCGATGTCGTTCGTTGAGGCCGAGATGTCCCTCGGCGATCCGGATCCAGCGCCGCCATCCTCAGTAAGGGAAACGGCTTCCCGTTTCCTACTGCACATGCGCGAGTCGGCGAGCGGCCTACTGCGCATGCGCGAGTCGGTGCGCGGCCTACTGCGCATGTGCGAGTCTAATTTGTGAATGGGGAACGCGATGTGTTGTGGGACACAGTTCCCATAACACACCGCGCCCCATTCACTAGAAGACGGAAGGAGAGAAGATCACCGCGGCGCTGGAGGAGGCAAATGAGGACGATCTGCCTAGCAACAGCCATTTCTGGTAAATAAAAAATAATTTTTATTTTTTTTTCATTTTAAATTGTTACTAACATTTTTTTTAAAGTTTTTGTTTTCAGGGTGTCCCACCACTTTAAGTGGTTAAATATGAACAAAATATAAAATGTTATTTGAAAAATTTAAATTCCATGTAACATTATTATTATTATTATTAATAATAATAATAATAATAATAATAATAATAATAATAAATGTAATGGATTATTGAAGAGTCAATATTATGATTGTGGATTTTATACATTTATTTGCTTTATATATTTTGTATATCGCTGAACTATTTTAATAGCTAAATTTATATTTAGAGTTGAGATGTTTGGGGACAGATCTAGGAACCGCCAAATATTTGCTGTAAAGGGAAAACTGAAAACGCCACATCATGCCAAAAGGAATCAACAAAAATGTCGGGGATAAGAAATAAACATTATCTATCTGTGATCTTCAAGATCATGGTCTGTTAGCAGACAGTGTGACTCCCACTGTTTATTTCTTCATCTCGCTCCTGTATTTGTTTGTTTAATTGATATTTCCCTTTCCCCCACGCAGGAACAAAAGGAAACACCGCTCTCCTTAATTGGGCTTGCCTTTGTGCCGTCTGCTACTGTCGATATAAACACATCGCATGTTTGTGTCATTAGCATTGTGCACTGGATGCGTTGTATCGTCAGTAACAAGTGCACAGCCACAAAACAAATTAACAGCTGTCTCAACGGTTAATTACAAAATGGATGAAGCATTAGGGCAAAGCATTAATGTACTCGTTAAGACAGAAAGACATTGCCTGGGCTCTTTTCCAATTAGTTAAGTCCTGGGTTGGCATGCCCTACTTCTCTGTTTACTCTCTTTTCTCTTAAAACACAAATATCCATGAACCGAGAATTAATGCAACCCACCCAATTCCGATTTTGAGCTTCATGACCTCAATAATGCCTTTTTTTTTTTTTTTTTTTAAGTGAATTTTTTTGTTTCTTGTGAAATTAGGAGGCCTTTCATGTTGTGTTACAATCTGCAGATCTGTTTGTCTTTCCGTATTAAGGAGAACTTTATGAACTGACCTCTTGGTTAGGCCGCAGTTTATGGCTTTCATACATTCAGCAGATCAATAATCTTGTTTAATCATTACATTGCAGGGCCTGAGCTCTTTCTGTTGTACATAATTTTGATCGATAGCATGCAGGCATAACAGGCTAGAGTGCAATAAAAAAAAAAAAGCAGGCCTTTATTAAAATAAATCTTTATTCAGAGCAAACTTTATCGGTAAATATGAATAATATCAGGCTCTGTGCACTCGGTTTGTGGTTTTTGACTTCCAGTTGCAGCAATGCTTGCAATAAATGGTGCGGATTCATTCACATAAGCCGCTTTTTTTTTGGAGTAATTATATGAAGGATTTATTGTTTTTAGAATCGAATGAAAGCGATCCCTGCAACCCTACAAGTACTTCCCTCATGTGCTGCAATCAGGTGCTGGCCTGGGGTCCATTACCTATAGCAGTGATGGCGAACCTTGGCACTCCAGATGTTTTGGAACTACATTTCCCATGATGCTCACCTACACTGCAGAGCGCGTGAGCATCATGGGAAATGTAGTTCCAAAACATCTGGGGTGCCAAGGTTTGCCATCATTGACCTATAGTTACATACCCTATATTGTCAAAAGTATTGAGACGCCTGCCTTTAGATGCACATCCCAGTCTTATGAGCCGGACACACTATAGGATTTTCTGACAACAAATGTTCGATGTGAGCTTGTTGTCGGAAATTCCGACCATGTGTAGGCTCCATCGGACATTTTTTGTCGGAATTGCCGACAAACAAAATTTTAGAGCTGGTTCTCAAATTTTCCGACAACCGAAATTCCGATTGTGTGTACACAATTCCGATGCACAAAGTTCCACGCATGCTCGGAATCAAGCAGAAGAGTCGCACTGGCTATTGAACTTCATTTTTCTAGGCTCGTCGTTCGTGTTGTTCGTCACTGTGACAAAACGTCCCTACACTCCGCTTGAGTGCTTTTGTCATATACCACTTCCTCCCAGTCTGAATATAGATATCAGATATTCCAAACGTTCACAAGCACAAAACAAAACAACACTTGCTTAGTTGCTCAAAATAGACTGATTTATTAGAACCAAAATGACAAGTATTTATAATACAGTAGAAGAGGAGGTCCCCCCTCCTGCTCATATTATTCTAACAATACACCTGTAGCCAGAAACAGAATTAACCTGAGCTAATTATCTAAATCAACACTGGACTCCTTCATTCAATTGCAGGGTTAATTAGCACATACAACAATAGGTGAAACACTCTTTAGAATCTGTGTCAAGCCAGACTAGACTCATTTACATTATACAAGACAACAGACAGGTGGCTGGAATTGATGATATTAGCATCTAACATGTGTGTGTCCCAACAGCATATACATATATACAGCATTGAATCTGACTAGCACAGATTATAGTGGGGTTCTCATTCACCCTGTGCCCCTTAAAATCCAGGGCCCATAATTGGTTGGCAAGAGGCTCGCATTCAGTCCTCTCCAAAAGCCACAGAACCTGTGTAATTCTGTGTTCAGGTTTAACCACTTGCCGACCAGCAACCACAGTTGTACAGATGCTGGTTCTCCGCGTGTGTGAGCGGCGATCGCGGGAGACCAGCGGTGATCGTGACCACCGGGCACTCGCATCGGCTTGGGGGAGAGCAGCGGGCACGCGCGCGCCCCCTAGGGGCCACAGGGCGAAGCAACGTAACATGAGCCAATGCGAGTGCGGTCACGATCCCCGCCAGGCTCCTGCGATCGCCGCTCACACACACAGAGCCAGATTCGCTGTCCAAGGTCCACGGCTATGGAACGCTCTACCAACCGACATTCGCATGGAAGAAAACCATCAGGCCTTCAGGAAGAAACTCAAGACCCACCTCTTCTAGAAGCTCGACAACCGAATGCCAATACAGCGCCTTGAGGCGATTCAGTTCGCATTGTAGCGCTATACAAGTTATTCATTCATTCATTCATTCACACACAGAGAATCGGGATCTGTGTGTGTAAACAGAGTATGAACAGCGATCTATCTCTTCCCCTACACAGTCCCCTCCCCCCTTCAGTTAGAAACACAAACAGAGAACACAATTAACCCCTTGATCGCCCCTAGTGTTAACCCCTTCACTGCATTGACATTTTTACAGTAATCAATGCATTTTTATAGCACTGATCGCTGTATTAATGCCAATGGTCCCAAAAATTTGTCAAATTTGTCCGATGTGTCCAACATAATGTTGCAGTCCCGATAAAAATCGCAGATCTCCGCCATTACTAGTAAAAAAAAATGAATACTAAAAATGCCATAAAACTATCCCCTATTTTGTAGACGCTATTACTTTTGCGCAAATCAATCAATATACGCTTATTGCGTTTTTTTTTACTAAAAATATGTAGAATACATATCGACCTAAACTGAGGAAAACATTTTTTTTTATATATTTTTGGGGGATATTTATTATAGCAAAAATGTTTATAGCGCAAAAAATTTTTTTTTCAGAGGTGATCAAATACCACCAAAAGAAAGCAATTGTCAGTTAAAGCGACGCAGTGCCAAATCGCAAAAAGTGCTCTGGTCAGGAAGGGTGTAAAATCTGAAGCGGTTAAAATAGATGAGGTGGCAACCCTAGGAGGCTGTTCACAAGGTTTAGGGGTGTGTCTATGGGAATGTTTGACCATTCTTCCAGAAGCAGTCTAATTCATCCCAAAGGTGTTCTGTCGGGTTGAGCTCAGGACTCTGTGCAAGCCAGTCAAGTTCCTCCACCCCAAACTTACTCATCCATGTGTTTATGGACCTTGCTTTGTGCACAGTTCCAAATCATTTGGTGAATGGGGGATTATGGTGTGGGGTTGTTTGTCAGGGGTTGGGCTTGGCCCCTTAGTTCCATTGAAGGGAACTCTTAAGGTACAGCATACCGAGACATTTTGGACAATTTCATGTTCCCAACTTTGTGGAAACAGTTTGGGGATGGCCCTTTCCTGTTCCAACATGACTGCGCAACCGCGCAAAAACAAGGTCCATGAAGACATCGATGAGCGAGTTTGGGGTGGAGGAACTTGTCTGGCCTGCACAGAGTCCTGACCTAAACCCAATAGAACACCTTTGGGATGATTTGGGATGATTTAGTGAGGAGACTGTGAGCTAGGTATTCTCGTCCATCAGTGCCTGACCTCACAAATTTGCTTCTGGAAGAATGGTCAAACATTCCTAGTCACGCTCCTAAACCTTCCCAGCCTACCCAGAAGAGTTGAAGCTGTTATAGCTGCAAATGGTGTACCAACTCAATAGTGAACCCTACGGACTAAGACTGGGATGCCACTAAAGTTCATGTGCGTGGAAAGCCAGGTGTCCCAATACTTACAATATATAGTGTAGTTAGTTAGGTTCAAGGCAAAAGTCCATCAAGTTAAACTAATAGAAAACAAAATAAGCCAACAAGCATCAGCGGGGGTTCTGGGAGTGGGACTATTTGCTAAAGTTTGTTGGCGGATTAACCACTTGCCTACTGGGCACTTTCACCCCTTTCCTGCCCAGGCCAATTTTCAGCTTTCAGCACTGTCACATTTTGAATGACAATTGCGCGGTCATGCAACACTGTACCCAAAGGAAATTTTTAGATTTTTTTTCTCACAAATAGAGCTTTCTTTTGGTGGTATTTCATCACCACTGTGTTTTTTTATTTTTTGCAAAATGAACGAAAAAAGAGTGAAAATTTAGAAAAAATTTATATTTTTTCATAGTTTGTTATAAAATTTAGCAAAAAGGTAATTTTTCTCCTTCACTGATGTGCGCTGATGAGGCTGCACTGATAGGCTGCGCTGACGAGGCAGCACTGATGGGCATTGATGAGCACCGATAGGCTGCACTGATGGGCACTGATGAGGTGGCACTAGTGGGCACTGATGAGGCTGCACTGATAGGCGGCACTAATGGGCACTGATTGGTGGCACTGATGGGCTCTAATAGGCGGCACTAATGGGCACTGATAGGCAGCACTGATAGGTGGCACTGATGGGCACTGTTAGGCACAGATAGGCAGCACTGATGGGCACAGATAGGCAGCACTGATGGGTAACATTGATGAGGAGTCAATTATGGGTACTGATTGGCAGCATTGGTGGGCACTGATTGGCAGCATTGGTGGGCACTGATTGGCACTGGTGGGCACTGATTGGCAGCACTGGTGGCACTGTCGGGACTGCCCTGAATATCAGTGACCTGATTATCAGTGTAGATTTCCCTTTTACACAAGTCGGTTATCGGCCCTCCTCACGGGAGGACATCATATGACGCCGTCCCATAAATGGACGGCCAGCGCTATAGCCGTCATTCAGCTATAGCACAGTCGGCAAGTGGTTTACGTTTTGCCTGTGCAGACATCAGGGTGTAGCTTTTCCCTTGGATTATACCAAGCTAAGGGAGTATTTAGGTTGCATTATTCTAAAACTTGAAGTCCAACTCCAGTAAAAAAAAAGTGGCATGCAAAATATAGAAAGGAATATTTATACGATGGGTCCTAGCAGTCCTTAGATATGAAATCTATAAAATCTTAAAGCTGAACTACAGGAAAATGTAAAGGACACAAATTATGTTCTGTATTTTATTAGTAAATTAATAAATTGTTTTTAATTCCAGTATTCAGTACCTGAATTTGACAGCGCTAAAAGCTGAAAATTGGTCTGGGCAGTAAGGGGGTTTAAGTGCCCAGTAAGCGGTTGAAGGGAACTATAATAATTTTGGGCCAATTTTATTAAAATTTTTAAGATTTGCAGGTTTTTAAACTAATGATTTAGATTTATTTACACACACACACACACACATACATATATATAACACATGACAAAGGATTTCCAAAGCACTAGCACCACTGTATAGCTAAAGAGACATCATAGCAGATGTAGCTAAATTTCAGGCACAGCTGTCTGTCATTGCTCAAACTAATTTAGTTCTGTTTGTAAATTTGTAAATACTGTAAGTCGCTGATCACAGCCATTACTAGTATAAAATAAATAAATACAAATCCCAGCATCTATACCAGATGCTATAACTTTCCTGCAAACCTAATGATATACAACTATTGGGATTTTTTTTTTTTATACCAAAGACATGTAGCAGAATACACATTGGCCTAAATTCATAAGGAAATTACATTTCTTAAACTTTTTATTGTATGTGTTTTATAGCAGAAAGCAAAAATATTGTTTTTTTCCAATCTTTTCTATCTTTTTTCGTTTATATCACCAAAAATATTAAACCAAGTGGTGATAAAGTACCACCAAAAGCAAGCTCTATTTGTGTGAAAACAATTATATAAATGTAATTTGCATACAGTGTTGCATGACCATGCAATTTCCAGTTAAATTAGCCCAGTGCCAAATAGAAAAAAATGCTCTGGTCTCAAAGGGTGTAAAATAAAGTCAAGTGGTTAGGTTGCTGACAATGACAACTTACCAATACCTTCATCATAAAGAATACATACTATTATTATAGAGCAGAAGGTGTCATTTGCAATTTTGGCATGGTATACTGTACATTTAAAACCCAAAGGATTTGTAATTTAATAAAACAGAATTCAATTGCTGCCATAGGGTCAAACTTTGTATGGAACAATATTTATTTTTTGGCATGAAATAAGTGGAGCCAGCTGAAATGATTCACGTTATACACATATGAGTGATTTTTACCCAGAGTTCTGCTTCAAATGTAATTTCAGAACATCTCTGATGGAGTGTTTTTGTTAGGGTGGGGGGGGGGGGGATATGTACGGTAAAATACTTTCCTTGTTTGTTTCTAATGACCATACAGGTTGATTGTAGGTAGGAAGCAATGAGCACTGTACTGGAAAAAATCAATTTGCATTCACAGTCTAATTGTTTTTTTTTTTTTTATTAACCTAACCTTCATTCCATGAGGATAAACAAATGCAACTTTTGTGTTCAAATGAGCTTGGTAGCATCACTGCCATGAACATCTTGATTTTGCTCAAATATTAAATATCCCATAATAACCAAAAGAAGCCACTTTGGCCTATTACTGACTCAAAGCCAGTAAATAACTGGCCCAACCAATGAACCTGAACTCATCTATGTACACTCTATTGCCAAAATTATTGGGACACCCCTCCAAATCATTCAGGTGTTCCAATCACCTGCATGGCCACAGGTGTATAAAATCAAGCACCTAGGAATGCAGACTGCTTCTACAAACATTTGTGAAAGAATGGGTCGCTTTGAGGAGCTCAGTGAATTCAAGCGTGGTATCGCGATAGGTTGCCACCTGTGCAATAAGTCTATCTGTGAAATTTCCTTGCTACTAAATATTCCACAGTCAACTGTTAGGGGTATTATAACAAAGTGGAAACCACTGGGAACAACAGAAACTCAGGCACAAAGTGGTAGGCCACATAAAATGACAGAACGGGGTCAGTGCATGCTGAAGCTCATAGTGTGCAGAAGTCGCCAACTGTCAATAGCTACAGACCTACAAACTTCATGTGGCCTTTAGGTTAGCACAACAACAGTGCGTAGAGAGCTTCATGGAATGGGTTTCCATGGTCGAGCAGCTGCATCCAAGCCTTACATCACCAAGTGCAATGCAATGCAAAGCGTCAGATGCAGTGGTGTAAAGCACACCGCCACTGGACTCTAGAGCAGTGGAGACATGTGTTCTCTGGAATGATGAACCATGCTTCTGGCAATCCGGATTGCATCTGGCAATCCAATAGACGTGTCTTGGTTTGGCGGTTGCTAGAAAAAAGGTAGTTGCCTGACTGCATTGTGCCAAGTGTAAAGTTTGTTGGAGGGGGAATTAGGGTGTGGGGCTGCTTTTCAGGGGTTGGGCTTGGCCCATAAAGGTCCATAAAGATGAGTAGAATTATGGGATTCTGATAATGTTGATTATATATATATATATATATATATATATACACATATATATATATATATATATATATATATATATATATGAGACTATCACTTTACTGGATATGTGACGACACAAACTACTGATAAGAACCCAAAAAGCTGCTCAAAATGACTTCCCTATCAAAACCAGTCTGAACCAACCAAATACTGCTAAAATATCTTTTTTTTGCCAGTCACATGATGTATACACCCATTTAATTGTTCCCTTGCTATTAAGAAGATATGGACATTGATTGGACCAAACTATACGGTCACACCTATATCACGCCTGGAATACACTTAGCACACAACCATATTTTAGGCATATTCATATGTATAAAAATTGTATAACCTGTAGATGTAAGCTCAGAAACACTTTCACATTTACTCGCTTATAGTAGCCGAGAACTGTGTTGTATTTCTCCACTGCAGTGAATGAATAAAAGCATCACATTTTTTTTAAGATTTGGACTCACTGTCTCATCAGAAAAAGGTGTTGATTTGAAGACTCCCAAATCGGATTTAACAGCTGGTGCCGTGACTCAGATTCAGTTCTGGTGGACCTCCGACCAAAGAGATGTGAAACCCATGGTGGGCAGAACCAGAGTGGCCACGCTAAGAAACTTTTATTCTTACTTATTCTGCCTACAATGGTAAAGTACCAGCCGGTGTATGAAGTCTATTGGCTGATGTCTGATGTGTTTTGATTTTTTACTTTTGATGAGATGGGGAGTTAAAATGAATGCAAACCATCGTAATGTTAATGCTACACAGTTTGATCCAAATAACTCCTCTACTTCACTTGTTGCAGAAATACTAGGGTCGATAATAATCATTGTTGGTGGATTGTTGATGTTTTGTTTCTATGCTTGGCGTGTCGATAGATTTATGAGACTTGTGAGAAGGTCTGCCCAGAGAACAGTAGTGGTATAATAGCCTGTGTGTGGCTACATGACAGGCCTGTGTGGCCAAGTGTAATAAGTGCTATTTGACGGCTACTGTGTGTAGCCCAGAGGAAAACAATTTAAAAAATTTTGGGTGACGTCCCACAAATTGTTAGAGACTCAAAGTGAGGACTCTAAGAATGGGAGCACGGCTCTTCCGTGGACCTCTCAATGCAGGGAGAGGTAAAAAAAGGCACAAGTAAATTAAGTCCTCTGACAGAAATGACAGACAGATATGGATAGTGGTTAAGAAATGACACCAAAACTATTATAGGCTGAACTAAAAATAGAGCAGATCCGATTCCAACTGAAGGAGTTTACGATGTCTCAATTTGGGTCTCTGTGTATGTTCATTTTCATGGCAGATTGACAGAGTTGGATAAGGGCATTAAATGTGTGCAGTATTGGATTTTGAAAGTATGCAATGTGATGAAACCTTGACTAGTCATGAACCTGTTAAGATTTTTCTAACGCATATCACTGATGGGCCTAGCAAAAAGGAATTAGACCAGACAATGCAAGTGTTATCTAAATGTTTAAGAAATGGAAAGATATGTGAACGAAATCTGTCAGAGATGGTTGAAGCTTTACATTTGTCCTGGGACAATTCAAGTCCTAGACGAAGCAAGAAAGGCAATGGTAAAGGCAAGGGGAAGAAAGCTAAGGAAGAAAGTGAGGTTGAGGACAGTGATTGTGACCAAAAAGATATAATAGAGACAAAGACCCTTCCTCTGTCCAAAAGGCCACCCCAAGCTCATTCCTTAGTGTCCCCATCTCCTACAGCACCCTCCTATTCAGCTACTCTTCCTCCTCCTCCAAGTTACCAGGCACAACCTGCACCTAATGTTGCTGTGCAAGGACCTTATAGGGGGGCCATAAGGGACCTAGAGGTTATAGCTGCCCAGGAAGAAAATGAAGCTGAATTACGCTTAAGCTACAGCGCCTATCCTGTTCACATAATTACTAATACAAGATAAGGACAGGATGGTGTAAAACCACCAATAATTACAACAAGTAATAGTTACCAGCCCTTTTCTCCAGGAGAGATGCATGCTCTTACAGGGGACATTCCATACCCTTCTAAAGACAAAGCTGTCTTTATGCAGGAAATGAACAAATTGAAAGAAACTCAGGATTTATGCTGGGCAGATATGGGTCAATTGCTGAGATTGGTCCTTGGGTCTGCTGACTTAAACAAGGTTGCACAGAAAAGTGCAGATGCCAATGCCAATGTCACTATGTGTCCCACAGGCAGGGAAAACTTTCCATTTCGGGATGAAGATAAGACAACAGATGTACTAGAAAGGAAGTGGTAGAATGTAGAATTATTAATTATTAATTAAGAATGCTGTTGTGATGGGACTCAGAGAAGCAATAAGGAAACGGTTGATGGCAAAAAAAAACTAGAATGGAAGGGATTTGAATGGGCTTCGCTGAGAGAAGTGTGCAGTAGCATTAAGGCTCAGAAAGAAGAAAGAAAAGAGAAAAGGCTGAATGCTTTTTTAGCCCAAAATGATTGTCAAGGAGCTGTTTCTCAAAAAGAAACCAGGAAATGCTATAATTGTGGCAGGATTGGCCATCTTGCCAGAAAATGCAGATTGCCTGACAGACGTAAGCAGAAGAAAGAGGGAGATGATAATACATTTTTAGTAAAGCAGCATGAACTTTCTGAGAACACAGAAGTTAATTTGTGCATCTCTGAGACGGATGGTAAAAACGCTTTTGTAACATTATACTTTCCACAACTAACAGATCAGGAAATGTCATGCTTAGTCGATTCTGGCTCTGCCCGGACTATAATTCTAAATTCCCGCCTACCAAAAGTCATCCCCCTTACATCTTGGTCATTAGCAGTTGGAGTGGAGGAAAGTCTACCCCTCTCAAGGAAACGCCCCCTATACAAATTTGGAATTGGAAGCCACAATATGTTTCATAAGCTTCTTGTGTCTGAACCATGCTGTACCATGCAACCTATTGAGAAGAGAAGAGACCTACTGAGTTACTTACAAGCCTGTGTACAGTATACACCCAACAGAGTAGAAGTACATGTTGGGGAATTAGATGAAGAAATTATATATGGATTGACAGCAATGGAATTAGAGAAAGAGATTGAAGGTAATATTCCACCTGAAATTGTTGCTCAAATACCTGATATTCTCTGGATCAAGGGAAAATATGATGTAGGACTTTTACAAGTCCCTCTGGTTAAAGTCAAAATAAAAGCAGGAGCTCAAATCCCACGCATACCACAGTATCCACTGTCACCAGATGAATTCGCTGGTGTACGAGTACAAATAAAAGAAGCAGAAGAAGCAAGTGTCATAAAGAAAACAGAAAGTAGAGCACAGACTCCATTGTTTCCGGTAAAGAAAAAGGTCAAAAAGGGAGAAAAGCCAGTATATCGAATGGTACATGATTTAAGGGCCATCAATCAAATCATCGAGGAAAACACTCCTGTTGTCCCAAATCCCAGTACTTTTCTCAATGACATACCTACAGGAACACGGGTGTACACCGTAATAGACCTGGCAAATGCTTTCTTTAGTGTTGTCTTGGATGAAGAGAGCCAAGAACGATTTGCTTTCCGGTTTGAAGGAGAAATGTATACCTGGACAAGAATTCCGCAAGGAATGATTTCATCACCAAGTGCATTCTCAAAGGCCATGATGGCAATCCTAAACGGGTGGCAACCAGCCCATGAAGGCACAGTGATCAAGGTGTACATTGACGACATCTTACTATGTGCATACACACAAGAACAAGACTCTCTCTGTTGAAATATCTCAGTGAACAGAAGGAGGATGTCTTCAATCAGTTAAAAGCTGATATCCAGGTTGCACCTGCCCTCAAATTACCTGACAAAAACAAAGCCTTCCAACTATATTGCTCTGTTAAGGGAGCCACAGGCAATGGAGTTCTTACACAGAACTCCATTGTGGCCTATGAAACACACATAGTGGTCTATGAAAGTGTACAACTGGATCCAATCCTCCAGGGAACACAAAACTGTGTAAAAGCAGTTGCAGCTGCTGCAACTGGTTGAGAAGGTTGCCATTGTAAGGATGAATCAGCCTCTGACAGTTTATACAACACATGCAGCAAATGAAATCTTGGAAAGAGCAAGGACCAAACACTTGTCATCAGCAAGGCTGAGCAAATATGAAGCAATCCTGCTTGAATCAGGAGAAATAGAAGTAAAAAGATGCACCACAATCAATCCTGCCAGCCTTCTCCCAGAGAGAGAGGCAGACCTCGAAGAGGAGGGTGACAAAAATTGCTTGGAACTCATGGAAGAAGAAATGCAGCAAATCTCCTCAGTAAAGGACACTCCTCTTGAAAATCCTGATCTGATCCTGTTTGTAGACGGTTCACGCATGTACAAAGATGGAGTCCCAAGAAAGGCATATGCGGTGACAACATTGGAGGAAGTGATTGAGACCCAACTACTCCATTCATCACTTTCAGTGTAGATTGCCAAGTTGGTAGCACTCACCAGAGCATGTGAGACCGCAAAAGATCAATCAGCTAACATCTATACTGACAGCAGGTATGCGCTAGGAGTAGTCCGTGATTATGGACCCATATGGAAGAACAGAGGATTCATAACTGCTGCAGGAGAACCAGTTCAAAACTAGAAATATGTTCAAGAACTTTTTGAGGCAGTCATCTTCCCAAAGGAAGTAGCCACCCTGAAGGTCAAGGCACATACTGGAGGACAAACCATGGAAGAAAAAAGAAAACCAGTTGGCTGATCATAATGCCAGGAAGACTGCTGAAACATCAATGGAAGCAATCATGACCCTTGTCACTGATTTTGCAAAGGAAGAAGAAGAAGCCCATAAAATATTGGAACAGAGAAGAGAACAAATACAGAAAGCAAAAGAACTGATTAAGAAATTGCAAGAATCTGCACCCGATGATTGGTATGAAATCACGGAAAGGGACGGAGCAAAGAAGGACCAAGATGGGCTCTTTTACAAGGAAAATGGAATATGTGTCCCACCACAAACGGAGAAGATGATCATGCAACTAGCCCATGGCCCAGGTCATGTAGGCCCTAAGGCAATGGAAAAAAACATTGAAAAGGCTGGATGGTTTATGCAATATGCCAGAAATGCATGTCAAGACTTTGTTGAGGGATGCATAATTTGTGCTAAAAATAAACCAGGAAAACCGACCAGAGTAACACAAAGACATTTGGCCAAGCCACTATTCCCTTTCCAAAGACTTCAGATTGATTACATCCAATTGCCCAAATTAGGCCAATATCAATATGTTTTGGTATGCATAGACATGTTTTCAAGCTGGATAGAAGCCTGACCGATGGCCAAAGCAAATGCCAAGACAACAGCAAAGAAGCTCCTTTCCGAAATAATATGTGGTTTTGGAGTCCCTGAAACCATTGAGAGTGACAGAGGAACACATTTCACTGGACAGATCATGCAAATAATATGCAAGGACTTGGGAATTGAGCAGGCCTTCCATACCCCTTATCATCCACAGAGTTCAGGAAAGGTAGAAAGATACAATGGGGTTATTAAAAACAGGCTAGCTAAACTTATGCAGGATGGGAGGAAGGGTCAGTAAAGAAACAGTAGCAAGAACTGTTGCCTCTGGTTCTTTACAGCATCAGGACAACCCCTCCAATGGTATCGGGCCAGAAATCTCTTAGCAGCCAGTATGTGAATACAGGAAAGAAAGGGATGCTCCCATGGTGTGATACCAGATAAAAAGGTTTATTAAATAAAAACAATCCTACTTACATAAAGAAGTAAATAAGCAGGAACAAGAGATAAAATATGCCGGCCGGCAAATCGTACACCCGCTCACAACGCGGAACGCGATGACGTCAGTGCGTCAGCCTCCCTACGTCCGTTTCGTCCAATGACGTCTTCTGGGGAACGGGCGACGCACTGACTCATCGCAACTTTATAGAGAACAAACAGACACGCCCTGGTGTGAACCCTCAATGGCGGATAGGTAGAAAACTTCACAATAGGCAATGTCAACGACATTAAATCATCGACAATGCCGGTCCTATGTGAATTTACCATAATATGTTATATTCTCCTCAAAAAACAATATACCTATATAGAAAAATATATATAAAAAACATAAAGAGCATATATGGGTTAAATATAAAAATTGAACAATAACCCAAATCGCAATCCGGAGGGGAAAACCAAGTCGTCCTCCATCTTGTGGCTAAATGCCGGAATGCGAATCCCACTGATAGCATATCTAACAGAAATCTGTTAGAGGAACAGCACCTCTAATGTGGTACCGTTACCCTTAGTTAGGCTCACATAAAGGCCTTAACCAAAAATTAGGATAAATTTAAAAAATATATAGTAAGTCTGATACAAGAACAACTACCATTTAAGACGTCATTCTAGTAAACTCACATATGAAAATTAGGATAAAATTTAAAAAATATATAGTTATATTTTATCCTAATTTTCATATGTGAGTTTACTAGAATGACGTCTTAAATGGTAGTTGTTCTTGTATCAGACTTACTATATATTTGTTAAATTTATCCTAATTTTTTGGTTAAGGCCTTTATGTGAGCCTAACTAAGGGTAACGGTACCACATTAGTGGTGCTGTTCCTCTAACAGATTTCTGTTAGATATGCTATCAGTGGGATTCGCATTCCGGCATTTAGCCACAAGATGGAGGTCGACTTGGTTTTCCCCTCCTGATTGCGATTTGGGTTATTGTTCAATTTTTATATTTAACCCATATATGCTCTTTATGTTTTTTATATATATTTTTCTATATAGGTATATTGTTTTTTGAGGAGAATATAACATATTATGGTAAATTCACATAGGACCGGCATTGTCGATGATTTAATGTCGTTGACATTGCCTATTGTGAAGTTTTCTACCTATCCGACATTGAGGGTTCACACCAGGGCGTGTCTGTTTGTTCTCTATAAAGTTGCGACGAGTCAGTGCGTCGCCCGTTCCCCAGAAGACGTCATTGGACGAAACGGACGTAGGGAGGCTGACGCACTGACGTCATCGCGTTCCGCGTTGTGAGCGGGTGTACGATTTGCCGGACGGCATATTTTATCTCTTGTTCCTGCTTATTTACTTCTTTATGTAAGTAGGATTGTTTTTATTTAATAAACCTTTTTATCTGGTATCACACCATGGGAGCATCCCTTTATTTCCTGTATTCACATACTGGCTGCTAAGAGATTTCTGGCCCGATACCATTGGAGACTGCCTATGCTACAATTGGTCCTAAGGAGGAATAGTATTGGATTATCTGTCCCTGGCTGACCCTATGTAAGGAGATCCGGATTGGTGCCGTATTTAGATGGTTGAGATTTGTCCCGATATCATCATACTACAGGCTTATCTGAGCTTGCCCTCTGGTAAGCGCATTCATATAACGGTGGTGGATCACGGTGTTCTTGATTTTCACAGTCACCAGATTTTGGATTTCACATTGTCACATTTATGAACACTTTTTTGTTGTTTTTCACTTTATGTCACCGGACTTTTATGGATATTTTTTTGGTTCATTATTTTGAATCTGCACATTTATTTGATTTATTTTGAATTCACTAGCGCGGCTTTTTGTAATATTTTGTCTTGTTTATTGTGTATATCTCGCAATTTTTTAGCTGCTGCTAATTATTTTCTTACCTTTTACTCACATATATTTTTATATGTCACTTATATGATTTTGGTTAATATCAGCAATTTTTATTATTTTCAAGTTAGGGATTAGCGCAGTGTTTACATTCCATTTCATCAGGACAACCCCTACTTGTAAGTCAGAGAACTTGAGCCCTTTTGAAATCTTGTTTGGGGGCCCACCTAAGAAAGGGTTGTATTTTCCACACCAGACTGCTATAATGTATAATGATTGTGTTTCTTATGTTATTGCCTTACACAAACCTGATTCCTAGATAAGTGAATTCATCAACCCATTTAAGAGGCGTATGTGTGTCTATGCAAGGACCAAGGTGTGCAGGGGGAAAAGTACTGACTTATCCCAATTTATACGGATTCCTGAGTAGTGACTAAATTGATCAAATAAAGCCAAAGCCGAACAGAGCGATGAGGAGGCATCAGCCAAATAGAGTAGGGTGTCATCTGCATATAGGGATATCTTTTTCTCGATCGGTTCTACTACGATACCCTTCAACCCCTGATAAGGCCATCCAAGGCCAGGGCAAACAGAGCCGGAGATAGGGGGCATCCTTGTCATGTACCACGTTCCAAGAGAAAGGAAGCAGACAGACTACCATTCATATGAACGTTCGCATAAAGCATCTGAATCCAAGTTGAAAAACAGGGGCCAAATCCAAATTTTGATACGACCACCCACAGGTAACCCCACTCGACTGAATCAAAGGCCTTCTCCGTGTCCAGAGAGGCCACCACTCCTGCAGTCTCTCTTTGCGCCATTGCAATATGAGTGTAAAGCCTTCTGATATTTATATCCGTACCTCGACTCGGCATAAACCCTGTTTGATCTGAATGGACCAATGCAGTTATAACCATTCTCAGTCTGTTAGCAAGAAGTTTGGCCAGTAACTTTGCATCTACATTTAGGAGGGAGATGAAGCGGTACGAGGAGCATAAGGAGGGGTCCTTTACTGGTTTGGGGATCTTCATAATATATTTTAATAAGTGTGACAGAGGGAGGGAGAGCAAGTGAGAGAGGGGGAGAGAGAGACTGATGATAAACTGCTTCTTTTGATCTCTGTCTTTAGTCGTTTTATGAATTCTGTGTCATGGATGCCCCCTGTATTTACAGTTAATTTTTAAAAGAAAAAAAGAGGAAGAGATAGCAAGAATGAGAGAGAAAGCAAAATGTATGGATTACATACATTTACACCAAACCATTGTTTCTTCCATTAAAATAGTTTATTTGAAAAAAAAAATCCCATGTGTAAATTGGTTTGCTTGTTAAAGTTTCTTTTTGCTTACCAATTGGCCTCACTGCAAATTGCATAAAACACTGATGCCAGCCAGGCCATTGCATGCTCCATCTTCCAAAGTATGCGGTTGGATGGGTGGGTTGGATACCCACAATTGTTTTTTTAATCTGCGGTGGTGCATAAAAACTGCATTTTAGGCAGGCCATACATGGTCGAATTTCGAAAGAATTTTCTTTTGAAAATCAGAAATTTGGTGCATTTTGTGATCCGATGGTGCCACCATTGATTTTGAAATTCGACCAACCAAGCTTTCAATATCACCTCATGTTGCTACAGAAAATAATTTCCGTGGCTGGGAATCTTCCTTTATTCTTTTGTATTCTATTCTTTTCTATTTGAATTTCAGAAGATGGTTATAATCTTTCTCTTTTATTCTATTCTATTCCTTTCTATTCTGTTCTTTTATATTCTATCCAATTTTTTATTCTGTTTTACTCTATTCTATTCTTTAATTTTCTGTTATATTCTTTCTATTCTATTCTATTCTTTTCTATTCTATTTCTTTATTTTCTATTATATTTTATTCTATTTGGAAATTGGAAAACTATTCAAATTAGAAAACTATTATTTTTCATATTCGAAAACTTTTGAAATTCGAAAACTATTCGAATTCGAAATTTATTCGAATTAGAAAACTATTCGAATTAGAAAACTATTCAAAATTTATTTGAAAACTTTTCGAAACGATTCGAATGGATTCAAATACGAATAAAAGAAAAAAAAGCCGAAAACGAATTAAACAGATTAAACTAATTTAACTAAACAAATTTATGTGAATAACGAAACAAAACAAATGTTTTCGTTCTGCACATGTCTAGTTATAACCCCTGTTTTTATTGTTGCCTGTGTTCCTGCTGGGGAGATTCACCTTGACTGTTTGTCCTGGTGACCATTTTTTATTTTGGAGGCAAAAAATTATAGAAAGTCCAAAATTCTACATGTAGCGGTTGCCCCCAGTGGAGCCGCTGTTTCTTGGGTCCCTGTTCCTTTGCCCATGACTCTGCAAATAGTCATCAGTGTGTATCTCCTATCCCAACTGGTTTCATGCGAATGTACATCTTCAGGAGATGCTACTCAACCACACACACTGACACACCTGGTTGGGTGGGTGAATATTAATTGCGGATGTACTCAGGGCTGGTGCTACCACTAGGCAAACTAGGCAGCCGCCTAGGGCGCACTGCTGCCTAGGGCGCCCAGCCACTGGTGTATCTACTCTCTTCTCTCTGCAGCAATCAACTAAGTCTCAGCATCAGCGGCAACAGAGGACTGTAGCTGTGTCCTGACTCCCGAATGAATGGAAGCAAGAAAACATTCATTTATGGGCACTGGTAGGCTGCATTGATGGGCGCTGGTAGGCTGCTATTGATGGGCGCAGGTGAGGCTGCATTGATGGGCGCTGGTGAGGCTGCTATTTATGGGCACAGGTGAGGCTGCATTGATGGGCGCAGGTGAGGCTGCATTGATGGGCGCAGGTGAGGCTGCATTGATGGGCGCTGGTGAGGCTGCATTGATGGGCGCTGGTAGGCTGCATTGATGGGCGCTGGTAGGCTGCTATTTATGGGCGCAGGTGAGGCTGCTTTGATGGGCGCAGGTGAGGCTGCATTGATGGGCGCAGGTGAGGCTGCATTGATGGGCGCTGGTGAGGCTGCATTGATGGGCGCTGGTAGGCTGTTATTGATGGGTGCTGGTAGGCTGTTATTGATGGGCGCTGGTGAGGCTGCATTGATGGGCGCTGGTGAGGCTGCATTAATGGGCGCTGGTAGGCTGTTATTGATGGGCGCTGGTGAGGCTGCATTGATGGGTGCTGGTAGGCTGTTATTAATGGGCGCTGGTAGGCTGTTATTGATGGGCGCTGGTGAGGCTGCATTGATGGGCGCTGGTGAGGCTGCATTTGATGGGCGCTGGTGAGGCATGGGCATGGCAAAGGGGTGGAGTCAGGGGGTGGAGCCAAGGGGCGGTGGTAAAATTAGGTTTCGCCTAGGGTGTCAAGAATCCTTGCACCAGCCCTGGATGTACTGGCAACACCCCAATGGTAAAATTAATGTGAAACAATGGACTTAATACAGTAACCAATCATACAACCATCTTCAGAAAAAGAATATAGATAGATAGATAGATAGATAGATAGATAGATAGATAGATAGATAGATAGATAGATAGATCAAACAGGTTGACAGTAAGAAAAAAAAAGAATGTATTGTAAATAAACACTTAATTGGTATAGACAGCAATTTCTATGAAACTCTATTCTGGAGAAATTCGATCCCATCTAGGGAGTACTATACCACTACGACAGGTCAGCAGTCTGTCATATAGTCCCATCCCCTCTTATTCTGCTGGCCAGCTTATTGGGGCCCAAACAATGCGTTACTTGCACATAACTTTGTCCCTTTACCAGCTGACATGGGCAATGACACTATGTTGCTTGTAATTTACTTTGTCTCTTTTTGGTCAAAATGTAGTGTGGTTTTGGTCAGCAGCCTCTCACCAACTCCTTTGTCAGCAGATGGATGCCCTCTGCTCACTGAGTGAAAAGCACCTGAAAGTGACCACAGCATCCTGCCTCTTGGTTGAGCAGCAAACTTCACCAACATCCATGGATCTCTCCTAGGTCCCAAGCTGTCTGTGGTTGTTCTTCTCTGCCTACCAGCTGCAGAGGTGAGTAGTCTGCTGGCACATGACTGTGCATTCAGCACTCCCTCAGTGGCCTATGGATTTCTTCTCCACAGCCTGTGAAAATAGCAGGACCAACAACCCTCTTTACCCCAGAGTCTCCTGGGATCTGTAGTCCTCTATTTCCATCTTATAAATCCAGTGCAGTCTATGTGGGACTATACCTCCCACAATCTTAGTTAAGGGATACCAAGTGCAGGTATCCAGCGACAGCAGGGATGACCAGTTCAGTGTAGCTGTACTTGGGAAACTGGAATCAGACTGAAGTTTGAACCAAGCTTATTAATGCACACAACACCAATCCAACACCAATAGAACACAAGCAAAGCAAAAGTGAAAAATAAACCTGACAGTGAAGTAAAACCAAGCCAACAACCCAACTATATACAGTATATAGAGTACAAATGGAGGGAAGCTTACATTAACAGGACATGACCAGGGCTGGGACTGTGAACTAGGGGAGCAGAGATGGGGTAATAGGATTCAGGGTACTAGATACAAGATACAGGATAAGGCAGGGATCAGGAAAATCAGCAAGCAGAAATATGGCTAACAGGCAAAGCACTGATGCAAATTAAGGGAGCCAGCATCAGGAACCTAATTACTGGGATCTGCTGGCTGTTCAGAGACGCCCTCTGGCAGCTACCAGAACTGCACCCCTCAGTTACGTGAACCAAAGTGCCACCAGCAGTTGATCTGTGTCCTGACACCTTGCAGTCCACAATCTTTATAGCCTCTTTACATGCTGTGTAAGTCTTAAAGTCTCTTATGAACACAAGAAAGGGCAGCAACAGAACAACAGACACTGAAGCTGCAGCCGCTCGTCTCCCTGTCAGCTTCTGGCCGGGGCTCCATATGGTTATTAACAGTTAGGAGGTGAGGGGAAATCTTCTAATGGGGTTACTTATTCGAGTGACAACTGTCTTATGCCGTGTACACACGATCGTAATTTCGGCCCGCAAAAGATCGATGAGAGCTTTTCTATTGGAAATTCCGATTGTCTGTACCAATTCCGACGCAAAAAATTCCTACGCATGCTCGGAAACAATTCAACGCATGATCGGAAGCATTGGACTTCATTTTTTCGACTCACCGTAGTGTTGTACGTCACTGCGTTCTTGACAGTCGAAAGTTCAGCTTTTGTCTGACCGTGTGTATGCAAGCCAAGCTTGAGCGGAATTCCGTCGGAAAAACCATCCAAGATTTTTCAGACGGAAAATCCACTCGTGTGTATGCGGCATAAGAGGGTATTTCTCAAAAAAAAAAATGTTTTTTTTTTTTAACTTTAAGAACTTTTACTTGAACTTCTTGCAAATTTCAAAGTTGATGTGGCACAGTCTTTCAAAGATCCTTCCATACACAGCTCTAGTTCATCCTAACTTAAGCTGCCCTAATCATACCTTCTAGATAAGAAAAGTCCTTTCATAAGAGTCCATATCCATTTTCCTTTTCCCCCGACTGGGTACCCCAAAAAGGAGCCTCTTTGCTCAGTACAGTTTCACATGGTGCAGCACTCTTTCCTCTTTTCCCATGCTGGAGTTCTCTCTCAGCCCGGGTTCACACCAGTGCGGTGCGAATTGAATGTTCTGTTTAACTGCGAAGATAAAAATCAGTTGTTCAGAGGTTCCTCTGCGTTTTTAGCTGCGGATCAGTGAGCAGGGAGAGGTGGGGGGGAGAGGGGGGGTAGGTGTAGTGAGGAGAAGGAGAGAATTTGTGTTCAGAACGTAATGCATCTGCGAATCAGATGCGTTCCCATAGAAGATAATGGGCCTGAATTCGCACCTGAGCCGGACCGCACTGCCTAGAAAACGCACACGTTTTTTGTGCAATGCGCAGTGCGAATGCACCGCAGATAAGTGAACCAGCCTCATTAAAATGAATGTATTTTGAAATGTCCTGCAAATTGGATGCCGTGTAAGCCGCATCTAATTCGCATAGGTGTGAACGGGGGCTCCCACTCCGGCTGACTAAGACGAAGAACAGGTCCTGGATAATTTAAATTAATTTCAATAATCCTCAGGAGCCACAAAGCTCATTACTTACAATCCAGCTAAAACCTAAATCTAATTTTACCTTCCCATTTGACTCTAAAGCCTTTCCCCAAAACAGCAAACATTTGCCCAAGTCTTTAATTTTTTATTTATTTTTTGTAACATTTGGAAAAGGAAAACTTTCAATTTGATCATTGGTCATTGGTCATTCTTCTATTTTCTGTTTCAATGTATTTATTGGTTTTGTTAAATCTGGTATGATTTGTTACTATTTGGATTGCACTGTCAGTGGATTCAGTAGCATTTAAAATATAGGTACAGACTTCAAATATGAGTCCTCCAGGACCTTGCGACTTTAATATGCCTAGGTTGAAGGTATTTATAAAAAAGTTTGTACAGGGAGGTCAAATTTCTGCTGTCAAGTCAACAAAGGACAGTGCCAATATAGATATCCTCTAGAGTAAGTAAACCTTTTTGTTCCCAGAAAGAGTAGTCCGTAAAATGTAGCAATTGAGAAAACATGGAGTTAGGGCAAGTAGGAAGTGCAGCTTAAGTGTCCTTAAATCCTACAATATGTTTGGACTCTCTCCACACCACTCTGGCCAAATTCAGAATCAGCAAACTCACTTTTTCTAGGTCTGTCTTTGGTGCCTCAAAAGCTATCAACAAGTTATTTAATTTTAAAAAAATTGTCCTGCGATGTCCATCCATCTTCAATCAAGGCGCCCAATGGACCCAAAAAATAGAAAGAAAAAAAAGCTCCTCCTCGATGTGAGGCCTCCCGCTGACTGCTGTCTATTCACGGTGATAGCTGTTATAAAGGCAAGGGCGGGACTGAGTGACCCCGCCCTTCTGACATCATGTGACATCACGTGATGTCAGAGGGGTGGGGTCACCCGTTTACATCACCGGGTAGCCCCGCCCTTGCAAGGTGCTTTGGGGGGACCCCAAAGCACCCTCCCCATGTTGAGGGCAAGCGACCTGGTATGGATCAGGAGGGGGGGCACTCGCTCGCCCCCCCCTTTCCTGGCCTGCCATGGCTGCTTGCTCAGATAAGGGTCTGGTATGGATTTTGGGGGGAACCTCATGCCATTTTTTTTATTTTGGCGCAGGGTTTCCCTTAAAATCCATAAGAGACCTGAAGGACCTGGTATGGATTTGGGGGGCCACGCCATTTTTTTTTTTACATTTTGGTGTGGAGTTCCCCTTATAATCCATACCAGTCCTGGAGGGCCTGGTATGGACTGGGGGGTGAACCACACGCCATTTTTTCAATGGTTTTTCATCTATATTACCGGGAGCTAACAATTACTGCCGCAAGCAATTTTAAATTACATTTTTTGCTTTAGAAATTTTATTTTGCTTCGGTATTGTAATACAGATCAGGAAGATGCCCCACTTTACAGGCAGACTAAGGGGACCCCCAGGCACGATATTTAAAGGAATATTTCATTTTTATTGTTTTACTTTAAGCATTATTAAAATCACTGCTCTTGAAAAAACTGTTGTTTTTAAAACTTTTTTTGCATTGATACATGTCATGACAATAACTTGCATATAAGCCTTTAAAATGATCACTTTTGATTTTTCATGTTCGTGTCCCATAGATTTTAATTGTGTTCGCACAAATTTTTTGTCTGTTCGCATGTTCTGGTGCGAACCAAACTGGGGGGTGTTTGGCTCATCCCTAGTTCCCAGACATTGAGAAATTTGGAATGGCAATCAATCACAATACTGGACATCTGCTCGTGGAGCATTAGAACGGTCATAGTCTCTAATTTTTAATAGGTTTTGTCTCTCAGTTGCAGTGGCGGCTGGTGCTGTATATTTTGGGGGGGCGCAAACAAGACATCCCGCTTCCACTACCCCCGTTGGTTGCTCGGTCAGACTTCCTGTTGGGTGGAGGAAGAGGGTGGCTGTGTTTGTTCATCGTGGTCCCACTCTATGCGTGAACATAGCTACCCTCTCTTGCTCACTCCGGAGATGAACTATGCCAGCCTTTTTCAACCAGGGTGCCCAGGCACTCTGGGGTGCCTTGAGGTTTCTTCAGGGGTGCCTTGGCAAAATGCCTAAAAATTGCCCCAAAATTGTATACAAGCCTGTGGGTGGATAAAACCTGCCTTTTAGTCACACAAAGCCACAGGTTTTCACTGTACACCATTACAACCTTCTAGCTGCCAACCTCCGAACGACCAATGACATCATCTGTTGATAAGGAGGATGTCAGTTGCCTGAATATCATCCTTGTTTAACCCTCCCTTGCCTCCCTATATGAGCTTTTTGGTCTCATTAGCTAAGTGATAGAGAAAAACTGAGGGAGAAGAGAAAAATTGGAATAATTGTCAGTACCAGTTTGCAAAAAGTGTTACTGCTTTGGAAGAATAAATTACCTTTATTGTTGGGGGTCCTGGGTGTATTGATGTTGCTGCATTATGTAAAACTATCAGAACAGTTTTTCCATTTTAGTATGGGGTTCCCTTAGGACTGTCCATAATTTTAAATGGTGCCTTGACTGAAAAAAGGTTGAGAAACACTGGACTGCACACTATAAGCTATGCATAACTCCCAACTTTTTGAGATGAGAATGGGGGACACCTATTGGCAACATTATGTAGGCATAGGACACACCCCCTGTCACACCCTCTTAAAGGAGAATTATACAACAAAAAAGATTAGGTAAACCTGCAAGTGCTTTCTTTTTTACCACTACTATTCCTTTATATTGGCTTTTGAAATTTATAAATGCAGCAATTTAGAAATTGGATGAAAGGTTTAGCCCTCGGAAACACTTTTTGAAAGATAAAAAGTGCATTTTAAATACAACTATAGAGATCAGACCAAAATGAGGGACAAATGAGGAGGAAAGAGGGACGAACAGTGGGACTTTGCTCCAAATTAGGGACAGTCCCTCAAAATCCGGGACAGTTGGCAGCTATGGACTATGGGATTTGTAGCATGTGTATAGAGCAGTACAAATATCGACAACTGATGTGTACTGCTCATTCCAAACAAGCAGAAGTGAGGGGTAAAAGGGGAGATTTAGGAGCTCATGGAGTACGTTACAAGGAGGCAGAAAAACACAGTAAGAAATTATTTCATGAAAAACAAATTACAGGGCTATTAGGTACTGGACTTGTATAGATTATTTTTTGGAGAATGAGGATCCTGTTTAGTGTCACTTTAACTTGATTGGTTGCTGTAGGTTTTTCCACTTCGGCTGGTCAGACTTACATTGGCATTACAAGCAGTGTCAGTGCTTGCTTTCTTCCCTTTTGCTTTCTGAGCAATGGGCACAGAGTACTAGCTCCACCATGAGGAGGTTTATTATTTTCAAAGAAAACAAAATGTAAATGTATTTTCTCTCCATTGTGATACACTGCTCAGAAAGAATTCTGTGCATATCTCATGCTGTGCACAATGCACTACCATGCATGCTCCAGAATCCTGGCCTGTATTTAATTAGGTTAACCACATCAGCTCTGGAAGGTTTACCCCCCTTCATGACAAGGCCATTTTTTGCGATACGGCACTGCGTTACTTTAACTGACAATTGCACGGTCGTGCGACGCTGTACCCAAATATAATTGATGTCCTTTTGTCCCACAAATAGAGCTTTCTTTTAATGGTATTTGATCACCTCTGTGGTTTCTATTTTTAATTGCTATAAACAAAATTTTGAAATAAAAAACAATATTTTTTACTGGCCTCAGGTGACCTAACACCCCCCTCCGCTAAATTATTTGGACCAGTTCACAAAGCAAGGTCCATAAAGACATGGATGAGTGGGTTTGGGGTGGAGAAAATTGATCTGAGTCCTGACCCCAACCTGATAGAACACCTTTGGGACGAATTAGACCGGAGACTGGGAGCCAGGCCTTCTCGTCCAACATCAGTGCCTGACCTCACAAATGCGCTTCTAGAAGAATGGTCAAACATTCCCATAGACACACTCCTAAACCTTGTGGACAGCCTTCCCAGAAGAGTTGAAGCTGTTATAGCTGCAAAGGGTGTGGCTGCACTACTGCTGCTCTCTTGGGCTCCAGTCAGGCCTACTGATCCAAGGAACTTGATTGCTTCCTATATCCAGAGTGGATGCAGGAATCTGGGGTGGACCCAGGAGAGGATCCCCCGGATGGCCAGAGTACTGGTCCTCCCATACCAGTGTTTGAGGACCTGGGAAATGGCCCAGCTAAAGATGGAAGCCTGGCAACCTACAGAAAGTGGAGGAGGAAGTACTGGCAAAGTTAAAATTTGATTTCAAGCATAAAAAAATTGCACTTGACCGTCTTCACATTTCCAAGAGAAGACAGATGCAGCCAGAGTTAATGGCTTTGGAGGCCAAAGCGGAAAAGCAGAGTCTGCTGGTGGCCGCATTAAAAGAAACCAGCAGAGCTTTCAAGGAAAAGTATGGCAGCCTTATATAGTGTGGGGCGTGGACTTAGTCCCCCTGGGCCATGATGTTCTCTTAAACTTAAGTTTGACTCGAACCGTGGGCTCATCCCTAAGACCCCTTTCACACTGAGGCACTTTACAGGCACTACATCGCTACAAATAGCGCCTGCATAGCACTTGGAAAAGCGCCTCTCCTGTCTCTCCAGTGTGAAAGTTGGAGGGCTTTCACACTGGAGCGGTGCGCTGGCAGAACCCTAAAAAAGGTCCTGCAAGCAGCATCTTTGGAGAAATTGACATTTTTGCCCGAGGAGGGACAGAGGAAAGATCTTTGGGCTAGACTCAGGGAAGTGGAGGGATTTATTAAAAGACTGCTTCACAAAAATTGAAGTTGTCCTTTAAGACAGAATATTCTGAGAATCTTACATTAGCCCAATTACAGTTCTGGCTAACTTTAAGAAGCTATGTGAATATTTTTTGCATTCATTGATCTGTAAGTGAATCAAGCCTGAGGTCTGTTGTTGCCACATTGTTGTGTGCGGCAGGGGTCTGCTGGAGTGGTCTCTTATTCATGTGCAGTTGGTATTATTTTATCATGATTGTCTAAACCCCACATACTTCAAATATTCTGCAAAGCCAGCAGTGAGATGTACAATTGGTCTTTAGAAAAAGACAACAAAACAGTGTCAGGGCATAAAAACACAATTTTCTCATCTGGAGTCGTGAATTAGAGGAAGCACATTCTGTCGGAGCAGACCTATCTCTCTGCAGCCATTACAGGCCCATATTGGGAAGAGGCTCCATCCACATAACAGGATCAATACTGAAAGAATGGAGGAGTACTTAAGGTAAAACTGGAGCACAAAAGACTTCTTTTACTGCAGGGAGAATATTGTAAATAATAATGAATGAACAGCATGACCGTGTTTGTAAATCATAAGATTACTGATTGCAAAGATTATAAACAAATTGATAGCATTTACACTATTCTTTTCCAGGGTAAAGCTAAATTGAATTTAGTTGCGTCAAATATACTTATTTAAATTGATTCGCAAGACGTGCTTGCTCTTTCTGCTTTAAGGTGGAACTCTATACATATTTAAAATTAGTCTTTCATGCAATTTTGTGTTCAGGAAGAATTTCATCAAAATAATGGAATATTATTTTTAATATTGTGATTTTTTTTATCATTACAAAGACAAGCTTGTGGAGTGTTATTTAATGTATAAGCTTTTTCATCAGTAAAACCATAGACTCGTCTCAGTGTCAAAAGGTATTTGCGATCCAGTGGGCAAGGACTAAGCTGAGATGCTTTTGTGGCACCACACTGTTGATTTTGGGCAGTGGTCTCCAAACTGCGGCCCGTGGGCCGTATGAGGCACTTTGTTTGCCTTTATCTTGCCCTCGAGGCACTATTCCTCTCACTGACACAAACACCATGTTAAAATTACGAAGAATACCACCATGTTAATACGAAGTCGACTCCAACCCCCAAACTAACTCCCCCCGCCAACAGTGTCCTCTGTGTGCAAGGACTAGGTTAAAAGTCTTCTGTGGCACTACACTATTGATTTAAAGGCTAATGCCGTGTACACACGACCAGACTTTTCGACCGAACTGGTCCGACAGACTATTCGACCATGTGTGGGCTTCATCGGACCTTCAGAGGACCTTTTCTGTCGAAAATCAGACGGACTTAAAATTTTGAACATGTTTCAAATCTTTCCGATGGACTCGAGTCCGGTCGAAAAATCTGTTTGTCTGTATGCTAGTCCGACAGATAAAAACCGACGGTAGGGCAGCTATTGGATACTGGCTATGAACTTCCTTATTCTAGTCCGGTCGTACGTCATCACGGTCAAATCCATCGGACTTTGGTGTGATTGTGTGTAGACAAGTCCGATTCGACGTCCATCGAAAAGTCCAAAGGAATTCAGTCCGTCGAAAAGTAGGGTCGTGTGTACACGGCATAACTCTACCTTTTATGCCGCATACACACGGTCGGAATTCTCGTCGGAAAAAGCTCTGATGGTTTTCCCGTCGGAATTCCGACAGAATTTCGCTCAGACTGTCTTGCCTACACACGGTCACACCAAATTCCGACGGTCTGTAACACAGCGTCATAAAACACGTTCGACAGCACTATAGAAGGGAAGTTTAATGCTTCCGAGCATGCGTCGAATTGTTTCCGAGCATGCGTCGGAATTTTACGTGTCGGAATTGCATACACACGATCGGAAAATCCAATAGAATCTGTAATATGGTGCCAAGCTGACCCCACCGCTAAACTGACACACACCACCCCAGAGAGTGTGTGGGGGGTTCTTCTCCTTGGTGGCAGCTGTCAGTTTGGAATTTTGCCCACACAGATGCGTCATTCATTCACAGAAACCTGTGAATTAATAAATTACAAGTCCCATCTTCCACCACGCCAGATGGACTTGTAGTTCTTAAAGCGGTAGCAAACTGACAAAAAAAATAAAAAATTGGGCCGCCTGCTGATTTATCCTATAATGTGCTAATATGCACCAAATACTAGTACATTTTTGACAGACTTAACTGCAAACAGAGCCCTCAGCAGAGGGCTGTCATGGCTCCTCTAGCACTTCCACCTTCACCCAATCTTCCTTTTGGGTTTGTGGGCTCCGGCCATTTGAACAGGATCGCAATGACGTTACCCTGGCTGCAGCACAGCACTCTGCTTTCCATGGCATACTGTGTTCCCTGAATGCAGAGCGTCACTGAGCATGTGCAGAGGACATCATCAGCTATTGCTGATGTGAATATCTCCTAAATGGTGCACGTTTAGAAGATATTCATTGTACCTACAGATAAGCCTTATTCATACATCCCAACTTTTTGAGATGGGAATGAGGGATACCTACTAGCAAAAGCATGTAGGCATAGGACACGCCCCCCCTGCCACACCCCCTTAAAGGAGAATTAACCTAAAAAAAGATTAGTTAAGCCCACAAGGGATTTTTTTTTACCACTACTATTCCTTTATATTGGCTTTTAGATTTACAAATGCAGTAATTTAGAAATTGGATGAAAGGTTTGGGAAACACTTTTTGAAAGATAAAAAGCACATTCTATATACAACTATATAGATCAGACCAAAATGAGGGACAAATGGAGAAAAAAGAGGGACAGAGGGACATTTCTCCAAATCAGCAGGGCCGGGTTAACATAGGGGCTATTGGAGTTGCAGCTCCAGGCCCCTTACCTTAAGATAGGTCCATTTGCCCAAAAAAAAAATAATAATCAAAAAACAAACAAAACAAAAGTAGAGAGACCCCATTTGGGGAGTATGTAGCCAAAGACCCATCCCACCACTGGTCAAAATTTGGGGCTCCTAGGACCTATAATTCCGGAGATACAGGGCTCCTTGAGCAGCCTGTCAGAAGCTACATACAGAGTGGCCAGTTTAAATACTAGCTGGCACACTCTGTTTGCAGCAGACTGAGAGTATGAGCTCTTAGTGCCTCTCCTCACTTATTGTCAGAGGCATTGATCTCAATAGACAGCTTGGAGCTTTGGATGAATGGTAAAGTACCATTGGCCCCAGCTGTCCAATAAAAGACACATGCTCCCTTCCAGTCCAGCCCTCTTAATTACAGTTTACCCACAATCCCATGTTTTTCTCACACAGTTAAGAGGGAGAATGAGAATCTTCTGCTGCTGAAAAGGTACTGTCAGGAAGCCCATGCCAGCAACCAAGATGGTGGTGACAGAACTTCAGTTCCTGTTGTCGAGGGTGCGCTTGCACGCGCCTTTGCATGCACGTGCTCGCTAATTGTAACAGGGTCAGTACCTGGACTCAGTGCTGTCTGCTCTACAGCATTCCCTGTGTGTCTTGCAATTACTTACCTGAAGTCTGTACCTGTTGTGACCCGGCTTGCTTCCTAACTTTCCTGTTTCCTGCCTGCATCTGACCTCGGCTTGTCCTCTACTCCGCATCTGCCTGTTATTTCTGCCACTTCGCTGCCAGTCTGTTGACGACCCGGCCTGTATCCTGACTCCGCTTTTGCCTCAGCCTCTGTTCCTGACGTGCCCATTTGTGTATGACCCGGCCTGCCTGTACCTGCTTTCTCTTCAGCCTTAGAGGTGCCACCATCTCTCCTGCTGCTGCATCTGCACTTCCGCCTGTGGGTGCCTGCTTGTTCCAGCTTTCTGCCTACTACTGTTCTTGGACTCCTACAGACATCTGTACAGTCAGGCCAGGAGTTCCGATCCAGCTCCAGGTTCAGCAATCCTGCCAGGCACTCGTGCGACTCTGCATCTCGGCACTCCCTTTCAGCTCTATCAGGGGCTCCAAGTCAGAGCTGTAAGAGAGGCCTTCCTCTGCATATCAGGCTCCATCATCAGGTATGTGACAGGTACTGTTTTAATCAAGCTAAATCATATATTATTATGCTATATGTTATAACATAATAATTTATTATTTATCTATTTACTGTGAAATGACTGGTTGGAAGTTATGACTATGAACTTCAGTAATTTGTCCGTTAAGCCACCTGCTTGAGTACAGTTTTTGAAAATATAGGAAATTACCTTAAAAACAATATATATAATTATTTGTATAATTCTTACTTATGGTAATTAACCCCTTGCCACCCACTCCAATTCTGACACTTCTCTCCTATATGTAATAATCATAATTTTTTCGCTAGAAATATACCCAGAACCCCCAAACATTATTATGGTATTTGAGCAGCAATTTTTCAAACGTGTTTTTATTTGGAAAGAAACTTTCATTAAAAAAGAAAAACACGAAACTTAGCCCGCTTTTTTTGTATACTATGAAAGATGATGTTATGCTGAGTAAATAGATACCTAAAATGTCACACTACACTATACAATTGTGCACAATTATTGCTGTAGCTCTAACGTTTGCGGTGTATGTAACCTGTGTGTATCTGGCTCTGATACTAGCCAGTGCCTCACCAGCCACTGACCTCATCGCACCTCCCTGACCCAAATCTTAAAAAGACATTTGGACAGGGCTGTACGAATGCCGTAGCTGTGATGCTTTACTTTACAGCTGCAACTTTTTTTTGTGGTAATTTCTTTAGCTGCAGCATCTTTAACTCAGCCTGCAGAGTTTGACAGGCAGCACCGCGTGTCAGACTAGTTTATTGATTTCAATGGGGCCACTCTGCAACTGCAAGCCAAGCTCGCTCGCAGTAGCAGCATAGTTCAACAATGTAAAACTACTATTCACCAATGTTAAAAAAAAAAAAAAGGAGGTGGCAGTAGCACCTCATGAACGCCTGTCAGCTACTGCTATACCCACTCATTGAAAAGCAATCCACCACAGATCACTTTTCAAAGGGCAGTAAGCATTACTGCAAAAGTGAAAGAAACTTGAAACACATCATCCACTTCACACTCACCACCAATCAGGTCACTCCCCAGCCATTTTCCATGTTAGCCACCTCCCTTCAACTTATAAAAATAGAAAATGAAAAGCATTGTCTGAATGGCGCTGGTGCCAAGCAGCTGACCTCCTGTGTTCAGAATGCAGCAGAACAGCGGCTTGACATGGGAGAAGCAAGTGGAGATCACCAGAGAAGAGGTGTCTACGTAAGGTATTTTCAGCTTCCAGGGGGATACCACATGTATGATACTGTATATACATAGTTACACTGGTCCAAGCTACATATAAGATATCTGGAATTCTCCTTTAAATGTACCTGAAAAAGTCTAGCTGAAGTGATATAGATATAAATCCTGAATAATAATAATAATAATAATATAGTGGAATAACATATAAAGCCCTCATGCACACAGGAAGTTTTTTTTCCTCCCCTCTACGAATTTGCTTCAGGAAAATGCGTCTCAAAAGGTGTGTAGGTTCACACTGACATCAGGAATAAAATTGTGTGAGTTCAGCTGAAGTTCCGACTTCGGGGACGACTTCAGAGACATCTGTGCGGGTTGCTGCACCCCCTTGTCCTGGCCCTGGTGGCAAGTATTAAAATCTGAAGTCCTCACAGGTGGAAAGTACAAAACTAAATACTGATAATATAAGAAACCTTTCACGTCACATTATGTTATTGTTTGATTATATTTGAATGTTTTCTGAAAGATTTAGCGCTGCGCAAATTGGTATTTTACTATTCCACTTCTGGCCTTTCACAAAAACGACCAGAATTTTACATTTGATGGCCCTTTAAAAAACCTCCACCGTTCTTTTTTTTTTTTTTTTTTTTTGCTGTAATGAGACAGAGAGAGCAACCAAAAAACTTCTTGGGGTTTTGGAAGCCTCATTTCCTCTATGATGATAAAGCAAAGCAACACCAGTTGACTTACAAATAGCGCACATTTGCATTAGAGGCACCCGTATCTCTTCTGCTGTGTGTTCATAGACGCCAATACACTTTTACTTCCTCTACTTCCTCTATTATATGCCTAATTTCTGAGAGATGTAAAATAGTGTGTGCTCATCACCATGCGGGTTTTCAAGCTGCTCTGTAGCTCTGATAAAAGCGTCAAGCTGGGAAATGTATTAGTCTAGCAGGAACATCTGTTTTTTTGGCAAGCACAACATGCCATCGGCCTGGCAGCGGCACTACAATTGCCAGTGTGCGTATCATGCCGATCGCCAATTGATGACTTGTCTCCCTTAGAGCAAAATGAAAATTAGGACCTATATTTGATTAGAAGGAAGTGATACGTTCAGAAATGACTTCCGACATAAATGTTTTGAAAACTATTTATTGAAACCTATACAATAAAAACAGGCAAAGTAATAAAAATTTCCATATTTTAAGCCGCGGGAAGGATAGACGGGAAGCTGGCGCCTGAGCGAAGAGTCCCCATTAAAATTTGTAACGATCCTGCCAAGTCCAATCATTTTTCGAATATTCCAAGTGTGCAATTGCTACTCAATATGTGTCAGCTGTTTTTGCAGACAATAAGGTTTATTAACCCATCAAGAAAGAGCTGTTGGTACTCAAGAGGCAATAGCAAAATAAAATTGTGCTCTACTGTATATGTGAAATTAACTGTGATCACCCAGGTACAAATGCAAAGTAACTGAAGATAAACAAACTAAATTCATGGAGATTTTAGGAAACTTTTAAATTGAGTTTTTACTCAATTCTTTTTTTGTTCTAGCTGGGCAAGAGGATTAAAATAGAACTCTAGCTTATACCCCTGAGGGTCTAGCAGGGTTCAATCCATATCTATCCTCTCCGATTTGTTGCTTCTGTTCCTTACCCTGTTCAGTTTCAACACTTGTCTTTTAATAACGTGGTAATAACCACTTTGCGTCCTGCACAATTTTTCACAAATGTTTAAATCAACATTTTTGGCTAGAAAATAAATTTTTAGACAGGCACGTGATTTTGTGCACAGGTACGTGATTTTGTACGCGGGTACGTGATTTCATAAACAGGTACTTGATTTTGTGCGCAGGTACGCGATTTCATGCACAGGTGCATGATTTTGTGCGCAGGTACGTGATTTTGTGCACAGGTACGTGATTTCGTGCACAGGTACGTGATTTTGTGCGCAGGTAGGTTATCTTGTGCGCAGGTACGTGATTTAGTGCACAGGTACATGATTTTGCGCACATATACATGATTTTGTGCACAGGTAAATGATTTTGTGCACAGGTAAATGATTTTGTGCACAGGTATGTGATTTTGTGCACAGGTACATGATTTCGTGCACAGGTATATGATTTTGTGCACAGGTACATTATTTTGTGTGCAGGTATGTGATTTCATGCACATGTACGTGATTTTGTGCACAGGTACGTGATTTCACACACAGGTACATGATTTAGTGCACAGTTATATGATTTTGTGCACAGGTACGTGATTTTGTGGGCAGGTACGTGATTTCATGCACAGGTACGTGTTTTGTGCACAGGTACGTGATTTCACACACAGGTACGTGATTTTGTGCACAGGTACATGATTTCGTGCACAGGTATGTGATTTTGCGTACAGGTACGTGGTTTTGTGCGCAGGTACGTGATTTTGTGCACAGGTACCTGATTTCACACACAGGTACATGATTTTGTGCACATGTATATGATTTCGTGCACAGGTACATGATTTTGTGCACAGGTACATGATTTCATGCACAGGTACGTGATTTTGTGCACGGGTACGTGATTTAGTGTACAGGTACGTGATTTTGTGCAGGATGGCCACCCTGCCACAGTATATCTGCAAGGGGCAGTCCATAACAGGTTAAAGGAAGTTGAAAAATAATAGACTTCCTGGTTGGATCACCAGGTGAAAATAGAGGGAAAAAGGTGTAAAGACAGAAAACCAATGCAGCCACAACATCTAATGATTGGTAAGCTTCATTATAATACACTTTTCGTTTTTGGTTTATTACCGCTTTGAAGGAAATCTGTAGTTAGAGAAACATGTCAGCTGCTACTGTTGACCTTTAAAAATACTGGTTCCCCGGATGTCTTTTGCCAATTCATGAGTCTATCACTAAGAACAAGGGTATGTCAAGTGTAGTAGAGCCAAGTCAGGACTCCTAGCTAGGGATGAGTCGAACACCCCCCAGTTCGGTTTGCATCAGAACATGCGAACAGGCAATACATTTGTTTGAACATCCGAACACCGATAAAGTCTATGGGACTCGAACATGAAAAATCTAAAGTGCTAATTTTAAGGCTTATATGCAAGTTATTGACATAAAAAGTGTTTGGGGACAATGTATCAATGCAAAAAATAGTTGTAAAAACGTCAGTTTTTCAGGAGCAGTGATTTTAATAATGCTTAACCACTTACCCACTGGGCACTTAAACACTAGGGGTGCAACGGATCGTCGCCGATCCGTGATCCGAACGGGCCACCCCGTTCGGATCGGCACACCCCGCGATCCGCGGAGCGCTCCGCGGCCTCGGCCTTAGGAAAATTACCCAGCCAATATCCTGCATTACCCTGCGGATACTCTGCATTACCCTGCGGATACTCTGCATTACCCTGCGGATACTCTGCATTACCCTGCGGATACTCTGCATTACCCTGCGGATACTCTGCATTACCCTGCGGATACTCTGCATTACTCTGCGGATACTCTGCATTACTCTGCGGATACTCTGCATTACTCTGCGGATACTCTGCATTACTCTGCGGATACTCTGCATTACTCTGCGATACTCTGCATTACCCAGCCGATACCCAGCCAATACTCTGCGATACCCAGCCAATACTCTGCGATACCCAGCCAATACTCTGCGATACCAGCCAATACTCTGCGATACCCAGCCAATATTACAGTGGGGAGAGGATGTGGATATTACAGTGGGGGACTATATGGTGGCGTAATTTTCACGGGTTTTTGCAAATTCAATTATTATTTGCTGATCCGAAAATGATCCGATCCGTGACTCCTGATCCGAGGATCGATCCGATCCGTGAGTTTTTTGATCCGTTGCACCCCTATTAAACACCCTTCCTAACCAGACCAATTTTCAGCTTTCGGTGCTCTCACACTTTGAATGACAATTACTCAGTCATGCAACACTGAACCCAAATGGATTTTGTGTCCTTTTTTTCACACAAATAGAGCTTTCTTTTGGTGGTATTTAATCACCGCTGGGTTTTTACATTTTTGCGTTATAAATCAAAATATACAGAAAATTCGGTAAAAAAAATAAATAAAAATTCTTTGTTTCTATTAAAATTTATTGCAGAGTATTGGCAGAGTATTGGCAGAGTATTGGCGAGTATTGGCAGAGTATTGGCAGAGTATTGGCAGAGTATTGGCAGAGTATTGGCGAGTATTGGCCAGTATTGGCAGAGTATTGGCGAGTATTGGCAGAGTATTGCAGTGTTGCAGTGTTGCACAGTGGTGGCAGAGCATTGCAGTGGTTGCAGAGCATTGCAGTGGTGGCAGAGCGTTGCACAGTGGTTGCAGAGCGTTGCACAGTGGTTGCAGAGCATTGCACAGTGGGGGCAGAGCGTTGCACAGTGGGGGCAGAGCATTGCACAGTGGGGGCAGAGCGTTGCACAGTGGGGGCAGAGTATTGCACAGTGGTTGGTGGCAGAGCATTGCACAGTGGTTGGTGGCAGAGCATTGCACAGTGGTGGCAGAGCATTGCACAGTGGTGGCAGAGCATTGCACAGTGGTGGCAGAGCATTGCACAGTGGTTGGTGGCAGAATATTGCACAGTGGTGGCAGTGTATTGACCAGCGCTGTGGGCACTACACATCCAGCCCACAGCGCTGGTCCCGTCTCTCCCCCCTCTCCGCTTCTCTCCTCTCTGTACCGATCGGTACAGAGAGGGGAGGGAGGAACCGGCGTCATGACGTGACGCCGGTTTGTGTACATGTGATCGCTCCGTCATTTGACGGAGCGATCACGTGGTAAACGGCCGCTATCAGCGGCCGTTTACCGTGATCCGTGATGCGCCGGGTCCTCGGGACCCGGCGGTCGCGGATGTTCCCGAGTGCGCGCCCCAGGGGGCGCGCGGGAGCAAGTTTCTGGGAGGACGTCCGTAGGACGTCCTCCCAGGATAAGCCGACCGCGCTGTAGCCGTCTTTTGACTATAGCGCGGTCGGCATGTGGTTAAAGTGAAACAGTAAAAGTGAAATATTCCTTTAAATTTCGTACCTGGGGGGTGTGTATAGTATGCCTGTAAAGTAGTGCTTGTTTCCCGTGCTTAGAACTGTCCCTGCACAAAGTGTAATTTCTAAAGGAAAAAAAGTCATTTAAAACTCGCGGCTATAATGAATTGTCGGCTCCCGGTAATACAGAAAACAGTCATTGAAAGTCATTGATAAAAAAAAAAAAAATGTGTGGGGGTCCCCCCAAATTCAATTACCAGGCCCTTTAGGTCTGGTATGGATATTAAGGGGAACCCTCCATCAAATTTAAAAGGAAAATAACGTGGTGTTCCCCCCAAATATCCATACCAGACCCTTCAGGTCTGGTATGGATTTTAAGGGGAACTCCACGCCAAATTAAAAAAAAAATGACATGGGGTTCCCCCAAATATCCATATCAGACCCTTTATCCAAGCACGCAACCTGGCAGGCCGCAGAAAAAAGGGGGGACGAGAGAGCGCCCCTGCTCCTGAACCGTACCAGGCCACATACCCTCAACATGAGAAGGATACTTTGGGGGTCTGTGACCCCTCAAAACACCATGTCCCCATGTTGATGGGGACAAGAGTCTCAGCCCCACAACCCTTGCCCGGTGGTTGTGGGGGTCTGCGGGCGGGGGGCCTATCGGAATCTGGAAGCCACCTTTAACAAGGGGACCCCCCAGATCCCGCCCCCCCCTGTTTGAAATGGTAACGGGTACATTATACACCTACCATTTCACAAAGAAAGTGTAAAAAATTAAAAAAAAACACACACAGACACCATTGGGATAAGTCTTTTATTAAAAATAAAAAAAATTTTTAAAAAAGATTCCAGCGGTGGTAATCCACTCTCGGTATCCTGCGATGGGTGATCTCTTCTCCGGGGTCCAGCGATGGATGATCTCTCCTCTCCAGGTCCAGGGTCCAACAATGATGTCCAGCGCAGCGCATCCTGTCTCAACCGGAGACACCGCGGGAATCCCGGCAGCCTGACAGGTCTCTTAGCTGAGGACTGGGCCACCCGTCACGTGACCCCATCCCCCTCTGCGTTACATCAGGGGGGCGGGGTCACCCGCACGTCACTGGGGAAGCCCGGGTTTCCCCTTGCGTCAGAGGTTCCCCTTAATATTCATACCAGACCCATTATTAAAATCACGGCTCCCGAAAAAACGTCCGGCAAGACCCAGGACCCCGAACACTTTTTATGATAATAACTTGCATATAAGCCTTTACAATTAGCACTTTAGATTTCTCCCATAGACTTTTGCAGGGTGTTTTGAATTTGCTGCGAACACCCCAAATTTTTCGCTGTTCGGCAACGGGCGAACAGGCAATGTTGGAGTCGAACATAAGTTTGACTCAAACTCGAAGCTCATCCCTACTCCTAGCTGCATTGATGCTTGAAGTCAGTAAAGGAATGATGTTACTCCTCTTCTCTTCAGCACTGCAGTGTCCCGGAGATTCCCGACGGTTGTTGGCATCTTTGGCTGGATCAACTTCCAGGTACTGATCTTCAGTAATTTTTATTGGCCTGGCGGTGATGACATCACTCCAGTGCATGTGGCTAGCTAGCTGTTAAAGTACTCAAACTTCTGCCTGGTTCCTTCAGTTTTTCAAGTGAACGGTGATTGGGGGGTGGAGGCAATCGTCGGGGCCAAACGTTACGGAAATTTTGTCTTGTTCACCAGGAACTGAACAAAATTCGCTCTGTGTATGGACAGCTTAAGTTCAACATATCCAAGTCTTTATAACTAGACGTGTGCAATGTCGAAAAAATTGGTTCATTTTAGTTTCATTTGTTTCTTGTTTTTTTGTTGTTCAGGTCATTCGTTATGATCGAAAAATCAAAAATTCGAAAATTCTGAAAATCGTAAATTTGAAAATCCGTAATCCTTAAATTTGTAAATTCTAAAATCCGTAAATTCGTATATTTGAAAATCCAGAAATTCGGAAATTTGAAAATTTGAAAATCAGAAATACAGAAATTCGAAAATTCTGAAATTCGAAAATCAGAAATACGGAAATTCTAAATAATTAACTAACTAACTAATAATAACCAATAAATTATAGGTATTGGAATTTCCTTTCAAATTTGGCTGTTAGTGAAGGTAATGAATAGGAATTTATCCGAAGTTACGAATTATCCGAAATAACGATTTGTCGCATCTAAACAAATGGAACAGAACAAATTAATAATAATAATAATTATAATAAAATGTTTTTATTATTATTTATTATTATTAATTAATTACGTTCCATTCGTTATTTTGGAAATTTCGTAAATTCGGATAAATTCCTATTCGTTATGGAGTTCCCCCTAAAGATTCATACAAGACACACTGCCTGGTATTGTCAGGGATCAAAGTTGGATCCCTGTTCATTGAAGTCGTACGCATGCCGGACTTCAAGTTGCAGGGCAAAGTTGGATCCAAAGTGCAACGACTGTCGTGTCGTACCAGTGTGAATCCAGCCTAAGTCAGGTTACAGCAGGTTAAAAAAAAAAAAAAAATAAAAAAATGGATTGGTAGTTGTTCCGCTGCATGATACCAGCTGCGTCATCATTGGCTTAGTGGAAAACCAGACAATTCCAGTCCTGCACCTTTATGAGGGTCCATCTATCATTAGCTAGCAACACAGTGTCTTCCTGTATGTCTGCCTTAATCTTGAAACCTTACTCCTCTTTCCTGCCTTTTCTCTAAATCTCAACTTTAACACTCACTTCCCTTCCTGCCTTGTATTTGAACCCTTACTTCTTTCCAGTGGCTGCCCATCCATTAGGGGTGCAGGGATGCCCCCCTAATCCATGCGCCCGGCCCCTAATCTACATGCAGGGCATCGGATGCATGGATTTCAATGTGTTTTTTTTTTTTTAAGCACGTGATTGAGGCTCTAATTGGCTTAAAAAAGGGTGGGCTGGGGCGCAGAGCACTGCGCCCCGAGCCCACCCACTTCTGTGACATTAGCAAATTAATATTCGCTAATGTCTTCCTGCTTCTCCTCCCAGTCAATCAGGAAGCGGCTCCTGAGATCCAATTGGCCTCCTGTTCGGCCGGGAGGAGAAGCATCGGCCCCAGCAGCAGCAGTCTCTCTTAGGGCCTACCCCGGATTGATTCAGCAGTGTACCGCCACCTCGTCCTCCTCTCTGCATCTCTCACTGTATAGGGGAAGGAGGCCATGGATCGCGCAGGGGTGGTGGCGGTAGTGCGAGGACCACCGCCGTCACCCTGGGGGGGGTGGTGTGTAGTGCAAGTGAGAGGGCCAGTTCTGTTTGCCACCCGCCTACCAATTAGCGCAACACCAACTTTGCAGAGCTACTTTTGGCGACTTCGGGGGCGATTTCAATAGACATCTGTGCATGAACCCTCAAAGATGTCTTTCAATTCGCCCCGGAATTCGCACTGAAATGCGGGTTTGAAATCGTGCGAGTTCAGCTGAACTTCAGTGTGATCGAGGGCTCATAACCTTAGCTCTTATGCCCTGTACACACGACCAGACTTTCCAGCAGACTAGGTCCGGCGGAGTTCCCGCCGGAACTCCGGCGGAGTTCCGACGGACCTTCCGAATAAACAGACTTGCCCACACATGACCGGACTTTCCGGCAAAAAACGGCGTGGGGGTCCCCCCCCAAAGTACGACGGGACTAGAAAAGAAAGTCAATCTCGCCGCTTTTATTGGCAAAATTGACACCTTGCGAGCCCCGTCGCATGGTATGGATTTTAAGGGGAATCCTAGCAGGCACCCCGGCCGGTCAGGAAAGGGGGTGGGGACGTGCGAGCGCCCCCCCCTCTGAGCCGTACCAGGCCGCGTGCCCTCAACATGGGGGTGCTTTGGGGAAAGGGGGGCCCTGCGCCCCCCACCCCAAAGCACCTTGTCCCCATGTTGATGAGGACAATGGCCTTTTCCCGACAACCCTGGCCGTTGGTTGTCGGATTCTGCAGGCGGGGGGCTTATTGGAATCCGGGAGCCCCCTTTAATAAGGGGGCCCCCAGATCCCGGCCCCCAACCCTATGTGAATGAGTATGGTTTACGATGTACCCCTACCTATTCACCTGGTGAAAAAAGTGTAAATAAAAAAACAACACAAGTTTTTAAAATACTTTATTACACAGCTCCGGGGGTCTTCTGCCGTCTTGGGGGGTCTTCTCTTCTTCCGTCTTGGGGGGGTCTTTTCGCTGGACTCCTCCGCTATCTTCTGCTAGCTCTTTTACTAGCGGAGGAGCCTGGCTTTCTTCTTTGTCGTTGCCGCCGTCCGGAGGTCTTGTTCTGACTTTGGGGGTCTTGTCCCGCTCTTCGGTTCTTCTGTCGCTGTCGTCGCCTAAAGGGGGCCTTGAGAGGTAATGAAGTCCTCCTCTTCCTCCCTCTGTTCTGCCTCAAGTGCCCTGTCCATTATTCCACGAAGCGTGTGCTCCAACAGGAAAACAAGAGGGACAGTATCACTGATGCAAGCACTGTCACTGCTCATCATCCTCGTGGCCTTATTAAATGGTGACAGTACAGTGCATGCATCCTTGATCAGTAGCCACTGGCATGGCGAAAAAAAGCCAAGCTCCCCTGTCCCTGTACTGATGCCATACTCACACAGGTACTCCTCTGCTGCGTGTGCAGCCACTGCAGCATTGCCAATGTTGAGTTTCACCTGGTGGGCATGTCACAAATGAGGCGGTTCTTGGGCAAGTTGCATTCTTTTTGAAGGTCAGCCGAGCACTGGCATTATATGACGGACGAAAATGCCCACAGACTTTCCTGTCCTGCCTCAGGAGATTCTGTAAGCCCGGGTACCGGCACAAGAACCGCTGCACCACCAAATCAAGGACTTGAGCAAAACAGGGAACATGGGTCAAGTGTCCCTGTCGGAGGGTGGAGAGGAGGTTGGTGCCATTGTCGCAAACTACCATTCCTGGCTTAAGCTGGCATGGCGTCAACCACCTCTGAGTCTGCCCCTGCAGAGCTGACAGAATCTCTGCCCAAGTGTGAGTGAGTGCTTGCGTAGCCCCTTAAAAGCCTATGGAGCATTGATGGTTCTGAGGAGAAATCAGTAAGAGGCCATAGAGGAAGAAGAAGAGGAGGAGGTGGAGGAGATAGGTGTGGCAGAATCACCACTACTAGCATTTTGGAGGCGTGGTGGTGGAACAAGCTCCAACAATACTGCACCCTGTCCTGCATCCTTCCTAGCTGCCAGCAGAGTTACCCAGTGCGCCGTGAAAGAAAGGTAACGTCCCTGTCCATGCCTGCTGGACCATGAGTCAGCGGTAATCTGCACCTTACTGCTTACCACCCTGTCCAATGAGGCCAAGACATTGCCTTACACATGCCGGTAGAGAGCCGGAATGGCCTTCCCTGAAAAGAAATGGTGTTTGTGAACATGACACTAAGGTACGGCACATTCCACAAATTCAGGAAAGGGGGCAGAATCTGCCAGCTGAAAAGGCAGCAGTTGGTGTGCTAGCAATTTATCCAATCTAGCATTCAGCCGCTGAGCATGGGGATGGCTGGGACTGAATTTCTTTCTACGGTTTAGCAACTGGGGTAGGGAAATTTGCCTGCTACAATCGGATGTTGGTGTAGCGATAGCAGATTGCCCGCAAGTACTTGGCACATATTTCTACACCTTTACTCAGTGCAGGTTTCTGAGAGGACTGAAGGTATAGTGGGGGTTGGAGATCCCAGCTGATGAGGAGCAAGGAGAGATCTGCCTTGTTCTTTGGTGTGGGTCTTTTAAGTACTGTTGCCAACGGACTGCATGGGAGATCGACATATGTCTGGTCAAGCATGTGGTGCCCAAGCGGCTGCTGTTTTGGCCACGCTTGATACGCTTCAGACATATGTTGTAAACAGCAACAGTGCGAGCTGCTGCACACGTATCAAAAAAGGCCCACACCAAAGAACTTTTCAAAATACGCAGGGAGTCAGCAGCGCCCTGCACATGCGAAGCTCTGCGGTGTGATGCAGTTGGGTGGCTGCCCTTAAGCTGGCCCCTGGAGGGCATCCTGCCTCATTGGAGATGTGCCTCCTCCTCTCTTCTATCAGGCACCCACGTAGAGTCAGTGACCTCATCATCCCCTCCCACCTCGTCACTGGAGCAAACCTGGCCGTATGCTGCAGCTGGGGGAACATGACTGCCAGTTTCTTGTCCTTCTTGGGCACCCCTTCTCCCTGGGCTCACGTTACTGCCTTCCTCAACCTGGGTACCATCATCGGAGCCTTTAAAACGCTGCGCATCCTCCTGCAGCACGTAGCCGACACTGTGGTCGAACAGTTCGGTGGGACTCCTCCGTGCATGATGGTGGGGCTAGGGAAAGAGTAACTGATGACATTGAGCCGATGGAATAGGCCGCTTTGGCAGCGGCATTGGCAGGCAAAGTACTCTGAGCCTGGGTGACAGAGGATGAAGAGTTATCCACTTTACCAACTCTTCTGCATGTTGTGGATCAACACGGCCAGCTGCCGAAAAAAAGGACAAGCGTGCCCCACGGCCACGTGCTGAGGATGCACCGTGTCCACGACCAGCACTGTTGGCTGTAGATACAGAGCATGCTTGCCCTCTTTTAGTGGCCTGTGAGTGTCTGCCTCTCCTTGGTGGCCTTCCAGACATGCTGTAAAATTTTATTAGCAAAACACTGCCTGATGTTTACTAGAAAAAGTACACCAGGAATGGCCTGCAGTCAGATATAGGCTTGGCTAGACTAGAATGCAGTGGATATATATATGTAGGAGACTGTATATATATTTTATGCACTGCAGATCACTGAATCACCGGCCTGCCTGCCAGAACGTATATTTGAAAACGTACATAAGCAATGGCCTGCAGTCAGATATAGGCTTGGCTAGACTAAAATGCAGTGGATATATATATGTAGGAGACTGTATATATATTTTATGCACTGCAGATCACTGAATCACCTGCCTACCTGCCTGAAAGTGTATTTGAAAACGTACACCAGGAATGGCCTACAGTCAGATATAGGCTTGGCTAGACTGGAATGCAGTCGATATATATATGTAGGAGACTGTATATATATTTTATGCACTGCAGATCACTGAATCACCTGCCTACCTGCCTGAAAGTGTATTTGAAAACGTACACCAGCAATGGCCTGCAGTCAGATATAGGCTTGGCTATACTAAAATACAGTGGATATATATATGTAGGAGACTGTATATATATTTAATGCACTGCAGATCACTAAATCACCTGCCTGCCTGCCTGAAAGTATATTTGAAAACGTGCACCAGCAATGGCCTGCAGTCAGATATAGGTTTGGCTAGACTATAATGCAGTGGATATATATATGTAGGAGACTGTATATATATTTAATGCACTGCAGATCACTGAATCGCCTGCCTGGAAGTGTATTAGAAAACGTATACCAGGAATGGCCTGCAGTCAGATATAGGCTTGGCTAGACTAGAATGCAGTGGATATATGTGTAGGAGACTGTATATATATTTAATGCACTGCAGATCACTGAATCACCTGCCTGCCTGAAAGTGTATTTGAAAACGTACACCAGGAATGGCCTGCAGTCAGATACAGGCTTGGCTAGACTAGAATGCAGTGGATATATATATATATATATATATATATATGTAGGAGACTGTATATATATTTTATGCACTGCAGATCACTGAATCACCTGCCTGCCTGAAAGTGTATTTGAACACGTACACCAGCAATGGCCTGCAGTCAGATATAGGCTTGGCTAGACTGGAATGCAGTGGATATAAATATATGTAGGAGACTGTATATATATTTCATGCACTGCAGCTCACTGAATCACCTGCCTGTCTGAAAGTATATTAGTAACAGTACGCCAGGAATGGACTGCAGTCAGATCTAGCTAAACTGGATACAGTGGATATATATATATATATATATATATATATATATATATATATATATATACACACACACACACGAGACTGACTGTATATATATATATATATATATATATATATATATATAAAATACACTGCAGCTAACGGAATCACCTGCCTGCCTGAAGTATATTAGAAAGAGTACACCAGGAATGGACTGCAGTCAGATCTAGCTAAACTGGATACAGTGTATATATATATATATATATATATATATATATATATATATATATATATATATATATATATATATATATATATATATATATATATATATTACACACACACACACATACACAAGCCTGGATGTTTGTATATATAATATAAATACACTGCAGTTAACTGAATCGCTCTCTCGGTCAACGCCAGCAACACGCTACACAGGGCCGACGTGCACAAAGAACCACAAATGCTGGCGCTCAGAGCACCGATGTAATATCACACAATCAAATAGTTGATAATAATGAAGGCAAATAATAGCAATACGAAATCTACAATAATTAATTGATATATAAAAAGTGTCCAATCAACAAAAGAAGTGAGTCTATAATACTTAAAGCGGAAGTAAACCCCCCTATCGTTTTCAGCCAAGGAAGCTGCCATCTTTGCCTCTGTTTAATCTTCAACTGCCACGGTGCTGCACATGTGATCCGTTATGACACCAGCCATTGGATGGTTTGACTGTTTGGTTGAGAGCACAGCCAATGTGCAGTTAGCATTCCTGGCATGCCTTTTTTTTTTTTAAACTGTTAAATCGATGGGTTTACTTCCGCTTTAATGTGTAGGAGATGTCCAATCAGCGGTGATTAATGCTAGATTGCAAGCTGGGAAGATGAATCAGAACGATTTTACACTGTCACGTGCAGGCGGCCTTATATAGTGTGAGGCGTGGACTTAACCCCCTGAGCCATAATTGGCCAAAGGCACCCTACTACCCTACTACCAATTATGGCACTCTTTGCTGACTGTGCTGCGATTGGCCAAAGCTTGAGGGTCATAGTGCATGCTTGGCCAATCATCAGACAGCAATGCACTGCGCACCCGCAGTGCATTATGGGCCGTTACGCGCTGCTCGAATTTGGCGCGAACGCCCCATAATGTTAGTTTTTCGACGAACAGGCGAACAGCCAATGTTTGAGTCAAACTCATGTTCGACCCAAACAGAAAGCTCATCCCTACTCCTCTCCCTTCCACCCTTTCTTCTGGATAAGAGTCAGAATCCTTATTCCCCTCCCTGCCTTTCTTCTGATCCATAACCTAAAGCCTTAATCTCCACCCTGCCTTTTCTCCGATTCTAAACCTGAAGCCTTACTTCCTTCCTTGCCTTCTTTCTGATCCTGAAACCTTACCCCTTCACCCACTCTATCTCATTTTCTGAACCTGAAGCCTTACTATTCTCTTTGTCTTTCTTCTGATTCTGAACATGAACCCTAACTCCCCTCCCTGCCTTTCTTCGGGTTCTGAACCTGAAACCTTACTCTTCTGCTTAACTTTTCTCAGATTGTGAACCCGATCCGAACCTGAATTTGAAGCCTTACTTTCATGCTATAAAGCTATTATTTTCAAACCAGGTTGCACTTATAAACGGCATTGAAACAGATTCAAAGACCAATCGTTAATTTACATAACAAACAACAAAATGTTTATGTAATAAAAACAGCAGTACTCCAAAAAATTCAATTACAAGTACTTTTTTGTACTATTTCACCTACAAAATGTTTTACTTCTCTCTATTATCTCTTAGTTTCTTTGCCTTTCTTCTGTTCTTGAACCTGAACACTTACTCTCCTCACTGCCTTTCTTCTGATTCTAAATATGAAGTCTCACTTCCCTCCGTGTATTTTTTTCTGATTCTAAACCTGAACCCTTACTTCCCTCCCTGCCTTTCTTCTGATTATGGACCTGAAACCATTACTTCCCTAACTGCCTTTTCTCTGATTGTAAACCTGAACCCATACCCACTTCTCAACCTTGTTTCTGGTTCAGATCCTGAACCATTACTGCATCCATTGCCTCATCTCCAATTTTGAACCTGAACCTTTACTCCCTACCTTTTACCTGATTTTAAATTATAAACCCTTTACTCCTCTCCCTGCCTGTATTCAGATTCTGAACCATTACTCCCCTCCTTGCCTTTCTTCTGAAAATAAACCTAAAACTTTACTCTTCTACCTACCTTTTCTCTGATTGTGAACCTGAACCCGTACCCCGATCCCTGCCTTGTTTCTGATGCTGATCCTGAACCTTTACTATGCTCCCTTTCTTGTCTCTGATTCTGAACCCGAACCCTTACTACCCACCCTGCCTTATCTCTTATTCTGAACCTAAAACCTAACTCTCCTCCTTGCATTTCTTCTGATCCTGAATCCAAACCTTTACTCACCTCCCTGCCCTTTTTTTTTTATCTTGAACTTGAACCCTTACCCACCTCTCTGCCTTATTTCTGATTCTAATTCTGAATTCTTACTATGCCCTCTGCCTAGTCTTGGATTCTAAACATGAACCTTTACTCACCTTCTTGCTTTGTCTCTAATTCTGAACCTGAACCCTTACTTCCCTCCCTGCCTTGTCTGAACGTGAACTTATATTCCTCTTCATGCCCTTTTTCTTTTTTCTGAATTTGAACCCCTTCTCCCCTCCTTGCCTTATCTCTAATTCTAAAGCCAAACCCTTACTTACCTCCTTGATTTGTTTGCAATTCTGAACCTGAACCCTTATTCCTCTACCTGCCTTGTCTTTTATTCCAAACGTGAACCCTAACTCCCTTGCCTGCCTCATGTACAATTTAAGTAGGATGAAGACTGAAGTAACTCTTTGAATAAATTGAATGAATCACGGTTTAACACTCAGGAATTTAGGCAAGTAACTTTTAGCAGATACCCAAAGCACTTAAAGAACTCTTCTGCTGGCTAGTAAACTGGCAAATGGAGTTCCCCTTTAATTAGCACTGGCAAGGTGAAGAGTCACTTTAAGGACATCAGGTTAAGATGAAATATCACTTTAAGGATTATGCCACGTACACACGATCGGAATTCTCGTCGGAAAAAACTCTGACGGTTTTTCGGACGGAATTCCGACGGAATTCCGCTCAAGCTGTGTTGCCTACACACGATCACACCAAATTCCGACGGTCAATAACACAGCGGCATAAAACACGTTCGACAGCACTATAAAAGGGAAGTTTAATGCTTCCGAGCATGCGTCGAATTGTTTCCGAGCATGTGTCGGAATTTTGCGTGTCGGAATTGCATACACACGATCGGAAAATCCGATAGAAAGGTTTTCCGTCGGAAAAATTGAGAACAGGTTCTCAATTCAAAGTCCGTCGGAAATTCCGACAGAAAAAGACTGTTGGGCATACACACGGTCGGAAAATCCGATGAAAAGCTCCCATCGGACTGTTTCCATCGGAAATTCCGACTGTGTGTACGCCGCATTAGGGTTAAGTTTTACAGAAATTGCTTTGGAAGGAAACAGTCGAACTGGAGTGTGTCCCTTTAATTGAAAACCAACTAATTTCCTCCTTGGATAGCAAAAGTCTGAAGTGAGGGTATGTAGAATTTCTGTTAAGCAGGGAAGCATAGAGATGAATACTGTTATCCTGCAGGCAGTGTTGATAAAGGCAGTAAGGAGGTTAGCCTGCAGCACTGGATGGGTTATAGCGTCTGTGCCTAAAGATATAGGCCTGTACTGTAAACTGTCCTAGACTCTAGCGGCTGTATACAAAAAACAGGCTTGAGTGCAATAGCAGCGTTGTATGTGTTAAGAACCCTCTCACCCGGTTCCACAGTGCAGCAGGGCGAAGCGATGACCTTCTGTGTGGAGGGGGCCCCCTTTGATCTCCCCTGGGATGGCTGTGAAGGTGGCGATGACCCAGTCCATCTGACCCAGTCCGGTATGCTACCTGCCTCCTCAGGATGATCAGCTTATCTGACGGTCTTTGCGACTTATTGACTCTGTCTGATACGGCTTGAGCCCACGTGGATCCACTCTACTCTCTCTCTCACATTCAGCCTCCTACACTGTCTCGCCAATCTCCCCTCGTGTTCCCAGGCTTTTCCCTTTTTAAATGCTCCCACCCCTTTGCTAGTCCTCATGGGCAGTGTAGTTCAGTTCCAGCGAGTCTGAATGAAAGACTCCTGATTGCAACATACGAGTCCCAAAGTTTCCAGCATTTCTGTATGGGTTGTGTGATGAATAAGTTGTGGGACATTACCATCTTGTGGCAAAAAATTGTTCTGCATAACAGTAACATTGCACAGTGTTACACATAGGTTCTGCTTGAAACAATGTAACTAGGTATATACTGTACTTGGCTAATGCCCCAGGAAACTGTAAATCAATACAGTAGACACCGCTACTCCAGAAATTTCCACTTGCTTCTGGGTCCTGTGCTGAGTGGCTGGCCTGATGCATTGTGAATACAGGAGGTTGGCTGCTCTACACAGGTGCCATTCGGAGACGCCATTGCCCTGCCCTCCCTCTCATCCAATCAGAGAACACTTTGCATTTATTCCAAAAATGCAAAGCATTCTCTGAATGATACCCAAAACTAGGGGGGGGTGATCACACACTCACCTTCATAAAGTCTCATCCAGTGGGTATAGCTCAGTGGCAAAATATTTAACAACAAATCAATTCAAATCCGGCTGCCCACCAAAAATGTCCAAGTTTAAAGAGGGGTTATAAGTGTGCACATTTTATACAAAGTTACATTGGTCCAACTTAGACCAATGTAACTATGCAAATACCATACCTTGCAAAGTGTTCTCTGATTGGACAATGTTACTCATTCAGTCCCTCTTGAGTTAATCCTGCAATCCAGATGGCTGCTGCACAGGCTTCTTGCTGAACATGCCCAGCTCCTGACTACCAGTGTCTTCCAGCTAAGCCTAGCTAAGGCTGGGTAGGGATGTAAATTTTCAGTTCTCTGTCTTTTTACTAGCTTCTTCCTTCTGCGGGGAGGGGGGTTCCTAGTGAGTTTGGCACACCAAAAAAAAAAAAGGGCGACTCTGCATGAAGTAAAACACACATAAAACATTTGTGCACATTTTAGGGGGTGTTTGGGGGAAAACAATACTATGGAGCAGACAAAATACATTGCTTAAGTGACTAGGCCATAGGTGTATATTGGGCCAGAAGAGCATGCTGGGGAGGTAAGTGGAGGCAAAAATGCATGAAGGACAAAAGGGGCACAGCATATTAGAGCATATTGCAATCATGGTAATTAGGGAAGGAGGTCAAAAATACAAGATATTAGCAAATAGAGCATACATAGAAGGGAATAGCAAAGGAGAAATGTTACCTTAATATAGTCCTCCTGCAGGACCTGGATAATAGCAGAACAGGTCTCTGGAATAATGTTTCCCAGAGCCTGGGGAGAGATACCTGTGGAGAACTTCAGATCCTGAAGGCTTCTCCCTTTCGCCAAGTACCTCAACGTGGCAACAAGCCTCTGCTCCGGAGTGATGGCTTGCCTCATGCAGGTATCCTGCCTGCTGATAAAAGGGGTCAGCAAAGCCAACAGACGGTGAAAAACGGGGTCCGTCATCCTGAGAAAGTTCCTGAAATCATCAGGATTATTCTCACGGATCTCACGAAGCAAATGGCATTTTTGCGAGAATTGGTCACGCTGAAGCAACCAATTCTTGGTCCATGAACTCCTCCTCGCCCTGTTCATGGACTGGTCTTGGGTCAAAGCTAAAAGCCCGACACCAAGCCCCTGCACAGCACGAACTCTACGACGAGTACGTACACGAAACATAGCTCACAAACGGTCGGCTGGTCAGAACGGACAAACAGAAAGCACCGATAAACAGAAAGGCCTGAAAGAACGAAATGAATACCAGAAACGAGCAGACAATAAGCAGTGAAAATCAAAGCGTCCTATATCAAGATATAGGCCGCAATGACCAACAAATGCTAACTGACTACACGCACCGATAAACAGATACGCACGACAAGCACAAACTGAAGAGCAGTAACGATCTGAGTCTGAAAACTGAAAAGCGCGAATCGAATGTAACGAAACTCCTACTAACACGCGATAAACACAGAATCAGCAGAAGGAGCCCAACGGGTGCGGACGTGGTGCTGAACTTCCCTTTTATAGTCTCGTGGAACACGGCTTACATCACGGCGTTCTTGAAGACCGGAAATTCCGACAACGTTGTCCGACCGTGTGTACGCAACACCAGCTTCGGACAAATTCCGACGGAAATGATCCGACGGAAATAGTCATCGGAAAATCCGAGCGTGTGTATGGGGTATAAGAGTCTGCAAAAGACTTGAGCCTGGGGCAGAGGTTCACCTTCCAGCAGGACAACGACCCTAAACATACAGCCAGAGCTACAATGAAATGGTTTAGATCAAAACATATTCATGTGTTAGAATGGCCCAGTCAAAGTACAGACCTAAATCCAATTGAGAATTTGTGGCAAGACTTTAAAATTGCTGTTTACAGACGCTCTCCATCCAATCTGACAGAGCTTGAGATATTTCGCAAAAAAGAATGGACAAAAAATGTCACTCTCTAGATGTGCAAAGCTGGTAGAGACATCCCCAAAAAGACTTGCACCTGTAATAGCAGTGAAAGGTGGTTCTACAAAGTATTGACTCAGGGGGGCTGAATACAAATGTACGTGTAGCGCCATAACCCCTGCGGGGCGGCTATGTATTTTCTGGGCTTACCGATTACCTACTCCTTGTAGCTCGTCGTTCATTGTCTAGGGGTTCCCAGGGTTAGTACCCAGTAATTTCAGAGACCAAATACTCAAAGTCCTCGAAGATTTTTTATTTGCAAAAAAAACATTCAGCATAACACAGTCTCTTAGTTGGGAATAGAGGGCACGGGTGATAAAGTTCAGGCACTTCAGAACTGCTGACATCCAAATAAATGTCTTTTGTAGATAGCCCAGAGAGTAGCCACTCGCAACTGGACTCCTCACTGTTGGATAAACGCTTGTCCGTAGATCTAGCAGCCAACAAGTGATTTGGAATTTTACAAAGTCTCTGCCACAGACTAGGTTGTGAAACTTCAGGTGAACAATGTAAAAGTCTCTGCCACAGACTATGTTGTAACCGAAGCACTTCCCGACCGCCCCATGTATATATACGTCAACAGAATGGTACCGATCGGACCCCCCTCCGCCGGCGGGGCGATACCATACCGGGGACGCCGAGCTGTGAACGTGTAAAGGTTAGTGCACAACAGTACACTGATCTTCCAGCCGTTTCGGCGATACCATAGGAAATGCGGATTTATTACCCAATAACGGTTTAACCCCCTGATCGCCCGGCAGGCTGTATTTCGTTATTTAGGTTCCCCGTCAGGTTTTTATATAGCGTCAGGTACCCCCCCTAATAAAGGTTTTACCCCCTGATTGCCCCTAGTTACCGCTTTCACCCCCTTTTGCCAGTGTCACTAAGCGATCGTTTTTCTGATCGCTGCCTTAGTGTCGCTAGGTAACCAGTTTTTTTTTGTATTACTGATACGGGTGACGCTGGTTAGTTAGCTTGTTTTCTATACTAGCGTCCCAGCGGTTTAGGGTTCCAAAAAAAACGCATTGTTAGCGGGATCAGCCCAGATACCTGCTAGCACCTGCGTTTTTCCCCCTCCGCCCAGCCCAGCCCACCCAAGTGCAGTATCGATCGATCACTGTCACTTACAAAACACTAAGCACACATAACTGCAGCGTTCGCAGAGTCAGGCCTGATCCCTGCGATCGCTAACATTTTTTTTTGTGGTAGCGTTTTGATTCAGTCGCTTCAGTCAGGAGCTTTTTTACCTGTGAATCTCAAAAAAAAAAAAAAAATAAAATAGTTGTCGTTTTATTGTTCTCTCTCTCACTCTATTCTCTCTCTATTGTTGCTCTTTTTTTACTCCATTCTATTCTGCAATGTTTTATTATGTTTTATCATGCTTGCTTTTCAGGTATGTAATTTTGTTTACTGTGTTTTAGTGTTAAGCATTTTTTTGTTTTCAGGTGCGCCATTCAGTTGCAACGCGAATTTATTTATCTTGACAGCAACAGCGTTTGCTCCCACGATACATAAAGCCGCGACTCCAACGCTGTAGGAGGTGATTTCACTACCACAGTTAAAAAAAAGAGCATATATGCCGAAGCATTGGGGCAGCAGGGGGCGGGGAGGAGCGATTGGCTCCTAATGCCCGTACATACGGTCGAAATTCCGACCGTGTGTACACGGCATAACTTTTGCGGGAGGATGCCCCCATGCATGGCCCTCCTCTGAAGAGTCCCTCCTGTAAAAGCAATTCTAGCGGGTAATTAGCCACTAGACTGCTTTTACAAGCAGTGGGAGGGAATGTCCCCCCTCCCGGATATAAACCGCGCCTGTGGTCAGATGCTTTGAGGGCAGAGGAAAGATCTAGGGTCTAATAGACCCCAATTTTTTCAAAAAAAGAGTACCTCGGGGATATTTACATTCCCTGAGATAACAATAAAAAATCATAACAAAGAAAAAAAATGGAAGGAACAGTTTAAAAATAAAATAAAAAAGTAAATAAATAAAAAAAAACAAAAAAAAAAAAAAAAAAGCACCCCTGCCCCCCCTTCTCTTGCGCAAAGGCGTACACAAGTTGCACCATGCATGTGAGGTATCACCGCGAAGGTGGGCAGTAATTTTAGCAGTAGACCTCCTCCGTGAATCTAATGTGGTATCATGTAAAGGCTTTTAAAGGTTTTTAAAAATGTATGTAGTTTGTCCATCTCCATTAAAATATCAACACCCACCATTTTAATCTGTAGGGCCTGAGAGAAAGGGCTTTGTCTTCAAGACACCGTGACAAACCCCCCCCAAATGACCCCATCAGTCCCAAGAGATCATGTCATGGGCATATGTGGAAATACACCCCAAAATACATTCTGTTGTCCTAATTCAGTTACTGGGCCTCGAACTAGCCAGTTCCGAGGCTCGGGAACGGACGGATCCCCACCCCAGACCATGAGGGCCTCTGGGGTTGGTCAGGGTGACCAGGCTTACGGGGGCAGCAGACACTCCTGGTTCCGGGACCCCTCATGGGGTTGGTCAGGACCGGAACCAGGAATCAAAAAGCAAATTCCAGAAAATGTACTCTAGTTTGTAGACGCTATAACTTTTGCGCAAACCAATAAATATACGCTTATTGGCATTTTTTTTACTATGACATGTGGCTGAATACATTTTGGCCCAAATGTTTGACTAAAATTGAGTTTATTGGATTTTTCTTATAAAAAAATAAAAATCACATAGGCAATCAAATACCATCAAAAGAAAGCTCTATTTGTGGGAAGAAAAGGACGCAAATTTCGTTTGGTTACAACATTGCATGACCGCGCAATTACCAGTTAAAGCAGTGCAGTGCGAAATTGAAAAAAGACCTCTGGTCCTTTGGCTGCCAAATGGTCCGGGGCTGAAGTGGTTAAATACCCCTTTCCGGAATACACAGCGGGGCCAGACGCGCCCACTGATTGGCTCCGAGAAAGATTGGTACCTAACAGGTCCAACCAGACTGCGTTCTCAGCCTGTCACAGGTGCTCACCTCACCTATGGCCAGGCAGAACTACAGTACAGCCCAGCCAAACTGATGCCAAAGTAAATGACCTAAACAATTAACCCCCAGAACTCAGTTACAGTTCTGCAAAAAACTACATTTAAAGAATAGCGCACACTTTAGAAAAGTGTCGGCGCTACATACGCCACGCTTTTCAGATATTTGAAGAAAAAAAATTGAAAACCATTTATTATTTTTCTTACCCTTCCCAATTATGTGCCACTTTGTGTTGGTCTATCACATAAAATCCCAATAAAATACATTTACGTTTTTGGTTGTAATCTGACAAAATGTGGAAAATTTCAAGGGGTAGGAATACTTTTTTCTTTAAGGCAATATATGTTCTTTAGGTGAATTTTTTTTTTTTATCTAGTAAAAGATTTCTTTTAAAACTAAGTATATTACATTTTAATTTTTCACTTTAACATTTTTCAGAAAAAAAATACATAAGGTAATGTGTTTATGTGGCACCTTAATTTTAATGTAAGCGGAAAGACGGTCCACTAGGGGTTTTTTTTTTCTCCCGTTGTCTGCATCAGCCAATTGGAAGGGAGTGTGTTTCTGAGGAGATTTACTGTACATGAACTATGACGGAAAGGTTAATGGCTGTATGCTACTTAACTGCCCTACGGAGTAACAGGGGGAGGTCTCTAATTGCTTAATCCAGCTGAAGGAGCAGCAACACACGAGCAAGTGCTACACAACGAGGAGAGGGGGGAAGAAAGGGAATAAATGAATGGTTTACTTGATGGGTGATCTGAGAGATCCTTTCAGCTGGATGTAACGCACTAACACAGCAGTTAGACTGGAAGAAAACAATCGCCTGTCATGTTTAGCCATTTTCTTACCAAGAACAAGCTCAGCATGTCAAAAATTGAACTCCTCATTTTCCCTCCCACGCAACTTTCTCATTAACTTTTCATTCCCTTATACATACATTAAGCTAGTCACCATACTGATGATTTATTTTTTTCATACTGGTCAACTTAACACTTTCAGGCTATTAGGCAGCACAGAGCGAAACGCAATAATCTATGCACTCAAGACCGGATTGCTATCACCAGCGGCAGTAGGCACGCACGCTTCTGCCCCCTGTAGGGTTGGAGCTGATAAAAATAAATTTCTGTGCAGCCTTGACATTAACCGATTCAGCCCCGGAATATTTTACCCCCTTCCTGACCAGAGCACTTTTTGCGATTCGGCACTTGCGTCGCTTTAAGGCTACTTTCACACTGAGGCACTGGGCGCGCTGGCGGTAAAGCGGCGCTATATTTAGCGGCTCTTTACCGTCGTTTTAGCGACGCTTTTCGGCCGCTAGTGGGGCAGTTTTACCCCCGCTAGAGGCCGGAAAAGGGTTAAAACTGCTGCAGCGGCGCTTAGCAGGCGGGTTTGGAGCGCTGCCCCATTGTTTAAAATGGGAGGGGGCACTTTAGGTGGTCCAAAGATGCGGCTTGCAGGATATTTTTCAGCGTCCTGCAAGCGCACCGCTCCAGTGTGAAAGCCCTCGCTTTCACGCTGGAGAGACAGCAGCGACTGTTTGAAGACGCTTTGCAGGCGCTATTTTTAAAACTTTAGCGCCTGCAAAGCACCTCAGTGTGAAAGGAGCCTAACTGACAATTGCGCGGTCGTGTGATATTGCACCCAAACAAAATTGACGTCCTTTTTTTCCCACAAATAGAGCTTTCTTTTGATGGTATTTGATCACCTCTGCGGTTTTTATTTTTTGCGCTATAAAAAAAAAAGAGTGTCAATTTTGAAAAAAACGCATTATTTTTTACTTTTTGCTATAATAAATATCCCCCAAAAAATATATAAAAAATATTTTTTTCCCCAGTTTAGGCCTATATGTATTCTTCTACATATTTTTGATAAAAAAAAAAAAAATTGCAATAAGCGTATATTGATTGGTTTATGGAAAAGTTATAGTGTCTACAAAATAGGGGATAGTTTTATGGCATTTTTATTATTATTTTTTTTTATTAGTAATGGCAGCGATCTGCGATTTTTATCGGGACTGCAACATTATGGCGGACACATCGGACATTTTTGACACTATTTTGGGACCATTGTCATTTATACAGCGATCAGTGCTATAAAAATACATTGATTACTGTGCAAATGACACTGGCAGTGATAGGGTTAACCACTAGGGGGAAATGAAGGGGTTAAGTGCGTCCTAGGGAGTGATTCTAACTGTGGGGGGGATGGGCTTCATGTCACATCACAGCGATCACTGCTCTCGATGACAGGGAGCAGTGATCTCTGTCATGACACAAGCCAGAACAGGGAAATGCCTTGTTTACATAGGCACTTCCCGTTCTGAGGCTCCGTGACATGATCACGGGAGACCGGCGGACATCGAGTCAGCCAGTCTCGCGGGCGCGGTCACGCTGTATGCAGCCAGCGCACTCTTAAAGGGGACGTACAGGTATGCCCATTTGCCCACCACTGCCATTGTGCCGACGTATATTAGCGTGCGGTGGTCGGCAACTGGTTAAACTACCATGTACCTTCTGGACAAAGAGACCCCTAAGTTGCCTTATGGACTGAGGGCCCATTCTCAGCAGAATGCAGTGCTGGAAACCTGCGTTCCCTGTGCATTTCCCACACCACGTTGAAAATGCATTGGGTGCGCTGTGGGTCTCAATGTAATTTTAACGACACCCCAAATGCAGATCGCAAACGCAATGCAGTGATATGGTTACAGTGCATTTTAAAAGCAGTGCATGAATTACATTTTGTGTGTTTCTGTGTGATTCCGGTGTGAACTGGTACTTAAAACGGTGTTAAACCCTAAAACAAAAAATTTCATATATTGCAGCTTACCAGTCCTTAACCCCTTGGCGCTGGCATACTTGCACGAATTGCGGTCAATACAGCTGTGCCAAAAGCAGGCGCCCTGCATGCTCCCGACACAGTTAACAGTAGAGATGGGCTCGGGCGTGTTCAAAACCCCACATGCCCGATCCTGCTAGGAAGCCGACACTGCACACGGCTGACCACAGGCAGTGAGACATTTCCCGGTGGTCTGCAGCTGCACAGATCGGGAAATGTCTCACTGCCTGTGATTAGCAGTGTCGGCTGGTGTTTTTTTTGGGGGGGGGTGGCACTACACCCTCTGCGGCACTAACACACTCCCTCACCACCACCTGCTGTCCTTAACTTGGATGTGGGCGGTGAGAGCGTGGCGGGCTCAGGGAAAGCTGTTCTGGTGTCCTCTCCTGGAGTAGCTTCCACTGTGTCTCCTCTCTCCTCCTCCCGGCGCTAGGCATCCAATAGGATCGCCAGACATTTTGGCCAACCGGGAAACAGGTTTTATACCTACTTAATTTTCATTCGCTGATGCAACACACCTGAGTGGGCTCCAGACGCAATGCTCTGCGTCCCCGAGTCCACCCTATTTTGAAGCCTATTAAAGCCTATGGCTCTAATCAGTGCTGAAAAGAAAAAAAAACATGGCCACTCTAACTCATATGCCCAGTGACCCGAATGGGGCCGGACACATGAATAGGGGGCGGCCGCGGCAGCAGTGGTTGGATTAAAGCCACGCATGAATCTATCCATTGCATATAGGGGGGTGGTGAGTATAGGGGGCAGCGCCCAGGTGCCCCTAATGGACGGAACGCCCCTGGTCGGCTTTCGAGAGCTTTCGAGAGCCCATCATGACAGTTCATCTGATATTATCCGATCGGACAAACACGAAAACTTCTCGTAGGATACCAGATTGTACAATTTTCATTCAATCAGTACAGTTGTCGTCGAAAATACAGATACACATTACATCACTTACGATTTTTTTATTCTGTCGTATTCGAATTTTTGTAACTGTAGTAAACTCTTCATGTTCGATATGCGACTAGCATGCAAAAAAAACGGACGATCTGTTGTCCGATTTTCGTATCGTGTGTACGAGGCTTTACCGAAAGCTCCCAATCACTGCTTGCGATCGGGAGTTTTCACGTGCTCTTAAGCCCCATCCCGCCTCCCGGCAATCTATAACTCTTAAAGGGCCGGTAGGCGCCGACATGAAGAGGTTAAAGTGTTACTAAGCCCACAACAGCAAAATCAGTCTGTATATGTAAAGAATTCTTGTTATACTCACTGTGGAATCTAAAAGATTAATCTTGTGCATTGTGTAAAAAGGCTGTTTGATCCTGTCTTCTCTGATTCTCCCCTTTTTTTACTGCCCCCAATCCATCTCCTAATAGAACAGAGCCTTGGAGGCACTCTGCGCATGCTCAGTTTGGTATGTATTGCTAGAGAGGTTTTTTTTTGGGAGGGTGCATGTGATCAGCACAGAGCCAATCAGCACTGTTCAGACAGAAAACCAGGGGTCATGCAGCCTCATAGGACAGTTAGAGGAAAATAAAAACTCCTTCTACAAGCTTTAACCAGTGCTTGTTTAGCAGTTTATATTTACTAAAATAGTTGTATTTCCACGTTCTGTGTACTGTGGGAGACCAGATATAGTGAATGAAGGGTCCTGGCCCCTGGGTGGCTACACTCACTTCTCCACTGTGTTTATCGAGGGACCCTGTATTGCTTTGTATTCCTTAGGTCCCATTAAGATACTACAGAGGTTTGTTTTCCTTGTTTTATTGCAAAGTGACCTAAAAGATACAGAAAAAAAAAATACAGCTGTGGCTATCACTCAGGCTGCTCTCCTGATTTGGACTACAATCAAGTCTTCCTTCCTCTATTCATCTTCATTTTATGGAGAGGAGAATTTCGTTTTTTTTTTATTTTCACCTGGTGATCCGGCCAGTAACACACTTCCTGTCTTAGGTTGTCTCCACTCTGGATTGAGGAACAATGGAGACACCCTAAGACAGCAGCATTGTCAATCTGGGGAGACGGTAGTGTAGCGTTACTGCCGCAGAAGCTGCTTTATTCAACTAGTTCCCTCCCAAATACTGCAGAGCAGCGGCGGCCCGTCCATTAGGGGCGCACGGGCGCCGTCCCCCCTACCCATGCGTCCGGCGCCCTGATCTACATACAGCCCTTAGAAGCCCGTAACCCGACCGCCGCCCGCCGCCCGTAGGAGCAGCCCGCAACCCACCCATATGAGCCCACAGCCCGGCCGCCCTAGCCATGCGTCCGGCCCCCTGATCTACATGCAGTGCGCTGGACGGATGGATTCCAATAGCGGGGTGTGTTTTTTTGAAGCACGTGATTAGAGCCAGAGGCTCTAATAGGCTTTAAAAAAGGGTGGTTCTGCGCCCTGATCCCACCCAGTTGTGTGACAATGGCGAATTAATTTCGCTATCGCCACAATGATCCTCTTCCCGGCCAATCAGGAAGCGGGTCTTGAGACCCATCACCTGATTTCCTGAAAGGACAGGCGATCCTATTGGACGCCTAGGAGGAGGAGGGAGGAGCAGCACTGTGGAAGCCGCCGTGATGCAGAGAGGACACAGGAGCCTCTGCCCGCCGCCCATAGGAGCCCGCAACCCGCCCGATGCCCGCCGCCTGTAGGAGCCCGCAACCAGCCCATAAGATCCCGCAGCCAGGCCGCTGCCCGCCGCCCTTAGGTTCCCCATCTGCAACCGATGGGGTAAGTGCCATGGACCAACCGAGGGGGGGAGGTTGTTTGCCACCAAAAAAAATCACCAGCTGCCACTGCTGCAGAGGCTACCAGTCACACAAGGAACGGTCCATTCACTCTTGCTCCATTAAACAGTCTAGAGCAGAGATGTCAAAATCAATTTTATCGCGGGCCGCATCAGCATTATGGTCGCCTTCAAAGGGCCTGTTGTATCTGTAAGACTAGATGTTCAGAGCACCCCCTCCCCCCTTATATCAGATGTTGAGAGCTGAGATCCTGTAGGAGCAGTCTCAGAAAAAGAGCTACTGCTGGCTTCCAAAGTAGAACAGCACACAGTCACAAGCTTCTTGAGCTTGGATTAGTACTCACAATTTCCACAATTTCCCATGGCAGCTGCACACATCCCAGCATCCAACAGGCACCCTTCAGTGGGTCCTCCAAATCCTTAGCTCCAGGAGTAATTGGAAATAGGTCCCCCAGCTCTGCTATACCTGGCACCTCCATGAACATCAGCAGACTCAGCCCCCTGAGGCTGGGAACTTCTCCAGAAGGACAAGACAAAGGCTGCTCCAGACCCCAGACTATTTATGTTCCTCCCCAGCCACCTACTGGGCACACCTCCCCAGGGATTGGCTACAGCACGATAAATATTCAAGCTACCTATTTGACTCTCCCAGCCCTCTATGTTCTAGAAGCCCCCAGAATGCAGGGGGAAGCAATCATATCTGCAGATTACCTGGTATCCTCACATCCTACCTAGGAGGGTGTTGCAAAAGTGTTAGACTAACAAACTTAGACAGACTTGACTAACAAAGTAAAGCCTGAACTCCAGCTAACACTTTAGGCTGGTTTCACACCTATGCGTTTTGCAGAAACACATTAAAGTCTATTTTAACATGATTTCCTATGGGTCACTTTCACATCTGTACGTTTTTAACCAATGCGGTTTTTGGAAAGGGTCAGGGACTTTTTGACCCGCAGCAGGTTGCATTTTTGGTTTTATAGACTTCAATAAAAACAGAACGTAAATGTATCAAAAATGCAGTGCTTGCAGTTTTTGATGCGCTTCCGCTTTCTGGTTTCTCCCGCATCACAACAGACACCTCCCAAAAATGGCAAATGCATTAAAACGTGTCAAAAACACAAGAAAAAAAAACACAAAACGCACAGGAAAAATGCACCAACCGCAACCTGCATAGGTGTGAACCTAGCCTTTTAAGCAATTACAGCGACAGGTGTTTTTTCCATTTGGGATAAAGATTTTACATACATGAATAAAAGCTGATCATTGTACACCTTTCAGTGTTAAATGGTTTGTTTCAACCTTTTAACTGCCACTTTTGTTGGACAGCTTGGTCTGTTAAAGGAAGTAGAAAATAACAGACTTACTGGCCGGATCACCAGGTGAAAATAAAGGGGAAAAAAAACAAAAATTAGGACACTAATGTAGCCACCACATCAAGAATTGGTAAGCTGCAATATAGATTTTATTTTATTTTTTGGGTTTATTACTGCTTTAAAGTATATGTAAACTCCAAGAGAATTTGTGTGATCTTCTGATAGGAAAGTTGCTAGTAGTCACACCTGTTTATTGTTGCCATGCTGCTAGGAAATTCATTTAGAGTATAGCCTCCTATAGAATTTTTATTATTCACTAATTAACACGGTACCATCATCCAAATTGATATAAAGAAATGGGAAATGAGGGTGGAAGAATGGAACAGTTGCTGAAGCTGACCGTGATTCTAATCCCAGACTCAAAAAAGTGACGGACAATCTCGTTACTAATAACAAACAAAATAAATAATGTATAAAAAAGAAATTTATTACATAAAAATGACATACAGTGTATATTTAAAACAGCAATTAGATAGAAATTTGATTTCAAATAGCAAATAACCAGGGAACTCCCGGCAAGTATCTGCTGTTGAAGCAATTCTCAAAATTGGTTTAGTTCTCTACTAGTTTCACAGATGACCGCTTCTTCAGGAGAACTAATCTATAAAATAAATTATGAAATAAGGCACGGTTTGAATACAACATATTCTGAATTGCACACAGTAAAGTTCAGCAGGATATACTCAATAATAATAAAATGATAATCATCAAATTGCTCACCAGGCTGCAGCACGGCCTATGCGTAACCACCAGCCCGAACTAGGAACTCCCCCCGTGGCGAACAAAGGGGGATGAATGCGGGTATGAGTCTGAGTAAAAAAGTTATAATTAATTGAATAAAGGTCATATATCAGGGTGATGAAAAAGGGTAGGTAGAACGGTGGTGGGTGGGAAAAGAGAAGTTGAGTGAACAAAATAGAATGATGTAGAGTAGTATAATGAGAAAAGGGGATGGAAAAAATGGGGGGGGGGTGGAAAAGGGGAGGAGAAAAAGGGGAACGAGAGGGAGGGGGAGAAAGGGTAAAAAAGGAGACAATGAAAGGACATTTCGGGGCAGAAAATGGGGTAAAAACAATGAAGGGAGGGAGGAGAAGGTGGAGAGAGAGAGAAAGGGAAGGGGAGAGAAAAAAAAAGGAGAGAAAAAGGGGGGGGGGGTGAAAGGAAAGAAAGAGGGTAAGGAAGGAAATGGGGAATGGGGGAAGGGGATTGGATAGGAAGAAAGGTGAGGGGGGGGAAGAATGGACCAAGGGGGGGGGGGGTAGGGTGAAACAAAGGGGGGGCAGGGAGGGAGGGAAGAAGAAGAAGAAGAAGGAGAAGGGAGGTGGGATGAGGGGGGAAGGAAGAGGGGGGGATAGGGGATAAGGGGGAGGGGGAGGGAAGATGGGGAGGGAGCAACGCAATGAATAGATATGTGACTAGGGTTAATGAGGGAGCAATGGATAAACAGCTCACCCGAGGGTAATAATTACCATATGTGGTACATGATATCAAATCTCCAGGGGACATAAAGGAACCATTCGGATGTTGGTAAGGATAATTAAACAGGCATAGATGGTAAATGAACCAGCTTAAGACTAAACAAGTTGAAGGGGTGATAGAAGCTTATAGATGAGAGATTGGTAGTCCAGGTCGGTAGACTCCTGGTATCAACGCCTCTGTATATTGCTCCAGGATCAAACAAGCATTGGAAAGGGAGCTGTCTGTAAAAATGGAGGAATGTAACAGGGTAAGTGAGTGACCGGCTGGTACTAATGAGGAGATAATGCCTAAGAGAGATAGAGACAACAAGTAAAAAAGGAAGTGGGGTATAAAAGAACTTATTTAACCGTTATGACAGGGTAACAGCCGGTGGGGGCGTGATCAAAGCACCATACCGCCTCAGGTCCTGAAGACTAGGGATGTGACAGGATGTTAATAGTGCTTCACCTCCAGCTTGTGTATGTGTCACAGGTACTCACCCGGGCCGAAATGCTGAGAGCTGTTCCCCTTGCGACTAGGTGCACGATGCCTCTGGAGTGGGTACAGAGGTCACCGGGCACAAAGATGCACGGGTTGCCAGCAGGTGTGTTGCAGGTGGTGTGCAGTAGCGACGTTGACCAGGAGAGGCTGATGCTGCACTGGAAGTAGACACCTGGCAGGACCGTGATGAGGCAGAGGTTATGGAGGTACCAGAACGTGTACTGGAGGAGGACCCTCAGGTGCATGTGAGAACTAGAAGTCCAGAACACCGAGCAGAGGGTCAAACACAAGTAACTTCAGAGAGTGTCCAGTAGGCAAGCCGAGGGTCAAGCACGGGTAATCAGGCAGCAGAGGTATCCAGGAAGCAGGCCAGGGGTCAAACACAGGTAAGTAACTCAGAGAATGTCCAGTAAGCAGGCCGAGGGTCAGGTAATCAGGCAGCAGAGGTATCCAGAAAGCAGGCCAGGGGTCAAACACAGGTAAGTAACTCAGAGAATGTCCAGTAAGCAGGCCGAGGGTCAAGCACAGGTAATCAGGCAGCAGAGGTATCCAGGAAGCAGGCCAGGGGTCAAACACAGGTAAGTAACTCAGAGAATGTCCAGTAAGCAGGGCCGAGGGTCAAGCACAGGTAATCAGGCAGCAGAGGTATCCAGGAAGCAGGCCAGGGTCAAACACAGGTAAGTAACTCAGAGAATGTCCAGTAAGCAGGCCGAGGGTCAAGCACAGGTAATCAGGCAGCAGAGGTATCCAGAAACACATATGCTTAGTCTGATTGGTGCGCTCAGTTTGGCCTTTGGTTTGTGGATGGTATGCTGAAGACATGGAAGTTTTAATTTCAAGGGATTTGCAGAGGTCTCTCCAGAACTTGGAGGTGAACTGTACCCCCCGGTCTGAGATGATATTAGCTGGTACTCCATGTAGTCTTATAATTTCTTTGATAAAAATGTCTGTGGTGGCGGCAGCCGAAGGGGTACCTTTCATGGGCAGAAAGTGGGCCATCTTTGAGAGGCGGTCTATCACAACCAGAATTGTGGTAAAGGAATCTGAGGGAGGCAAATCTACGATGAAGTCTTGTTCCTCTGACAGGTGTTACAAGAAAACTGGTTGGAGGCTTGTTTAAGGGCTACGGTTAAGTCAGGTTGAATAGCATGGAGGAAGTTTTGAGCAGACAGGATGGTGGCAGGTTCCTTAGAAGACTCTGTGTCCAGAAACTAAAAGAACAAGGCCCAACGGGCCTTTGGAGGTACTCAGAATCAGAAGCATCCACTTCTAGGACATAGAGGAGTTCTGGGTTAGGGTGCTGCAGGATGGGTGCAGAAGAGAAAAGTTCCTTGAGCTTTTCAAATGCGCTTTGCGCTTGGGGTGTCCATTGGAACTTGACTTGCTGAGTGATTGGGGACACAATGGCAGAAAACCCCTGAATGAACCGTCTATAAAAGTTTGCAAAACCAATAAAACGCTGGACTGACCTTTTGTCCGTGGGGGCAGGCCATTCTTGGATTGCCTTCACCTTTTGTGGGTCCATCAGTACTCCTCCGGTGGTGATGATAAAGCCCAGGAACTGGATGGTGTCTGTCTCGAACTCGCATTTCTCTCCTTTGACATAGAGCCCATGCTTACGCAGGATGAGGAGGACTTTCCGGACATGTTGACGGTACTCGAAATGGCCGAACCTGGATCTAAAGGCCATCTTCCACTCATCCCCAGAGCGTATTCTAACCAAGTTGTAGGCCCCACGGAGATCGAGCTTGGTGAAGACTTTGGCAGTCCTGAGCCGCTGGAAAAGTTCAGGGATGAGTGGGAGTGGGTACCTGTTCTTGATAGTAATTTTGTTGAGTTCCCTGTAGTCCACACAGGGTCTGAGGGAACCGTCTTTTTTTTCTACAAAGAAGATCCCAGCCCCTGCTGGGGAAGAGGATGGTTGAATGAACCCTTTAGCAAGATTTTCATCAATATACACCCGTAGGGCTTCAAGGGGAAGATTCTTCCGAAGGGGATCTCAGCCCCTGGCAGGAGATCAATTGGACAGTCATATGAACGGTGAGGGGGAAGAACTTCAGCCTTTTTTTCATCAAAAATGTCCATGAAATCTCGATAGGGTGCTGGAACATGTTGCAGGTCCTTGGGACTGGGTTGCATGGCAAGACAGGTGGGAGGCCCTGTGGATTTATCCGGGAAGCAGTGCTGCAGGCAGTAAGGGGAAGAAAACACCACTTCTCTGTTGATCCAGTCAATCCGAGGGTTGTGGGCCTGTAACCAGGGATACCCCAGGATGATGGGGAACATTGGAGAGTGGATTACATCGAAGCGTAAAAGTTTGTGGATGGGACCGGTCTCCTGGGTAACCGGTCCTGAGCAGGGTGGAGAGCCATCAGCCAACTGGACTTGGAGAGGTTGCTTCTTGGTTATCAAAGGGAGGTTCAGGTGCCGTGCTAGGGTCAAGTCCATAAAGCAACTGCATGCCCCTGAGTCAAGGATGGCTCCCAGCTGGAAGGCCTTTCCCGCTACCTGTAGGGAGAGTGGAACAGTCAAGTGAGAATGAGGAATTCCAGTAGTGTGTGAGCTCAAGAGGGACCGAGAAGGGCACTTACTGGGTCTCACGGGGCATTTCTGTAGATAATGACCGGTGCCTCCGCAGTAGAGACAGAGGTTAGCTTGTCGACGACGGAGTCTTTCTTCAGCAGACAGGGGGGACCGTGCCAGGCCCAACTGCATAGGTTCCCCATGGGGGGACGAGCGGGAATTCCAAGAAGAAGCAGGTGCCAGGGGAACCCGGGGCATCATCCAGGTGGGCCGGGGACTTTGGAGCTTCTCTGCCCGTCGTTCCCGCAACCGACGATCAAGTTTAGTGACAAGTTGGCAGAGGTCTGCCAAGGTGGTTGGGACTTCTCCCCGGGCCAGTTCATCCTTTAATACTTCGGATAGTCCCAAACGGAATTGGTACTTCAGAGCAGACTCATTCCACTCTGTATCTGCGGCCCATTTGCGAAAGTCTACTATATAGTCCTCTACGGGCCTTCTACCCTGGGATAGGGTGTGCAGAGTGGATTCTGCCGTACCTGTGCGTTGAGAATCCTCATAGAGTGTGTCAGGGTCCTGGCCGCCCCGTGCGGCCCAGATTGCCTCTACCCAGGCAAACGACCATTCCTGTGCCCCCCAGGCATCAGCGCGGGCGTTGGCGCGCGCCGCGGGCGCATGCTCGCGCGCGACCGGCCCGCGGGCGCGCTCCCGTGCGCAAATAGCGGGGGCGCGCGCCCGTGCGCGTGCACGTGCGCGGCTAGCGCTGTTTGGCGCCAGTGTCCCTATTTAAGGATCAGAGCTGCGGCCCTGCGGTGCTGTTCGTCTGCAGCTCTGACCTGAGTTTCCAGTTTAACCTGCCTGTATCTGTCTGTGATCCTTTGGAACCCGACCCGGCCCGTCTGACCCTGTTGACCTCTCTGCTCCTTGACCCCGGCTTGCCTGACTCTGCTTATGGACTTACTACCTGTTGCCGAACCTCTGCCTGCCATTTGACCATCCTTCTGCCTGCCGTTTAATGCCTATCTGCCTTCCCTGTGACCCGGCCTGTCTGACTACCTCTGCCGTCCGAGTGTGCCTCTCTCCCGCACAGGATCTGCCTCTGCTGCTGCTGCTCCAGAGATTACCTCTCTCTCTGGTCATCCGATCCCAAGCCTGCTGTACCATCTCCTGCAGTTCCTGCTATCTAAAGACCAGCACCAGCATTCTACATCATCCTGCACCAGCTGACCCACCGGACGGACACTCCTACTCCGCTGCACTCACGGGTCCCCTGTCTCCATTCCAGTGGACCCTGAAACAGAGCCGTAAGAGAGGTCCCCTTCCGTCAAGCCAGGCTCGCCACCAGGTACCTAACAGAGTGCCGCCATGGCGGAGAAGAAAGTCTCTACAGAATCCAGCTGTGGGCTCTTTTGTTCCATCAAGTGGTGTGCCCAGGATTGGGGTTCATCCGAAAGCAGAGAGATAATGAAACCCACCTTGGTGGATTCCAACTGGAAAGTCCTGGGTTGCAGGGCCAGGTGTAATAAACAGGAATTTTTAAAGGAGCGAAATTTCTTTCGATCCCCGGAAAAACGTTCAGGTGTGGGGACCCTGGGATCAGGATTAGACATGACATAGGTAGGGGGAGCACCTCCAGGTGCTTGAGGGAGAGTGGAGGTGCTGGCTGCAGGAGGTGACAGATCAGCTTGATTCGGAGAGAGGGTCAAGTGCTGGAGACGTCCCTCGATCTGGAAGTATCCATCCTGGAGGCGTTGTACAGCCTGAGTAAGGGCTGTCACCTGCTGGCATAAGGCCTCAAGGGGTGAACCAGCTCTGTCGGCCTCGGACATTGGCTGGTTTGTACTGTCACAGGTACTCACCCGGGCCGAAATGCTGAGAGCTGCTCCCCTTGCGACTAGGTGCACGATGCCTCTGGAGTGGGTACAGAGGTCACCGGGCACAAAGATGCACGGGTTGCCAGCAGGTGTGTTGCAGGTGGTGTGCAGTAGCGACGTTGACCAGGAGAGGCTGATGCTGCACTGGAAGTAGACACCTGGCAGGACCGTGATGAGGCAGAGGTTATGGAGGTACCAGAACGTGTACTGGAGGAGGACCCTCAGGTGCGTGTGAGAACTAGAAGTCCAGAACACCGAGCAGAGGGTCAAACACAAGTAACTTCAGAGAGTGTCCAGTAGGCAAGCCGAGGGTCAAGCACGGGTAATCAGGCAGCAGAGGTATCCAGGAAGCAGGCCAGGGGTCAAACACAGGTAAGTAACTCAGAGAATTCCAGTAAGCAGGCCGAGGGTCAAGCACAGGTAATCAGGCAGCAGAGGTATCCAGAAAGCAGGCCAGGGGTCAAACACAGGTAAGTAACTCAGAGAATGTCCAGTAAGCAGGCTGAGGGTCAAGCACAGGTAATCAGGCAGCAGAGGTATCCAGGAAGCAGGCCAGGGGTCAAACACAGGTAAGTAACTCAGAGAATGTCCAGTAAGCAGGCCGAGGGTCAAGCACAGGTAATCAGGCAGCAGAGGTATCCAGGAAGCAGGCCAGGGGTCAAACACAGGTAAGTAACTCAGAGAATGTCCAGTAAGCAGGCCGAGGGTCAAGCACAGGTAATCAGGCAGCAGAGGTATCCAGGAAACAAGCCAGGGGTCAAACACAGGTAGCGGCAGCGGTGGTCAAGCAGGTTCCGGGTCGGGCACAGGTAATCAAGCAGGTACAGGATACAAGGTACTGGATACAGGGTACAGGATACAGGATACAGGATACAGGATACAAGGACTGGAGCCAGGACTCAGGAAGAGACAACAAACCAGCAATTGTGAGAAAACAGAGGAAGCCTTTTATAGGCCAGGTGAGTGGTCAGGTGGGATACCCGGACGAGTGCGCATGCGCACTCGTCTTCTGTCAGCGCCGCGCACAGCGGTGAGCCGCACTGGCTGAGCTGTGTCAGATACCCGAGTGCCACGGACCCGCGCATGCGCACCCGCTACCCGGCGTACCTGTACTGTTCGTTGAGCCGCTCTACCGCGCGTGCGCATCCCTGGAACCCGGCGGTGAAGCACGGTATTTCTCTGACAGTATGAGCCAACTCCAGGCTCCATAAGCAATGGGGCAGATGTTGTTTGTTGGGAGGAGGGACGGGGGTCACTTTCCTCAATAAACTCCACAGGTGCCGCTGAATAGGGGGGAGGGAGTGAGATGTATAACTTTACTGAGTTGTGCCCTGTCTACCGTCAGCGACAGCGGCGTTCAACACAATTGCTGTGGGGGTAGGAGGACGCTCAATTCACAAAGACCCGGAAGGGGAAGGACGCATCAGCTGGCCCGGAACACAGGAGGACAGAGCGCAGGCTTGTTTGGTTGTTATGGCGACCGTGGCTTACATGTTTCGCGCGCATGCGCTTTGTCAAAGCCACGGGAGCCATTAGAAGGATAGAATATAAAGGTAAAACAGCGCCAATGACAGGGAAAAAGGGGAGGGATGTGATTAGCAATGATTGTTAACCCCTTGGATTCACTTCCCTTGCGGTATATACATGGATATCTGCACTCAGCAAACATATTAAAAATAATGACAAAACGAAATGAAAACAATAATGAGTGTGGATAAGAATAAAAATAAATATAAAAATAAAAATAAAAATGAAAATAAGAATGAAAATGAAAATTCAAAATAAAACTAAAAAAATAAATAAAAATAAAAATGAAAAGAAAAAGAAAAAGAAAAATAAATAAATCAGAAAAAAAGGGGGATAAAAAATTATTATATAAATAAAATAATGAGATTATTATATATGGCAAAATTGGAAACTATATGATCACGCACATATGTATCTTTAGAGTGCACGCTGTTATAGATGTACATTAAAATATTCTATAAAAATTATAGTATGTAAAAGAGTTGTTATTTAAAAAGTTTTTCTTTGAAAAAATCAAAAAGATACATATAAATATACATATAAATAATATGTCATAAAAATAAATCTTATAAAAAATTATATATTCATAAAAGGATCATATATATATTTTTCTTTAAAAATCTAATTCACTTGGCAAGAGGAAAAATATGGAATATGTTTATAATTAATTTGAGAAGAAATTTTTAAAAAAACACTATTTTGAAACAATTAATTTTAAAAAAGGTTATTTAGACAAGATTATTTGGACAGTGTAAATAAAATACAATACAGTTCTATTGCTAGAAAGTGTGTATGTAGTTATAAATATCACCACTTTACAGAATACTAAGGACATCAATTTCCTCATTCATTCCCTCGGGTGAGAGGGAACCCAAACGGTATATCCAAAAGGTTTCACTTTGGCAAAGACGGGAAAACCTTTCGTTATCCATAAGGGTATCCTTAGGAATGGCCTCTATTGCACGTACCTCCATAAGGCTAAAATCTTTATTATGGGCCTGGCAAAAGTGATGCGGACACTGTGTTTAACACACCCTTTCTTTGTCAATCTCCGATGTTCTCCTACCCTAATACGCAAAGTGTGTATTGTGCGTCCTACATAAAGCATGCCACATGGGCACCGTAACACATACACTACAAATTCAGTAGAGCAAGTAATAAATTGTTTAATTTGAAAGTGCTCACCTTTCTTAGTAGTAATCTCAGAGCACCCATGGGGAATGGACTGACAGGTAAGGCAACCTCTCTTGTGGCATTGGAAAATGCCAGGCCTATCCTCAAAATATGTGCTATTGGTGTCATCTGTTTTAACTTTGGGAATTGTCATCTTACTGGGGGCAATGATATTTTTTACTGTGTGAGATCGCCTGAAAGTCACTTGTGGTTTTGGGGGAAGAACCATTGCCAAGATATGATCGAGTTTTAGGATCGCATAATGTTTATGGATAATTCTAGAAATCGATCTAAATTTGGTATTAAAATTGGAGACAAACCTCGCCGAATGGGCCATATCTCTGGGGTTCCTTTTCAGTCCCCCAGAAGACGGTGTCTCATTCGAAAGGAAAGCATTGGATATTAGCTCATTAGGATACCCTTTCTCCACAAACTTCTTCTCCATCACGCATCCTTGTGTTTTATAATCCTCCAATTTGGTGCAGTTTCTGCGCAATCTATGAAAATGGCCATTAGGGATATTGTTTAACCATGTGGAATAATGGCAACTGTCAAAATGGAGATAAGAATTGCCAGCCGTTGGCTTGGTGCGGTTCTTTGTAATAATAGTATTATTCTCATGAAATAAAACCAGATCCAGGAAAATGAATTCCTTCTGGTTGTTTTCATGAGTAAAAGCAAGACCAAAATTATTCTCATTACAATATTCTGTAAAAGAGAGAAATAGGTCTTTGTCGCCACTCCAAATTATTAGAATGTCATCAATATATCGTCCATAAAAGACGATATATTGAGAAAACGGGTTGTTCACCCATATCTTGTGGCTCTCCAAAGTTGGCCCCCATTGCGGTCCCTTTTTGCTGTAGATAGAAACAATCTAGAAAAGTAAAATAATTATGGCGAAGACAAAACTCTATACTGGAGGACAAAAAAGCTGAAGTTTGAATTCATTTCGTAATTTTTGCTAAGAAAAAACTGTACAGCTGCGATACCTACCTCATGAGGTATCGATGTGTACAATGACGATACATCTAATGAGGCCCAAAGGTAGTCGTCCTGCCAGGAATATTCTTTCAAAATATCAATAACATGGCCAGAGTCCTTAATATATGAGGGTAGCTGGGTGACCATTGGCTGTAACAAGTGGTCTATATACATGGATTAACCACTTGTGAAACTGTTGGTACTGGCAACAATAGGTCTACCTGGGAGATCTACAAGTGATTTGTGTACCTTTGGAAGGTGATAGAAATAGGGGGTGCTGCAAATTTTAGGTAGAAAAAAACTTTTCCAATCACAGCTGATCACAATGTAAACAGGAAAAGCCGTTTATCAGCTTTTCCTCACTCGCGTCTGATAGACGCAAGTAGAGGAGAGCCGATCGGCTGCTCTCCTGACAGGGGGGTCTGCGCTGATTGATTATCAGTGAAGCCTCCGTGGATGCCCACCCAGGACCGCCGGGGATGCCGCCAGGACCACCAGGGATGCTGATAATGGATGGCCACCAGGTATGCCACCCTGGACCATCAGGGATGCCAGTCAGGGCCCAGACATGATGCCAATTAGTGCCCATCAGCAGTGCCATCAGTGATGCCTATCAGTGCCATCTATCAGTGTGTATCAGTGCCACCCATCAGTACCCATCAGTGCCGCCTATCAGCGCCACCCATAAGTACCCATCAGTGCAGCCTTTCAGTGCCCATCAGTGTCGCCCATCAGTGCCACCTATGAGTGCCCATCAGTGCCGCCTATCAATAATGAATGAATGAATGAATGACTTGTATAGCGCAACCTATGCGAACTGAATCGCCTCATGGCGCTTTTTGCCACTGGTGTTCATCTGTGGTATAGTGCGGTCCTTGCCCTGTGGGGTCCTGACACGCTTACAAACACATACACATACAACATACACATATTTGGCCAATTTTATCGACAGGATCTAATTAACCTACCAGCATGTCTTTGGAGTGTGGGAGGAAACTGGAGTACCCAGAGGAAACCCACGCAAGCACAGGGAGAACATGCAAACTCCAGGCAGAAGGTGTCATGGTCGGAATTTGAACCAGCGACCCTATTACTGCTAGGTGAAAGTGCTAACCACTACACCACTGTGCTGCCCATCAGTGCTGCATATCAGTGCCGCCTATCAGTGCCCATCAGTGCAGCCTCATCAGTGCCCATCAGTGATGGAGAAAACATACTTATTTACATTTTTTTTATTTTTTTTCAAAATTTTTGGTCTTTTGTTTGTTTAGCAAAAAAAAATGCAGAGGTGATCAAATACCACCAAAAGAAAGCTCTGTTATTGGGAACAAAATTATAAACATTTTGTTTGGGTGCAGTGTAGCATGACTGCACAATTGTAATTTAAAAAGTGACAGAGCTGAAAGCTGAAAATTGGCCTGGGCAGGAAGGGTGGAAAGTGCCCGGTATTGAAGTGGTTAAGAATCAGACATTTGCAGTTATTGCCTTTTAAGTTTTTGAGATGCCCCCTGCCTCTTACTATTTATATTACTCCACCATATTTTGCAGGACCTTCCTATAAGAAAATATAACCATTTCTGTAACCTTACACATATTCTGTAAGGGAAAATATTAGCACTAAGCCCCAGTGGTGGCTGCTCATAAGGGTGCAGAGGCGCCTCCCCCCTAATCAATGCGCCTGGCCCCTAATCTCCATGCAGGGCGCCGGACGCATGGATTTCAATGGAGTTTTTTTTTTTTTAAGCGCATGATTAGAGCCTGAGGCTTTAGTTGGCAAAGAGTCCCGAGCCCACCCATTTGTGTGACATTAGCAAATTAATATTCGCTAATTTCTTCCTGCCTCTCCTCCCGGCCGATCAGGAAGTGGGTCCTGAGACCCGATTGGCTGGGAGTCCTAGGACCTGATTGGCTGGGAGTCCTAAGACCCGATTGGCCAGGAGGAGAAGCGACCGCCAGGACTCAGGAGGAGATGCAGGGGGGGAAGCTGTGACCTGGATGGGGGTAAGTGTCGCCACTGCTAAGCCCACTGAAACACATATAAACTCAATGCATGTCTTTAAAATGGTGCAGGATCCTTTTTTGGTCCGCACTGGAATCGGATCACTTGGGCGTTCACTCCCATGTGATCCGATTCCTGTCCGATTTTACAGTTCGCACTGCGATCCGATTTTGGGGTGTCATTAACTTTCTATTGACACCCGCAGCGAGTCAGATGCGATGCGGGATCCCGCACAGGAATCGCGCTGGTTCCTGCATCGCATATGTGTGAATCCAGCCTTCTGGTCAATATCTAACATCAAATGCAACTGTACCAACCCTGGAACCATTGCAATAATTAATTTATCACTTTATGGATGAGCCAATCAAATCAAATTCCGCTTTCATGCCCTCTAGTATTTCTGAATTCGTTATAACACTTCACTTTAAAGAGTGTCACATTGGCTAGCTAGATAAAGTGAGAATCTTTTGCTCATGTTACATTGAATGATATTTGCGATCTGCAGTTTAATTCATTTCATACAACCTGCGGTCAAATACATTTAATACAGAAGTAAAGTGCGCCACCTAGTGCTTGTAATCCCAATCTTAAACTATAGATATTTTACTGAAAGGTTATATATTGTATCTAAATAGACACTACGCAGCTACATAATAATTCCTTATTAATTGGGGTAAAATAACGAGGAGCTCTCTATTTTGTTTTATTATGTGTATGCCAATGTTGTATAAAATCAGTGTTTACTAATATGCATTATTGCAATCTGAATGGCCATTGATAGCGATCCATGTCATGTCTGGGTAAGGAGCTCATGATGGATCCAAATGATAATTATAGAACCAATGACCATTAGAGTACCAAATGCATTTTTTTTTCCCTGCCCGAATTTGGTAGAAAAAACACCTCTTATGCCCCGTACACACGGTCGGAAATTCCGACGGAAAATGTCCGATCGGACCATGTTGTCGGAAAATCCGTCCGTGTGTGGGCTCCATCAGACTTTTTCCGTCGGAATTTCAGACGGAAAAAATTTGAGATCCTGCTCTCAAATTTTCCGACAACAAAATCCGATCGGACTTTTTCCGATCGTGTGTAGAGAATTCCGACAGACAAAGTGCCACGCATGCTCAGATCAAATTATGAGACCAAAGCTATTGGCTACTAGCCTCTACGTAGTTCTGTCGTACGCAACGAACGTCACCATGTTCAGAATGATCGGATTTTCCGACAACTTTGTCCGACCGCGTGTATGCAACACCAGTTTTTTTTTTTTTCTGCTCAAACGCACGTTCAAGAATATGCCTTTGGTGTGCTTTTTTTCTGCTGATAAATGCTTCTCTTTTAATACTCCTGTAAATGCCTATGTATGCATTTATTATTTATTTATTACAGGGAGTTATATTGCACCATCAATTTACACAGCGCTTAACATATACAGAGCCTTTAAAAAGTATTCATACCCCTTGAAATTTTCCACATTATAACCAAAAAACGTAAATGTATTTTATTGGGATTTTATGTGATAGACCAACACAAAGTGGCACATAATTGTACAACTTTGGAATGGTTTAGATCAGTGGTCTCCAAACTGCAGCCCAGGGGCAAGATGTGGCCCTTTGCTTGCCTTTATCTGGCCCTTGGGGCACTATTCCTCTCACTGAAGGGAGACACTATTCTGCCCACTGACACCAACAATGGAGCACTATTTTTCCCCCCAATATCAAAGATAGGACACTATTTGCTCCCACTAATGCCTACAATAAACTCCTATTCCTGCTGGCCACTGTCCGGCCCCCCAAAAGTCTGAAGGACAGTAAACTGGCCCTTTGTTTAGAAAGTTTGGAGACCCCTGGTTTGGATCAAAGCATAGTCATGTGTTAGAATGGCCCAGTCAAAGTCCAGACCTAAATCCAATTGAAAATCTGTGGCAAGACTTGAAAATTGTTGTTCACAGACGCTCTCCATCCATTCTGACAGATCTTGAGCTATTTTACAAAGAAGAATGGGCGAAAATGTCACTCTAGATGTGCAAAGCTGGTAGAGACATCCCCAAAAAGACTTGCAGCTGTAATTGCAGTGAAAGGTGGTTCTACAAAGTATTGACTCAGGGGGGCTGAATACAAATGTACACCACACTTTTCACATATTTATTTGTGAAAAATTTGAAAAAACATTTATCGTTTACCTTTCACTTCACAATTACTGTATGTGCCACGTTGTGTTGGTCTATCACATAAAATTCCAATAAAATACATTTACGTTTTTGGTTGTAACATGACAAAATGTGGAAAATTTAAAGGGTTATGAATACTTTTTTAAGGGACTGTATATTGTACATTCACATCAGCCCCTGCCCTCAGGGAGCTTACAATCTAAGGTCCCTAACTCACATCCATACACATACTAGGGCCAATTTATCCAGGAGCCAATTAACCTACCAGCATATCTTTGAAGTTTGGGAGGAACCCGGAGTACCTGGAGAAAACCCACGCAGACACAGGGAAAACATGCAAACTCCAGGCAGGTAGTGTCATGGTTGGGATTTGAACTGACAACCCTAGTAGCTACTAGGTGGAAGTGCTAACCACTTAGCCACTGTGCATAACCGCCTAATAGAGCTGCACGATTAATCACAATTTTTTCCCCCTCGCGATCTTAACAAAGCAATTTCTAGATTCGTTCTATGCAGAGAATTCTCTGCTCAAGCTGACAGCTGTCAAAAAAAAACAAACAAAAAAACAGGTAGTCTGCCAAGTATCACAACATTTCTCAGCTGCTGAGCTAACTATAAACATTGTAACGTTTTGTTCTTTAGATCAAAGGAATAAACTTCAGTCTGTAAATAAGGGCAGTTTAACCACTTAAAGACTAAACCTTTTTCTGACACTTGTTGCTTTCAAGTTAAAATCATTATTTTTTGCTAAAAAATTACTTAGAACCCCCAAAAATTATATATATATTTTTTTTAGCAGAGACCCTAGAGAATAAAATGGTGGTCGTTGCAATATTTTATGTCACACAGTATTTGCACAGCTGTCTTTCAAATGCATTTTTTTTTTAAAATACACTTTAACCACTGAGCAAATCGCCATAGCTGTACAGCAGCAGGAGCATGCCCGCAGGTCGGGTGGACTCGATGTCCACCAGCGACCCATGATCACCTAGTACAGAGGCAGAATGGGGATCTGCATTTGTAAACGATGCGGATCCCCATTCTGACAGGAGACATGGCAGAGATCTACTGTTCCCAGTGATCAGGAACAATGATCCCTGCCAGCCCATCCCCCCTACAGTTAGAACACACCCAGGGAACACAGTTAACCCCTTAATCGCCCCTAGTGTTAACCCCTTCCCTGCCAGTGTCATTTTTACATTGATAAGTGCATTTTTTTTAGCACTGATCAATGTAATAATGTCACTGGTCCCCAAAAAGTGTAATTTGGGGTCAGATTTGTCCGCCGCAATGTCGCAGTCCCGCTAAAAATCGCAGATCGCCGCCATTACTAGTAAACACAATAAAAAATAATAATTAAGTCCTAAATTATGCCTAATGAGATTTTTCTTTTACCAAAAATATGTAGAAGAATACATATTGGCCTAAACTGATGAATACATTTTTAATTTTTTTGGGATATGTATTATAGCAAAAAGTAGTTTTTTTTTTTTTTTTAATTATCGCTCTTTATTTGTTTATAGCGCAAAAAATAAAAACTGCAGAGGTGATCAAACACCACCCAAAGAAAGCTCTATTTGTGGGGAAAAAAAGGACATCAATTTTGTTCAGGTACAACATGGCACGACTGCACAATTGTCAGTTAAATTAATGCAGTGCCGTATCCCAAAAAATGGCCTGGTCATAAAGGGGGCAAATCCTTCCAGGGCTGAAGTGGTTCACGAATTAAAAAAAAAAAACTAAACAGTAAAGTTATGTGATAAGAAAAGAAAATCGCGCCACCCTTTATTGTTGGTGCTGTTACCCAATTTTTTATTCCCCTTTATTACTAAAAGTGCTGTGTGCTCAAAAAATGTTTTACTTTGTTCTCCCTGGCTAGGCAAAGTATTGTAATTATAGTTAGTAATAGTGTATTTTTACTATCCCTTCGTATGGGTTTAAGGTGCTAAGTAGAAAAATGCTATATGCTATTTGCTCATTTCAAATTCTGACCGCAACAATCATGCGTTTTGTAAAAAGTATTTCATCATAGTGTTTTTACAATATTTCAAGATCCATAAATCTATAACAGTGTGAAAAATATATATATATATATAAAAAATAAAAAATAAATAGTAAATGTTATACGAATAAGTATAGGTATAAAAGTGAAAATAAAATGTTCCAATCCGTGACACCACCGTGTGTTTGCAGTGCTTCTATGTTCTAAACATTCATTGTGCAAAGTCCTTTTAGTGTATCCACCACCTGTTATGCAATGGGTCACTCACCACATCAAGGTAATAAAGGGGAATAAAAAATTGGGTAACAGCACCAACAATAAAGGGTGGCGCGGTTTTCTTTTCTTATCACATGTTTTAAATAATCACTGGTGGGTGAATATTATTCTCAAAACTGCTGCACACCATAAAAATAAAATAACAACTAATAGAATTACTAAACACAATTAATTGGCGCCGGTACCTCATATTTATATATTTCCAAACAGTAAAGTTAGCCCAATTTTTGTTGTATAATGTGAAAGATGATGTTACGCCGCGAGAATCGCAAGAGAATCGTGATCTTTATTCTAAGCAAAAAAAATAAAATCGGGGTTCTCATTTTGGCCAGAATCCTTTCAGCTCTACCACCTAGGCTAATATAGAAGTGTGTTTACAGGCATAAAAATTTTTAAAAGCCTGTATAAGTGGTGGTTTTAGGCTCCCTGTGCATGAGGCCCAGAAACAAACTATTGTTTCCATTTAAATAAGTTGCCATCGGGATCATCAATGCACACTTACCCCCTCCTTCTTTAATCACTCTAAACAGAAACACTTGTGCAATTAGAATGATCCTGTTTTATGAGAAACTGGCCCAAAAGACACTGAGAAACTGTACAATTGGACATTTATGTCTGATTTTTCACTGGTGACTTTGACTGGCTTAAAGTGTTACTAAACCCAGGACCCTGCATTCACTGTATCTGGACCCCCCGCAGTACACAGAACATGAAAATGCAATTATTTTATTAAATATAAACTGCTAAATACCTTTTCTGATCAGCAGTATATAGCAGTCTTGTGACTTCTAGCAGTGTCCAGCTGAGCACTGGTTAAAGCTTGTAGGAGGAGTTTTCATTCTCCTCTGACTGTCCTATGAGGCTGCAGGACTCCTGGCTGATTGGACCTGTGCTGATCACATGCACCCTCCCAAGCAAAAAAAAAAAACTCTCTAGCAATACACACCAAACTGAGCATGTGCAGAGTGCCCCCCCCCAAGGCTCTGTACTTTCAGCAGATGGATTGGAGACAGTAAAAGAAGGGGAGGATCAGAGAAGACAGGATCAAACAGCCTTTTTTACACAATGCAGAGGATTAACCTCTTTGGTTCCACAGCGAGTATAACAAGCACGCTTTACTGCGTATACAGACTGATATTACTGTTGTGGGTTTAGTAACACTTTAAAGCCCAACTCCAGCTTGTTGGCTGCCCCAGTCCAGCATCTTCATTCGCCTTCCACCTCTTGTCACTGCAGGTCCTTTTGCAGGTTTAAATCTGAAGTTTAGGAGCCAACTATTTTGCATAGTTCTAAATAAAAAACAAACAATCAGCGTATACAAAATAGAAAAGTTAGAAACAATGTTGCAAGTTGAACACTAGGAGCAGATTTCACAGCTCCTCAAGAGTTACATATATTTAGTCAGTGCAGCATAATAATAACATAGTAAATTCCCTAAAAAAGGGTATAAAAGACAGTCCATAAGCCAATAAGAATTCCGGTAACAATGCGGGAAGGTGGAAAGAAAACACCTAAGGTGACACACTACCACCACCAATGTTGAGACTGGCCGCTCACCTCAGGCAATTGACCCCTGAACGAACAGGATGGTCTAGTAAGCTTCTCCCCCCCCCCCCCCCCCAGGGGTATAAATGCTCAGAAGAGTCCAGTCCCGATAAGCAGACATAATACCGGGTCACAGGGTAAAGCACAAAAGACTTATGCGGCGTACACACGGTCGGAATTTCCGATGGAAACAGTCCGATGGGAGCTTTTCATCGGATTTTCCGACCGTGTGTATGCCCAACGGTCTTTTTCTGTCGGAATTTCCGACGGACTTTGAATTGAGAACCTGTTCTCAATTTTTCCGATGGAAAACCTTTCTATCGGATTTTCCGATCGTGTGTATGCAATTCCAACACGCAAAATTTCGACGCATGCTCGGAAACAATTCGACGCATGCTCGGAAGCATTAAACTTCCCTTTTATAGTGCTGTCGAACGTGTTTTATGCCGCTGTGTTATTGACCGTCGGAATTTGGTGTGATCGTGTGTAGGCAACACAGCTTGAGCGGAATTCCGTCGGAAAAACCGTCAGAGTTTTTTCCGGCGAGAATTCCGATCGTGTGTATGTGGCATAATAGTGCTCTCTGTATAAATTTACTCAATCTTTTGTTAAATACAGATAAAACACTCACATTAAAACTACTTGATAATATGTATGTCCAGATATACTCATGAGAGATGCACTGCAGGCTTTCACCCGAGCTGGGATAGCGGCGGGTAACGTCAGTAGAAGCAGCTCCACCTCACGTACGCGTTACATCCTACGGGAGCTTTGTCAGCGGGGGTGGAGCTGCCAGATCACCTGGAGTTCTTATTGGCTTATGGACTGTCTTTTATACCCTCTTTTTAGGGAATGAACTTTTTTTTATTATTGCACTGCACTAATTAAATATTTTGCATAGTTACATTGGTCCAGCTTGGACCAATTTAAGTATGCATATGCCATACCTATAGGATCAGAAGCTAAAAATCACTGTAATGTGCACCGTTATGCCCATGATCTCCACTAGCTTCTGGGTCTCATGCCAAGCCACTGCCCTACTGCTTACTGAACAAAACAGGTCACTCACTCAGCATGAGTGGGAGAACGCTTTTCATTTGCTCGATGAATGAGAAGTGCTCTCTGATTGGATGAACTCCATGTAATAAGGTGACTTTTTTTATGAAAATCTGGGACTAGTTTTCCTCTATGGCATTGCAGAACAGGTGGGCTAAAGGCATGCTAAAATGGCACGACAGTGATTTTAGACTCATTTACCACGTGAAGACAGTAAACATTACTTTCTAATTGTCGTCTTTCATCTAATATTTTTGGTTTCTTTTTTGCCAACAAAGTCATCTTAAGCACGCTATCTAGGATATCTAAACCTAAAAACAAACATATTATAGTGCAGCTTACCAGTCCTTAGATGTGTTGGCTGCATTGGCTTTCATTTTTCAGGCTAAAGATACTGTCAGCAAGTACAGAAATACCCATAAAAATACATGTTAATGCTTTGAAATGCAGTGTCCTTTCATTTTCTATGAGCTGGATCAAAAACACAAATATTCTAATCTGTCTTCCAGTCTGTGTTCTGTAAACTACCAATGCCCCCTTGCCCCCCCCCTCATAAAATGAAAATGTTTAGAGGAAGGTATACAAATTTGTAGTCCAAACCCGGAGAGCAGCTTTTGCGTGTGTTCCCAACATGCAGAGATGTGTACCAAGCCTAAAAGCACTTTGCAACACCAGAACATAGAACATTTCAGACTGAAACGGGTCTTAGAGCCCATCTCCAGACAAACAAAGTCTTCCCTTGCAGTAGGGCTGTTCCCGCACTGCATGGGTTAAATGCTAATTTTTGTCTGATCTTCCCAGCATAAGACCGGTCTGGTACCCCCGCGCTCCAATGGTTTTGAATTGTGGACGGTTTCTGACATCATCAAGCCCTGAGTAGACCAGGAACAGTCCACCACTGGACCGTAGGGGAGCACTGTTTTCCGGTGGAACGAAGGATCAGGTGAGTATAAGCTTTCTCCTCACACGTAGACAAAACAAGCAGTTGATCCTTGCAATGCGGGCCCACTGCATGGGAAAACTTTTTTTATGCCTCTAGTTTGGCTTTAAACACGTGACACTATATACTGTATGCACTTTATGATTTAGCCTTACCTCCTAAAACCATACCTAGCTTCACCAGCCAACAACTTCCCTCCCAGGATTCAACATGTCAGCAGTGGTGCAAAACTGAGATATCATTTTACATGGCGTTAGCCTTTAATTTATTCAAGAGAGCTTTGTACAGTACCGTGGCCAAACTTTCTTCTTTTTTCAGTCCAAAGTTCCTTCTACGCCGTGAGCTTGAAGGTAATAAAAAGCAAATTTAGAAAAATACTGTATAATAAATACTCACTTGCTTCTGCTAGTCATTACACACAGGACAACCTGGCATGCCAAATCACCGGCTGCTGGAGTTTGAATATTATTTTATCTTTGGCCATTTAAGGAACCTGCCTGACTTTTTTAACCGAGCAGTGAGGTTTGAACGCGCATTTACCTCTCTTGATTAATAGCGGCAACAAACATTCCCTATATAGGAGTTGAGTAAAGTAGGACATCAGTGAGCTATAGAAAGAAACCAATATGGGGTTGATTTATGGTAGAACATCTCCGTTGGCACCGCTGCAGTACTCTGCGGCAGCAAACTGCTAGTATGATTGCACCATTGGGCTGAGTTTAAACTTACAGCAGCACATAAAGGCTCCTCGAAGGGTGTCGCCGTGGGGAAATAGTGTAGGAAGCAAAATGAGAAACAGTTTATTTGTTGACAAGCAAATCGACTTGTAGGTTCCATTTGTGGTGCTGACATTTCTTGTGTATGGAAGTTCACTTTTTTTCTCCCCCATGAAAAGTTACAAGTTGAATCATAAATAGAATTTTTTTTTCCTAGAAAATATGTATTTTTGACTTTTGAAAAACGAAAAAGAGAAAAATTATCAACTAACTTTTTAAGTTATGCTTTTGGAGTTGTGTAAAAAAAAAAGATGGTTTTATAAAATAAAGAGCATCTCCAGATATCAAGCTAAGAGATCAACTTCATGAGCAGGCACCAAAATATTTAAAACCCAGGCCGGAGTGAAAACTGGAGCTAAATATTAAAGGGTATATTCACTTTTGTGTGAAAAAATTAGCAAATAAAAAAATGAAAATGAAAATCTAACAAATACAATTGTTACACATACCATATTGTGATCCAATGTTATTCAAAATTACCTTTTCTTTTCAATCTGCAGCGCTGTAATTTTCTAAAAAAAAATCAATAACATATGGCAACTTGGATGCTTTCTGTACACAGTTGGTCATTTCTGTACACCAGAAATGTAATTTCCTGCTTGTGTAATTGGCTTACTGATTTTCCCACATGTCGGCACTAAGATACAAGTCAGATTTTAGACATCCTCTGCAGCAGAAATTCAATTTTTGGTGAGATGTTCCCAAAGGATGCAGACACTGCAACTGTCCTCCTTAAAAAAAAAGAAAAGAGGGCTTCCCTAGCACAAAACCTTCTTCATTCAGATCAACATAACACCATAAAAATCCATTGCACTCACATGTTCCCAATGTTAAAAGTGCCTGTCACAGTGCTAGCTACCTGAATAGGTAGGACTCATCCATCCCTGTTGTGCTGTCTCTTTCCTCCAGCATAGATGTAGTGACCGATCCATGCAAGTCAGAATGTACCTACAGGAGGGCAGGACAAGGGAGCACAAACCACTGCTAAGTTGCCTCAAAACAAAGCGGGAGTACACCTAAAAAACATTATTAATAAAAGCCAGCAGCTACAAATAATGCAGCTGCTGACTTTTAATAAATGGACACTTACCTTGTACCGCGATGTCGGCCGCCAAAACCGATCAATCACTCGGCTCTGGGCTGCTGCCGCCGCCATTCTCGGTGAGGGAATCAGGGAGTGAAGTGTTACGGCTTCACTTCCGGTTCCCTACTGTGCATGCGCCAGTCGCACTGCGCGTCCTAAATGGTCCCCGCTATATCCTGGGACCTGTGTGTTTCCCAGGAGACAGCAGGGGGGTGCGGGAAGGGGCGTGACTCCCACGGGAGTCTATTCCCGGAAGTATTAGACAGGTATCTGCACCCCCCTCCCCCCTGAAAGGTGCCAATTGTGGCACCGGAGGGGGGGAGGAATCAGATGAGCAGAAGTTCCACTTTTGGATGGAACTCCGCTTTAAGGTAAAAAATGTTTAGGCTTTAGAACCTCTTTATGGCCAGATGTTCATTCATACCAGACTGGCGAAAAGACAGGATTTGTCCCACAGGGTACTTTCTGTGATATACATTTCTGGTCTCTCACCATATAAAATACACTTTCTAGGTGCAAGGAAAGCACTTTTTAGAGCTCGTATGGGTCAGATGCCCATTCTGAATAGTTGGTGGATCTTATCCTCAAGCCTATTTGCACAATAACACTGGGCCAGAGGAGGGAGCTTCAGATGTTGGAGGGCAGAGGGGGCTATAAATGTGGAACCAGGATTCTAAAACATGCCTTGTACCAGATAACCTGAGTTTGGCTGGTGAACATGGTCACAACAACAGGTTGCCTGTCAGGGCCTGCAAGGGTGAACAGAGCGTTAGAAAGGGATTCCAATTATTTAGCCACTGGGTTAACAGGGACAATTAAGGAAATGGCTTGAAAACAATGACTGGGTCCACAACATGGAGAGCCCGCTTTTTTTTTTTTTTTTTTTTTTAGAAAACCTTCTTTAATAGGGTACTAAGATTCAAAATGCTTGGGAGGAGTAAAGACCTTTTACAGGCTGTAACAGCAAATGTACAGGGAAAGTTTCATCAGGCCAAAGCCAAACTGGTAACCTTTGACAAGGTTGATACACGCAGATCTAAGTCAAGGCATGTGAGCATTTAGCATTCTGAATCTGCTCATGTGATGAGTCCTTAGAATAGGACAAAGCACCATCCTCATCTTCCATAAATCTTATCATAATATTTTGATATGGTAGCAAAAAATTCCTCCCTTGACAAACAAGAGTTGTCGGTCACCCCAGAAGGGGTAAAGGAGGCCCCTGAGAATGGCAGCAACTCATATGGAAAAATGGAACTGGACATATGTGAACCAGCACTCATGGTAGTGGCTGCATACCATTTAATAAACCGGTGGCATAAAAAGATGGTAAGGCAGAAGGTGGAAGTTTAGCCAATGGTAATGTGACGGAACGCATCCAAGCCTCACTCTCAGCGTTCATCATGTTGTTGTCCATCATTAGAGGATGATCTGCTCCCTCCATGGGCCATAATCAGTGGATTTTCTTGCTTTTTGTGTGATTCCATATTTTACCAATAAAGGCTTTTGAATTTTTCTTGGAGTACGGCCGTCCAGAGTCCTTAATTTGCATCTTCATCTGCTCCCTCCATGGGCCATAATCAGGGGGTAGTAGCCTCTAGTCCCCTCCAAAAGCCCCTGTCCTGGTTGGGTATGTCACAGGTAATTTCACCATCACTGAATTCGGTAGTTACCAGGGACAACAACTGAACAAAAGAACAAGCAGGACAGATGATAGAAGGATGTAAGTGCTCAGACAGATGTTCAGAGCAAATGACAGACAGTGGCAGAGTGAATAGACTGGTTACTAGATTGTAGACAGGAAATAACAGACAGACAGACCTCTTTCCAGGACATTATCAGCAAGAGGTACTCACCGAGGCCAAGATGCAGAGAGCGGTGGCTGTTGCGACTCGGCGCACACCACCCCTGGAGGTGATACAGGGAGTGGGTTGCACCAAGAGGCACAAGCCTCCAGCGGGACACCTGACTTGTGTGAAGGTCTGGAAGATGGCTCATGCAGGATGGACCGGACCAGAAGCTAAGTAACAAGCAGGTCTGTAAAACAGATGAGGAAAGTCCAGAAACAGGCTAAGGGTCAAGCACAGGTAATCAGTCTGGGAGCCCGCAAGGCTAAGTGCTGAAGGCAGAAGATAATCCAGAGGCAGGCTGAGGGTCAAACATAGGTAATCAGTACAGGAGCCAGCAAGGCTAAGTGCTGAAGGCAGAAGGTATCCAGAAGCAGGCTGAGGGTCAAACACAGGAGAAAGCAGGAAGTCCGTAAAACAAGCCAGGGGTCAGGTCAGGAGAGATTCAGCGTAGTCTTCAAACGATCCGGGTCACAACAGGAAATGGCAAACAGGAACAGGAAATGGTAAACAGGAACAGGAAATGGTAAACAGGAAGCAGAGGAACACAGGTGAGCTGAGACAAACCAGCAACTTGTCTGCCTTTTATAGGCTGGTCAGGGGATTCACGTTATGTTATGCGAATGTGCGTGCGCTGGAGTGCCAATCCATGGTGCATTTGTGTGCACCTGCGCGCAGGGAGATGGTAAGATTGATCCAAGTTACTTCCCTGATAGACATTTAGACAATCCTGTGGAATGGTTACAGGCCTGAAGCTGTGGCTTTGCTTTAAAGTTCACTAATAAGGGCAGCTGTGCACAGCAGAGAAACAAGAAAAACACTCTGCGCTCATGTTCAGGGAAGGGGTCCCGAGGATGTAATGTACTTGACCCTCACAATAATATAGAGATTAAAATGGGAGGAATACAGTATGAGAACAGTTTAAAAACTGTTTAAAAACAGGAGGAGAAAACTTTAATCTCCAGTGTGGGATCAGCAGTAGGGATGAGCCGAACACCCCCGGGTTCGGTTCGCACCAGAACCTTCGAACGGACCGAAAGTTTGCGCGAATTTTCGAACCCTATTCGTTATAATGGACGCGAACGTTCGAAATCAAAATTGCTAATTACAACGGCCAATATGCATGTTAATGTCATAAAACAGGTTTGGGGACCCGGGTCCTGCCCCAGGGGACATATATCAATGCAAAAAGAACTTTTAAAAACTAACGTTTTTTCGGGAGCAGTCATTTTAATGATGCATAAAGTGAAAAAAAAAAAGTGAAATTTTCCTTTAAATATGGTACCTGGGGGGTGTCTAAAGTATGCCTGTGAAGTGGCATGTGTTTCCCGTGTTTAGAACTGTCCTTGCACAAAATGACATTTGTAAAGGAAAAAAAGAAGCCATTTAAAACCACTTGCGGCTTTAATGTCATGTCTTGTCCTGGCCGCCATATGGCTGAAAATCCTTGAGAAAAATGGCATGGCTACCCCATCACCCCCCCCCCCCCCACCCCCCACCCCAGCCCCTTTGGGTCTTGTATGGATATTAAGGGGGACCCCGCACCCAAAATAAAGCCCTATACCTACAACCCTATATACTCTGAACAGCAGTATATAGGTGGTGCAAACAAGACACGGACTGTAGGTTTGTTCTTAAGTAGAATCTGAACAGGTACATTATGAAGTGTAGCTCCATCCCAAAAAAATCTATTTTTAAGCTTTTTGGAGAACATAGGGAGGGGTTATCACCCCTGTAACATTTGCTGTCTTTGCACATCTGTTCAGAACATGTCACCTCACTTTCCGTCCCAATGACAAATGTTTTTGGAAAAGTGGGGTTTTAATTGAAACAAGGATTGGTGATAAAGCATCAGTAGAGAGGAGATACCTTTTTCCCAAATTAAATCTAACGTGATAGAATTTCCCTTCCTAGGGGTAGATTTCCTCTCACTTCCTGTTTTCTCTTTCCGTTTGCAAGTAGGAGTCGTTTGTAAGTTGGATGTTTGAAAGTAGGGGCCTGCCATATATACTCTGCAGAAATTTGCCCTATTAGATGTTGGTGTAGCCACAAGACTGGTGGGCACAGGAATGGGCCCTGCTGTGAGTTAATAGATCAAGATTTGTACTTGCATGCACCTGTTGAACCGGGCAGAAAAATTGGGCCTTTGGTGGTGGTGGTGGTGGTGGTGGTGGACGGTGTTGCCACAAGACTGTAAGCCCTCACAGTTACTCTTGGTGGGCGCAGGAATGGGCCCTGCTGTGAGTTATTAGATCAAGATTTGTAATTGCATGCACCTGTTGAACAGGGCAGAAAAATTGGGCCTTTGGCGGTGGTGGTGGACGGTGTTGCCACAAGACTGTAGGCCCTCATAGTTACTCTTGGTAGGCGCAGGAATGGGCCCTGCTGTGAACTATTAGATCAAGATTTGTAATTACATGCCCCTGTTAAACAGGGGCTGAAAAATTGTGCCTTAGGCATTGGTGCTGGTGCCACAACACTGCAAGCCCTCACAGACACTGTACTCTTAGCACAGCAATGAGACCTGTTGCAAAGCATTGCCTAAAAATTGTAATTACACGCCCCAACAGGGGCTGAAAAATTGTGCCTTAGGCACTGGTGCTGGTGCCACAACACTGCAACCCCTCACAGATACTGTACTTGGAGCACAACAGTCACACCTGTTGCGAAGCATCTTTTTAAAAAATTGTAATTACACGCCCCTGTTAAACAGGGGCTGAAAAAGTGTGCCTTAGGCATTGGTGCTGGTGCCACAACACTGCAACCCCTCACAGATACTGTACTCTTAGCACAGCAATGAGACCTGTTGCAAAGCATTGCCTAAAAATTGTAATTACACGCCCCAACAGGGGCTGAAAAATTGTGCCTTAGGCACTGGTGCTGGTGCCACAACACTGCAACCCCTCACAGATACTGTACTTGGAGCACAGCAGTCACACGTGTTTTGCGAAGCATTTTTAAAAAAAATTGTAAGTACACGCCCCTGTTAAACAGGGGCTGAAAAATTGTGCCTTAGGCATTGGTGCTGGTGCCACAACACTGCAAGCCCTCACAGACACTGTACTCTTAGCACAGCAATGAGACCTGTTGCAAAGCATTGCCTAAAAATTGTAATTACACGCCCCAACAGGGGCTGAAAATTTGTGCCTTAGGCACTGGTGCTGGTGCCACAACACTGCAACCCCTCACAGATACTGTACTTGGAGCACAGCAGTCACACCTGTTGCGAAGCATCTTTTTAAAAAATTGTAATTACACGCCCCTGTTACACAGGGGCTGAAAAATTGTGCCTTAGGCACTGGTGTGGTGGCATGGATCATTGAGGAAGAGGAAGAGGATAGTCAGTGAACATAACAGGACAGTCACTCAGCATCAGCATAGGCAGTCTTGAAGGGATGTGACATTATAAATTATTCCGTTATATCCGCTTCAGGTGCCTGGTAGCTGGTGGTGATCCAAGACTGATTCATTTTTATGAAGGTCAGTCGATCAACCGAGTCGGTGGACAGGCGCACCCTATGATCGGTGACAAATCCTCCAGCAGCACTGAATGTGCGTTCGGAAAGAACGCTGGAGGCAGGACAGGCCAGTAGCTCAATTGCATACTGTGCAAACTCTGGCCAGTGATCCATCCTCAGGACCCAGTAAGCCAGAGGATTTTCGGTGGGAAAGGTGTCCAAGTCTGACCTTGCCCCTAGGTATTCCTGCACCATGTATATCAGACGCTGGCGATGGTTGCTGGAACCGATCATACCTTGGGGCTGCGGACTAAAAAATTGTCTGAACGCATCGGTCAGACGTCCACCTTCCCCACCGCTCCTTCTGCTACTGACCGAAGCCTCAGCAACTCGTCGTCCAGGACCAGGAGTTCGTAACCTCCCAGTTTCTGGGAACGCGTTGCACAGACCTTTCTGCAAGGCCTCCCTGAGATGTCTCATCCTCTGCTCCCTCTGCGACGGCAAGATAAGGTCCGCAACCTTACCCTTGTACCGTGGATCAAGGAGAGTGGCCAGCCAGTAATGGTCCCTCTCCTTGATCCGAAGAACACGAGGATCCTTCCGCAGGCTTTGCAGGATCAGGGAGGCCATGCAGCGTAGGTTAGCTGAGGCATTCGGTCCGGAGTCCTCTGGGTCACTGAGGATGACATGATCGCCAGCCACCTCCTCCCAGCCACGTACAAGTCCACTGGTTTGTTGGGACTGTACATCATCCCTAAAAGACTGCTGATGCTGATGCTGAGTGCCAGGCTCCACCTCCATGCTCACACAATCCTCCTCCTCCTCCTCATCCTCTTCCTGTGTGATGGGTGGGACAGAAGGAACACTGTCCGGATAAAGGGGGCCTTGAGAGGCAAGGAAGTCCTCCTCTTCCTGCCTCTGTTCTGCCTCAAGTGCCCTGTCCATTATCCCACGCAGCGTATGCTCCAACAGGTGGACAAGAGGTACAGTGTCACTGATGCATGCACTGTCACTGCTCACCATCCTCGTGGCCTCCTCAAATGGTGAGAGGACAGTGCATGCATCCCTGATCATGCTCCACTGGCGTGGGGAAAAAAAGCCAAGCTCCCCTGACCCTGTCCTGGTGCCGTAGTCGCAAAGGTACTCATTGATGGCCCTCTGCTGCGTGTGCAGTCGCTGCAGCATGGCCAACGTTGAGTTCCACCTGGTGGGCATGTCACATATTAGGCGGTTCTTGGGCAGGTTCAGCTCCTTTTGCAGCTCAGTCAGCCGAGCACTGGCATTATAAGATCGGCGGAAATGCACACAGACTTTTCTGGCCTGCCTCAGGACATCCTGTAAGCCTGTGAACCTGCCCAAGAACCGCTGCACCACCAGGTTGAGGACGTGAGCCATACAGGGCACATGGGTGAGCTGCCCCTGTCGCAGGGCGGAGAGGAGGTTGGTGCCATTGTCAGAAACGACCATGCCTGGCTTAAGCTGGCGTGGCGTCAACCACCTCTCGGCCTGCCCCTGCAGAGCTGCCAGAACCTCTGGCCCAGTTTGGCTCCTGTCCCCCAAACACACCAGCGCAAGCACGGCATCTTTTTGCCTGCGTACTCGCGTAGCCCCTTGTACGCCTACGGAGCACCGCTGGTTCCGAGGACAGACCACTGGAGGAAGAAGAAGAGGAGGGGGTGGAGGAGAGAGGTGTGTCACAACCAGTAGTAGCATTTTGGAGGCGTGGTGGCGGAACAACCTCCAACACTACTGCACCTTGTCCTGCATCCCTCCCAGCTGCCAATAGAGTGACCCAATGGGCCGTGAAAGAAAGATAACGTCCCTGTCCATGCCTGCTGGACCATGAGTCAGCGCTAATATGCACCTTACCGCTGACCGCCCTGTCCAGCGAGGCATGGACATTGCCTTCCACATGCCGGTAGAGAGACGGAATCGCCTTCCATGAGAAAAAGTGGCGTTTGGGAACCTGCCACTGAGGAACCGCACATTGAACAAACTCACGGAAGGGGGCCAAGTCTACCAACTGAAAAGGCAGCAGTTGAAGTGCTAGCAATTTAGCCAAGCTAGCATTCAACCGCTGGGCATGTGGATGGCTGGGAGTGTACTTCTTTCGACGGTCCAGCAGCTGGGGCAGGGAAATTTGCCTGCTACAATCGGACGTCGGTGTACTGCAAGTACTTGGTTGTGACACACCTAATTCTACACCTTCAGTCCTCTCAGAGCAGCCTTTAGAGAGGACTGAAGATGTAGTGGGGATGGAGATCCCAGCTGATGAGGAGCAAGGAGAGGTCCGCTTTGTTCTTTGGTGTGGGTCTTTTATGTGTGCTTGCCAACGAGCTGCATGGCAGGTCGACATATGTCTGCTCATGCTTGTGGTGCCCAAGCGGCTGATGTTTTGGCCACGCGAGATACGCTTGAGACAAATATTGCAAATAGCAGTGGTGCGATCTGATGCACTCGTCTCAAAAAAGGCCCACACCAAAGAACTTTTCTGATAACGTGCAGAGGCAGCGCCCTGCACAGGCGGAGCTCTGCGGTGTGGTACAGTTGCTGTGCTGGCCTCTAGCTGGCCTCCAGAGGGCATCCTGCCTCGTTGGACATGTGACGCCGCATCCTCCTCCTCCTCGTCCTCCTCCTCATCCTCTCTCCCTTCAGGCACCCACGTGGAGTCAGTGACCTCATCATCCCCTCCCTCTTCACCACTAGAGCAAACCTGGCAGTAAGCTGCAGCTGGTGGAACAGTACTGCCAGATTGCTGTCCTTCAGCATCCCCTCTCTCTGCGCGCACACTACTGACTTCCTCAAGCTGGGTATCATCATCCGAGCCTTCGAATCGTTGGGCATCCTCCTGGAGCATGTACCCAACACTGTGCTCAAAGAGTTCGGGGGACTCCTCAGGAGGACCTGGTGGGTCTAGGGAAGGGATGGCTGATGATGCCATTGAGTACACGTTGGCAGCTGCTCTGCCAGTACCCTGAGCCTGGGTGAGAGAGGATGAGGAGGATGAGGAGGGCTTGGTCATCCATTCTACCAAGCCTTCAGCATGATGCGGCTCCACATGTCCAGCTGCCGAAAACAAAGATGAGCGTGTCCCATGGCCACGTGCTGATGACGATGCACGACCACGGCCACGGCCAGCACTGTTGTCTCTAGAAACAGAGCCTGCCTGCCCTGTGTTCTTGCCTCTGCACGCTCTGCCTCCCCTTGGCGGTCTTCCAGGCATTGTAGTCGGTAGTGTATATAGTATAAAAAATAGAGCTCCTATGTGTGCTCACAACACACTGTAGGTCCTATGGGTGCTGACACTAACACACTATAGGTACTATGTGTGCTGCTGACAAGAAAATATAGGAGCTCTGTTTGCTGCCACTAACACACTAGAAGTCCTATGGGTGCTGCTGAGAAGAAAATATAGGAGCTCTGTGTGATGCCACTAACACACTAGAAGTCCTATGGGTGGTTCTGGGAAGAAAATATAGGAGCTCTGTGTGATGCCACTAACACACTAGAAGTCCTATGGGTGGTTCTGGGAAGAAAATATAGGAGCTCTGTGTGATGCCACTAACACACTAGAAGTCCTATGGGTGCTTCTGGGAAGAAAATATAGGAGCTCTGTGTGATGCCACTAACACACTAGAAGTCCTATGGGTGCTTCTGCGAAGAAAATATAGGAGCTCTGTGTGATGCCACTAAGACACTAGAAGTCCTGTGGGTGCTGCTGAGAAGAAAATATAGGAGCTCTGTGTGATGCCACTAACACACAATTGAAGTCCTATGGGTGCTTCTGGGAAGAAAATATAGGAGCTCTGTGTGATGCCACTAACACACAATTGAAGTCCTATGGGTGCTTCTGGGAAGAAAATATAGGAGCTCTGTGTGATGCCACTAACACACTAGAAGTCCTGTGGGTGCTGCTGAGAAGAAAATATAGGAGCTCTGTGTGATGCCACTAACACACAATTGAAGTCCTATGGGTGCTTCTGGGAAGAAAATATAGGAGCTCTGTGTGATGCCACTAACACACTAGAAGTCCTATGGGTGCTTCTGGGAAGAAAATATGGGAGCTCTGTGTGATGCCACTAACACACAATTGAAGTCCTATGGGTGCTTCTGGGAAGAAAATATGGGAGCTCTGTGTGATGCCACTAACACACTAGAAGTCCTATGGGTGCTTCTGGGAAGAAAATATGGGAGCTCTGTGTGATGCCACTAACACACTAGAAGTCCTATGGGTGCTTCTGGGAAGAAAATATGGGAGCTCTGTGTGATGCCACTAACACACTAGAAGTCCTATGGGTGCTTCTGGGAAGAAAATATAGGAGCTCTGTGTGATGCCACTAACACACTAGAAGTCCTGTGGGTGCTGCTGAGAAGAAAATATAGGAGCTCTGTGTGATGCCACTAACACACAATTGAAGTCCTATGGGTGCTTCTGGGAAGAAAATATAGGAGCTCTGTGTGATGCCACTAACACACTAGAAGTCCTGTGGTGCTGCTGAGAAGAAAATATAGGAGCTCTGTGTGATGCCACTAACACACTAGAAGTCCTATGGGTGCTTCTGGGAAGAAAATATAGGAGCTCTGTGTGATGCCACTAACACACTAGAAGTCCTGTGGGTGCTGCTGAGAAGAAAATATAGGAGCTCTGTGTGATGCCACTAACACACTAGAAGTCCTATGGGTGCTTCTGGGAAGAAAATATAGGAGCTCTGTGTGATGCCACTAACACACTAGAAGTCCTGTGGGTGCTGCTGAGAAGAAAATATAGGAGCTCTGTGTGATGCCACTAACACACAATTGAAGTCCTATGGGTGCTTCTAGGAAGAAAATATAGGAGCTCTGTGTGATGCCACTAACACACTAGAAGTCCTGTGGGTGCTGCTGAGAAGAAAATATAGGAGCTCTGTGTGATGCCACTAACACACTAGAAGTCCTATGGGTGCTTCTGGGAAGAAAATATAGGCGCTCTGTGTGATGCCACTAACACACAATTGAAGTCCTATGGGTGCTTCTGGGAAGAAAATATAGGAGCTCTGTGTGATGCCACTAACACACTAGAAGTCCTGTGGGTGCTGCTGAGAAGAAAATATAGGAGCTCTGTGTGATGCCACTAACACACTAGAAGTCCTGTGGGTGCTTCTGGGAAGAAAATATAGGAGCTCTGTGTGATGCCACTAACACACTAGAAGTCCTGTGGGTGCTGCTGAGAAGAAAATATAGGAGCTCTGTGTGATGCCACTAACACACAATTGAAGTCCTGTGGGTGCTGCTGAGAAGAAAATATAGGAGCTCTGTGTGATGCCACTAACACACAATTGAAGTCCTATGGGTGCTTCTGGGAAGAAAATATAGGAGCTCTGTGTGATGCCACTAACACACTAGAAGTCCTGTGGGTGCTGCTGAGAAGAAAATATAGGAGCTCTGTGTGATGCCACTAACACACTAGAAGTCCTGTGGGTGCTTCTGGGAAGAAAATATAGGAGCTCTGTGTGATGCCACTAACACACTAGAAGTCCTGTGGGTGCTGCTGAGAAGAAAATATAGGAGCTCTGTGTGATGCCACTAACACACAATTGAAGTCCTATGGGTGCTTCTGGGAAGAAAATATAGGAGCTCTGTGTGATGCCACTAACACACTAGAAGTCCTATGGGTGCTTCTGGGAAGAAAATATGGGAGCTCTGTGTGATGCCACTAACACACTAGAAGTCCTATGGGTGCTTCTGGGAAGAAAATATGGGAGCTCTGTGTGATGCCACTAACACACTAGAAGTCCTATGGGTGCTTCTGGGAAGAAAATATGGGAGCTCTGTGTGATACCACTAACACACTAGAAGTCCTATGGGTGCTTCTGGGAAGAAAATATGGGAGCTCTGTGTGATGCCACTAACACACTAGAAGTCCTATGGGTGCTTCTGGGAAGAAAATATGGGAGCTCTGTGTGATGCCACTAACACACTAGAAGTCCTATGGGTGCTTCTGGGAAGAAAATATGGGAGCTCTGTGTGATGCCACTAACACACTAGAAATCCTATGGGTGCTTCTGGGAAGAAAATATGGGAGCTCTGTGTGATGCCACTAACACACAATTGAAGTCCTATGGGTGCTTCTGGGAAGAAAATATGGGAGCTCTGTGTGATGCCACTAACACACTAGAAGTCCTATGGGTGCTTCTGGGAAGAAAATATGGGAGCTCTGTGTGATGCCACTAACACACTAGAAGTCCTATGGGTGCTTCTGGGAAGAAAATATGGGAGCTCTGTGTGATGCCACTAACACACTAGAAGTCCTATGGGTGCTTCTGGGAAGAAAATATGGGAGCTCTGTGTGATGCCACTAACACACTAGAAGTCCTATGGGTGCTTCTGGGAAGAAAATATGGGAGCTCTGTGTGATGCCACTAACACACTAGAAGTCCTATGGGTGCTTCTGGGAAGAAAATATGGGAGCTCTGTGTGATGCCACTAACACACAATTGAAGTCCTATGGGTGCTTCTGGGAAGAAAATATAGGAGCTCTGTTTGCTGCCACTAACACACTAGAAGTCCTATGAGTGCTTTTGGGGTGCAATGCTGTGCTAACAGCACTGCGGTTGGTACTACTGAAATAATGTACTAACAGTAAAACACGCACCAGACTAATCCCCAGCAGCAGCTAATAACACACTAACCAGCAGCAATGGACGATCAATGACAGGTAGCAATGGTTTAGCAAATAAATAGCCAATGGTTTAGCAAAGTAGAGCAAATCTTTCTATATGAATGAATCTAGCAAAGACACAGAATCAGCCTGATCTCTCCTAAAGCCGGAACTCATGTGACCGGCGCCGACGGCGTGGCGGCCTTTTAAATGGTGGGGCGTGTACTAAAGCCCCTGAGCTTTAATTGGCTACAGGCGTCCTGCCTGTAGCCAATTATGGCTCTCCGAGTTTCCGGCGCTGTGATTGGCCAAGCATGCGGGGTCACAGTGCATGCTTGGCCAATCATCAGCCAGCAATGCACTGAGCCGGCCGCGCCGGCCGCAATGCATTGCGGGGCCGCTCGCATCACACGAATGTGATGCGAACGGCCCAAATAGTTCTGGGCTCGCCGATCGAGCGAACGCCCGGTGCTCGATGCGAACGTGGGTTCGCATCGAGCCACGGGCCCATCCCTAATCAGCAGTAATGTCTCTCAGTGGGAGAGATAATGTCCATAGGAAATGTAAATATAGTCCTGAAATGGTTGGCATTAAAGTCATTCAGAGACAAAAGGGGTTCATAAGCCAGCACTATAGGCAGCCAATGTGAGGAAGCCAGAAGCAAACTGTAGCAGACAAGGGAAAGAAAGCACAGCGCCTCTAAGTGCAGCATTAAAAAACAATTAATTGATGGTAAGGATACAAATCAGCTACTCACAAAGGAATAGGAAGTAAGCGTATTGTGATCATGATGATCCTGCTGTGTAAATCCAGGGGGTAGTCACTCTGTATCTGTGTCCCTGGGGTCCAGCTGTCGGCTTGTATGGTTATATACGGTATATATATATATATATATATATATATATATAAATAAAAATTATAAAAAGTTTTAGCATTTCTTTACAAATAAATATCTGAAAAGTGTGGCGTGCATTTGTATTCCACCGCCTTTACTCTAATATCCCTAACTAAAATCTGGTGGAACCAGTTACCTTCAGAAGTCACCTAATTAGTAAATAGAGTCCACCTGTGTGTAATTTAATCTCATTATAAATACAGCTGCTCTGTGAAGCCCTCAGAGGTTTTTTAGAGAACCTTAGTGAAAAAACAGCATAATGAAGGCTAAGGAACACAGCACACAGGTCAGGGATAAAGTTGTGGAGAAGTTTAAAGCAGGGTTAGGTTATAAAAAAATATCCCAAGCTTTCAACATCTCACGGAGCTCTGTTTAATCCTTAATCCGAAAATGGAAAGAGTATGGCACAACTGCAAACCTACCAAGACATGGCCGTCTGCCTAAACTGACAGGCCGGGCAAGGAGAACATTATTCAGAGAAGCAGCCAAGAGGCCCATGGTAACTCTGGAGGAGCTGCAGAAATCCACAGCTCAGGTGGGAGAATCTGTCCACAGGACAACTTTGAGTAATGCACTCCACAAATCTGGCCTTTATCGAAGAGTGGCAAGAATAAAGCCATTGTTGAAAGAAAGTCATTGGAAAGTCGCCTTTGCAATGTGCGAGAAGCCATGTGGGGGACACAGCAAACATGTGGAAGAAGGTGCTCTGGTCAGATGAGACAAAAATTGAACTTTTTGGCCTAAAAGTAAAACACTATGTGTGGTGGAAAAAGAACACTGCACATGACCCTGAACACACCATCCCCACCGGTGGTGGCAGCATCATGTTGTGGGGGTGCTTTTCTTCAGCCGGGACAGGGAAGCTAGACAGAGTTTATGGGAAGATGGATGGAGCCAAAAAAAAATAGGGCAATCTTAGAAGAATACCTGTTAGAGTCTGCAAAAGACAAGACTGGGGCGGAGGTTCACCTTCAAGAAGGACAACAACCATAAACATACAGCCAGAGCTACAATGGAATGGTTTAGATCAAAACATATTCATGTGTTAGTATGGCCCAGTCAAAGTCCAGACCTAAATCCTATTGAGAATCTGTGGCAAGACTTTAAAATTGCTGTTCACAGATGCTCTCCATCCAATCTGACAGAGCTTGGGCTATTTTGCAAAGAACAATGGGCATAAATGTTACTCTCTAGATGTGCAAAGCTGGTAGAGACAGCCCCAAAAAGACGTGCAACTGTAATTGCAGGGAAAGGTGGTTCTACAAAGTATTGACTCAGGGGGGCTGAATACAAATGGGCGCCACACTTTTCACATATTTATTTGTAAAAAAAACTTGAAAACCATTTATCATTTTCCTTCCACTTCACAATTATGTGCCACTTTGAGTTGGTCTATCACATAAAATCCCAATAAAATACATTTAGGTTTTTGGTTGTAACATACCAAAATGTGGAAAATTTCAAGTGGTATGAATACTTGTACAAGGCACTATATTTCTTCATTTAGGCCTCCTGGCATCAAAGTATCCAGGAAATAGATCCAGAAGGTTTCCCTCTCGCAGATGGGAAGAGAGCGGGGGATAGCTTCCAGGATCCAAACAAATAGGCCATCGGAAGATTGGTCATGGTGGTCAAAAAAATGTCGGGGGAACATGGTGCTTGTCAGACCCTTCCTTTACAAATTTACAGTGTTTACCAAATCGTTTCCTAAGCGTCTGTATGGTGTGTCCTATGTAAAGCAATCCACATGGACAAGAAAGGCAATAGACTACAAACTCGGTAGCGCAGAAAATTCGGGGAAGGTGTAGGTTTTACCTTTATGATTGAAGCCTTTCTGTCCATGCTGGACGGGCTTGCATGCAAGGCACTTGAGTTTACGGCACTGATACATCCCTTTAAGGTTGAGAAAGGTTAAGGACTGGTGGGGACGAGGTGCTCGATGTTTGCTTGGGGGGATTTGACTCTTGACATTTTTGGCCCGGCCATTAGGGGCTTTGGGTCTATCCGTCAGGGAGAACTTAAGGTAACACGTACCTTGTGGGTGAGCCTGACGTGCAGAGGGAGACCTCTCGTACAGCCCTGGTTCCTGGGACACTGGAGTTGGGGACAGTGACCATAGGAGCACAGTGAGGTAGGAGTGCCTGCAGAGTTCTCTGAAGCTGGAGATGATGACCACTGGGGAGTGCTGAGGAACGCAGGTCGGCTGGATGCAGGTGCGCAGGATGCAGGTCAGCAGGATGCAGGTGCGCAGGATGCTGGTCAGCAGGATGCAGGTCAGCAGGATGCAGGTCAGCAGGATGCAGGTGCGCAGGATGCAGGTGCGCAGGATGCAGGTCAGCAGGATGCAGGTGCGCACAGCGGGCAGGAACAAGGTCAGACAAGCCGGGTCATATACAGCGGATCAGACAGAATCGGCAGACAAGGGATGGTCAGAGTCCAGGCTTAGTCTGCAACGGAAGGTCAGGTATGCAGGTAAACAAGCAAGGTCAAATGGCAGCCAGAGATCAGGAGAGGAGAGAGCAGCGTGGTCAGGAAGCCGGGTCAGGTGTGAGATCAGATGCAGATACAGGGGCGGGTCACAGGGAAAACTACAGATTAACCAGCAAGAGCTGAACGGTGGGAGCCCTTTTTAAAGGCCCACTGGCGCCAAAGCCGCTGGGCGCCTGCTGGCCGGGGCGCGCCTCAGCCTTGCTGCAGTTCTGGAATCTGTATATCCATGACATAAGGTGTGGGTCCTCTAGAAGGATAGGCCAATGCCTGTGTAGAATGCATTCCATTTGTCTAAACTGATTGTGGAACCTGATGGTAAATCTAAGAGGTTGGGGCTCAGTGTTATTAGTATGGGTAGTGTACATATTATCAAGATAGTGTGAGAATGCGACCTCAATTAGTGCCTCAGGATATCCCTTCTACAGGAACTTGGTTTTGAGTATATGGCTATGTGAAATATAATCCTCTTTGCGGGTGCAATTATGTTTGAGACGACAGAACTGACTCTTTGGTATGTTGTTCACCCAACGAGGATGATGGCAGCTCTGATAATGGAGATACGAGTTACCAGCTGTCGGTTTTGTATAATTTTGGGCGTAGATGTCGCTACCCTCATGGCACAGTTCTAAATCTAGACAGGCTAGTTTGTCCGGATCACATACAAAGGTGAAGGAGAGTCCCATGTCGTTGTTATTACAGTGTTGGACAAAGTCGTTGACCAGGGTGGTAGATCTATCCCATATAATGACTATATTGTCAATAAATCTACCATAGAAAATAATATTTTCTATCAAGGGATTATTACACCAGATGAAGTTTAGCTCCCAGAGGCCCATGGTCAGAGACCTTTGCTACAGTGCTGAGTAATGACCAACCAATGGCAAAGGTTCAAGGCTAAGCATTACAATAATTTGTCTTTGCGTGTGTTTTCAAGATAATTGGTGTTAAACGTGCATGCAGAGGCACAAAAAACACCCACTAACCAGAATCCCCCCCATTCTCTTTCCCGCATCATAATGCTTCCTGTCTAATCAAAGCTTTGTAAACACTGCCCTGAGTGTTGGGTTTTCATTTCTTCACCAGCGTATGTTATATTATACAGTAGCTGAGTTGCATTTTGTGCAGTCTGAGGCATGCTCTCTAATGACCCAGAAGGGGGTTACTTTCTCAGTTGTAAGGGTAACTACTACAATAAGAAATATTGAGAAAACAAAACTGTATTTTTAAAGTTTAAAATGTATTTTAAAGTGTATTTTAACCTTTTTTTTAATTTTTAGATTTAGATAAATTAGGGAACATCGGAGGGCCCCACTTCATTTCCATGCAGGGTGCCGAACTCACATTTTTTTGGAAGCACATGCTTAGAGCCTGAGACTCTATTTGGCTTCAAAAAGGTTGGGCTTGGGGCGCAGTGCTCAACCACTTGTGACATTAGCGAATCAATATTCGATATTGTCTTTTGACTTCTTCTCCCGTCCAATCAGGACAGGAGGCTGATCTTAAGACTGGATTACCTGGGAGTAAAAGCCAGGGTAGCTGTGACCGTGGATGGGGTAAATGCGGACCTGATGGGGGGTTTGTTTGCACCCCACCCCCAAAAAAAAAATTGAGCACCAGCCTCCACTGTTAGGGAAGGACTAGAACCCTTGTGTTAATTTGGGCTGTGTGAAAATTAACACTTAATCTTACTAATTAAACTGCTTAGGCAAAAAAGGTATTATCTGTTTTTAGTTTTTTTTTTTTTTTCATTTTGTAGAGGGTGTGTTTTTTTTTGTGGTAAAGTTAGGATAGTTTGGTTAATTTCATGCATTTTTCCTTTTTTATGTATGTATGTTTGATTGTTATTTGTGTACAATAATTTTACTTTAAAAAAATATATATAGTTGTAGCGCCGACACTTTTTCTAAGTGTGCGCTATTCTGTAAATTTAGTTTTTCCAGAACTGTAACTGAGTTCTGGGGGTTAATTGTCCTAGGTCTTTACTTTGGCATCAGTTTGGCTGGGCTGTACTGGAGTTCTGCCTGGTCATAGGTGAGGTGAGCAGCTGTGACAGGCTGAGAACGCAGTCTGGTTGGACGTGTTAGGTACCAATCTTTCCCGGAGCCAATCAGTGGGCATGTCTGGCCCCGCTGTGTATTCACGGGAAGGGGTATTTAAGATGCTGAAGTCACGTGTTCAGGGTTCAGCTTGCTCTTTTGATTCCTGGTTCTGATCCGGACCAACACTGCGAGTGGTCCTGGACCCAGGAGTGTATGTCGCCCCCATAAGTCTGGTCATCCTGACCAGCCCCAGAGGCTCTCATGGTCTGGGGTGGGGATCCATCCGTTTCCAAGCCTCGGAACTGGCTAGTTCGAGGCGCAGTAACTAAAGGAGGATTCTGAAGTGTCCCGGTGTCCTCTCAGGATTAGAGAAGCTGTCAGGGCTTTGCCCGCACGGCGCGGGCCAATCGGCATGTGCGCATGCGCACAGGCGCCGCGGGGAGACCCAGGCATCAGCACAGGTGTGCGCGCCGGCAGGAGGCACAGGTGCGCGCGCGCGCGCGGCAGGCGCGGGCGCGCGCATCGCGGGCGCACACGTGAGCGCGCTGGCGCTGTTTGGCGCCAGTGGGCCCTTTTAAGAAATGGCAGTTGCACCTGAGCGGTGCTGTCCGTCTGCAGCTGTACCCTGACTGTAACCCGCTCTGTAATCTGTGTATCCCTGATCTACTGACCCGGCTTCCCGACTCTGCTGCCTTCTCCAATCCTGATCCCGGCTCGTCTGACTCTGCTCTTACTGACCTCTGAACGCTGATCCTGGCTTGTTGACCCTGCTTCTGCCTGCTCCCTCTCATCTGCCTGCCCGTGTACCAGACCCGGCCTGCCTGACGATTCTCTGCCTGATTCCACACATGCTGTGTGCTTCCAGAGCTGCTGCTGCCATCTGGGGATCACCCTGCATCCGGGTGCTGGGCACCTACCTACCAGGTTCCGCTGTTCCTGCTACCAGAGGACTTCTGCCTACCCTCAGCACCTGCTACTGCATCCAGCCCAGGCACTCCTACCCCGCTGCGCTCTCGGGTCCACTGTTCCCATTCCAGTGGCCCCTGAACCAGAGCCGTAAGAGAGGCCTCCTCCCAGCAAAGTCAGGCTCTCCACCCAGGTACCTAACAGTACGGACAGCCATGACTGAGCCTGCGGGAGAAGCCTCTCCCATGAAGGACATCTGCTCACACCTCGCAGCCCTCACCCAGGCGGTACAATCCCTCCAAGATGGGTACACAAGACTGGAGGGACAAGTACAGCAACTTGCTGGCACTAGCGCTGCCAACGCTGCGGCTCCTGCACCGCCTCAGCCTCCTGCACAGCCTGCCACTCCCCCAGCAGTGGTAATGTTACCGCCTGAACCAAGGGTGCCCGTCCCAGATAAATTCGCAGGGGACCGTTCCAAGTTCCGGGTCTTCCGCAATGCCTGCCAACTTTACTTTGCCCTACAACCGAGAACTTTTTCCCTTGAAGCTACCAAGGTGGGGTTCGTGGTCTCATTGCTTCAGGGCGAACCCCAGATCTGGGCACAACGACTGCTGGAGGGGGGGAGCATACTGGTCCAGTCCCTCTCGTCCTTCTTTGAAGCCATGGCACAACTGTACGAGGACCCCCAGTTGACCACTACAGCTGAATCTGCCTTGTATGCGCTCCAGCAGGGCCGCAGGTCGGCCGAGGACTATGTATCGGACTTCAGACGCTGGAGCGCAGATACCCAGTGGAATGATGCTGCACTCAGGCACCAATTCCGCATGGGCCTCTCCGATGGACTAAAAGACGAGCTCGCTCGGGTGGGTACCCCGGATACCCTGGAGGACTTAATTACCCTGAGCATCCAGATCGACCGTCGGCTCCGGGAACGCAGATTGGAGAGGTCTGCTCAAGTTCATCGGCCAGCTTGGATGACTGCAAGAGCTCCACTACCTGCTACCCGCTACCTACCTAACCATCCGGTAGTCCCTAGTCATCCCACTCCCGATGCTGGTGAACCCATGCAACTGGGCCTTATGCGACCTACCCTGTCCCCGGAGGAACGTGCCCGACGCCGGCAGTTGAACTTATGCCTGTACTGCGGTGGCTCTGGGCACTTCGTGAGCAGATGCCTGGTGAAGACACGTAAGTGCCTCTCCTCTGTCTCAACCAGTCCTGTACCTTTGCCGGTCCATGCCACCCACATCGCTCTCTTTCTGTCGTTTCAGTTCCTGGGAAGGACGGTTCACACCAGCGCTATACTTGATTCAGGAGCCTGTACCTGCTTCATCGACGCCACCTTCGCCAGCCTGCACAGCATCCCCCTCCGGAAAAAGGCCCACGGACTATCTGTGTTTCTCGCTGACGGCTCTCGCATTAGGTCAGGCCAAGTTACTCAGGAAACCCTTCCCCTGCTCACCACCGCCTCGCCTCATCATAAAGAACTGCTAACCCTGGATGTGATCTCATCTCCCCTGTTTCCCGTGATCCTGGGCATTCCCTGGCTGCAGGCCCACGATCCTACCATCAACTGGTCCACAGGGGAGGTAAAGTTTCAATCCTCTTACTGCCTGGAACATTGCCTTCGGGAGACCCCGGCACCTCCCACCACGCTTTTCTGCCTGGACTCTGATCTAAACCTTGACCAAATGGTGCCAGAACCTTATCACGAGTTTCTGGACGTCTTCAGTAAACGGGGGGCAGACTCACTGCCTCCACACCGGCCCTACGACTGCCCCATTGAACTTTTGCCAGGGGCCGAGATTCCTTTTGGGCGTATTTTCCCCCTTTCCGAGAAAGAGCAGGAGGCCCTGAAGGTCTACATTTCGGAGAACTTAAAGAAGGGGTTCATACGACACTCTACTTCACCCGCAGGCGCCGGTATCTTTTTCGTAACCAAGAAGGATCAATCACTCCGGCCCTGCGTGGACTACCGGGAATTAAACAAAATTACGGTTAAAAACCGTTATCCCCTTCCCCTGATACCAGAACTGTTCCAGAAGTTGAGAACCGCTACTATTTTCTCTAAATTGGACTTAAGAGGGGCCTACAATCTGGTTCGCATCCGATCAGGGGATGAGTGGAAGACAGCTTTTCGTACTCGCTTCGGGCATTATGAGTACATGGTCATGCCCTTCGGCCTCTGTAACGCCCCAGCCACATTCCAGCACCTCATAAATGAGGTCTTCAGGGACTTTTTGGACATCTTTGTCATCGTCTATCTAGATGACATCCTGATCTTTTCCAAATCGCTGGAGCAGCACCGGGGGCATGTGGGCCGAGTTCTTCTCCGCCTCCGCCAACACGGACTCTATGCTAAAGCAGAAAAATGCATTTTTGAGCAGCGGAACATCCAATTCTTAGGCCTGGAGATCTCCCCAGCAGGCATTAAGATGGACCCACAGAAGGTTACGGCCGTTCTGGACTGGCCGGCGCCCTCCGACAAAAGGGGTGTGCAGCGTTTTGTGGGGTTTGCGAACTTTTATAGGAAATTCATCAAGGGGTTTTCTGCTATTATCGCACCAATCACCCAGCTAACTAGGCAGAACGTGCGTTTCCACTGGGGCCCGGAGGCTCAGGAAGCATTCTCTAAGCTCAAGGCGCGTTTCACCTCCGCACCCATCCTTAGTCACCCTGACCCATCTCTGCCGTACCTCTTAGAGGTAGATGCCTCGGAGGTAGCGGTGGGAGCTGTGGTGTCCCAGCGCCAGGGCAACAACGACTTACTGCACCCGGTGGGCTTCTTCTCCCGAAAACTCTCCCCTGCGGAGAGAAACTATGATGTCGGTGACCGAGAACTGTTAGCCATCAAATCAGCTTTGGAAGAGTGGAGATACTTGCTAGAGGGTGCAGTTCACCCCGTGCTGATATACACAGATCACAAAAACCTCGAATATCTGAGAACAGCAAAACGATTGAAACCCCGTCAAGCCCGCTGGGCCCTGTTTTTCTCACGCTTCAATTTCCATATCACGTATCGCCCGGGATCCAAGAATGTGAAACCTGATGCGCTTTCCCGCATGTATGACTCTGCTAAGGACTGCACACCTCCGGACACTATCCTTCCTGCAGGCAGTTTTCTTCTGTTACAGTCGGATCTACTATCTCGGATCAGAGAGGCATCTGTGAACCCGCTCCTTCCTCCAGGAATTTCCTTAACCCCCAGAGAGGGGCTCCTATGGAAGGGTAGCCAGGTATTTGTCCCCGAACCCATCCGGGTCAGAGTACTAGCCCTTCTGCACGACCACCCATTAGCAGGACACTTTGGGGCCCGCAAGACTTTGGAACTGGTGCGGCGCACCTTCTGGTGGCCTGGACTGAAAGAGTTCTGCACCAGATACGTTAATTCCTGTTCAGTTTGCTCCAGAAGCAAGACCACTAGGGGCCGGGCCTGGGGTCTATTAAAACCCCTTCCTGCGCCTGACCGGCCCTGGCGTATGATTACTATGGATTTCATAGTGGAGCTTCCTCCCTCTGAAGGCCACACGGCCATCTTTGTAGTCGTTGACCGACTTTCAAAGATGGCCCACTTTTTGCCCCTCAAGGGAACCCCATCCGCAGCAGAGACAGCCCGTGTGTTCATTAGAGAGATTGTCAGGTTACATGGGATACCCGCCAACATAGTTTCGGATAGGGGAGTCCAGTTCACCTCCCGATTCTGGAGGGCCCTATGCGAAAGTCTGAAGATTGAACTGGCCCTATCCTCAGCCTACCACCCCCAGACTAATGGGCAGACGGAGCGCACGAATCAAACCCTCGAACAATACATCAGGTGTTTTACCTCTTTCGTGCAAGACAACTGGGTGTCTCTGCTGCCCTTAGCGGAATTTGCTTACAACAATGCCAACCACTCCACCACAGGACAGTCCCCGTTTTTTTGCTAATTATGGTTTTCACCTAACATTTCTCCCAGACTTTCTTGCAGAATCCTCCGTCCCAGCAGTCCAGGATACGGTGACCTTCCTCAGCCGCAACAGTCAGATCCTCCAGGAAGCCATAACAAGAGCCCAGGTGGACAGTAAGAGATTCTTTGACCTTAAGAGGAGGGGAGAACTTAACTTGCAAATCGGGGATCAGGTATGGCTTTCATCTTCTAATTTAAAGTTAGCCTGTCCCTCTAAGAAGTTGGCACCCAAGTTCTTGGGTCCCTTCCCTGTAAAAAGGAAAATTAATGAGGTGTCTTACGAATTGTCCCTGCCTGACTCTATGAAGGTGCACCCTGTTTTCCATGTTTCATTGTTAAAACCTTTGGTACCCAACCCCTTCCCTGATAGGGAGACCGGACCCCCGGCGCCTGTTCTTATAGATGGAAACGAGGAATACGAGGTTGAAGCCGTGTTAGACTGCAGAAGGCGACAAGGGCAGAGACAATTCCTAATCAAGTGGAAGGGCTATGGCCCGGAGAGCAACTCCTGGGAACCTGAAGACAATCTACATGCCCAAAGGCTGATCCGGGCTTTCTTCACTTCTCATCCTGAGAAAGATGATCAGTTGGGCACCCGGAGGTTGCCCCTTGTGGGGGGGCAATGTCAGGGCTTTGCCCGCACGGCGCGGGCCAATCGGCATGTGCGCATGCGCACAGGCGCCGCGGGGAGACCCAGGCATCAGCACAGGTGTGCGCGCCGGCAGGAGGCACAGGTGCACCTGAGCGGTGCTGTCCGTCTGCAGCTGTACCCTGACTGTAACCCGCTCTGTAATCTGTGTATCCCTGATCTACTGACCCGGCTTCCCGACTCTGCTGCCTTCTCCAATCCTGATCCCGGCTCGTCTGACTCTGCTCTTACTGACCTCTGAACGCTGATCCTGGCTTGTTGACCCTGCTTCTGCCTGCTCCCTCTCATCTGCCTGCCCGTGTACCAGACCCGGCCTGCCTGACGATTCTCTGCCTGATTCCACACATGCTGTGTGCTTCCAGAGCTGCTGCTGCCATCTGGGGATCACCCTGCATCCGGGTGCTGGGCACCTACCTACCAGGTTCCGCTGTTCCTGCTACCAGAGGACTTCTGCCTACCCTCAGCACCTGCTACTGCATCCAGCCCAGGCACTCCTACCCCGCTGCGCTCTCGGGTCCACTGTTCCCATTCCAGTGGCCCCTGAACCAGAGCCGTAAGAGAGGCCTCCTCCCAGCAAAGTCAGGCTCTCCACCCAGGTACCTAACAGAAGCACAGCAACTCGTACAAGCGACCAGGGGAGGACTTTTTGGAGAAGGGCCTTGAAGCTGGCTGCTCTGTAAGAGCCTGGGAGCTGAGATGTATGGACACTAGTTGAATCTGCATTTCCTATGGTATCGCCGCAATGGCTGAAAGATACAGGTACCGCAGGAAAAATTCCTAAACCACCCTTCAGTTACAACCTAGTCTGTGGCAGAGTCTTTGCAAATTCGAATCACTTGTTGGCTGCTAGATCTACAAACAAGGGTTTATCCAACAGTGAGGTGCCCAGATGCGAGTGGCTATTCCCTGGGCTATCTAGAGAGACATTCATTTGATGTCAGCTGTTCTAAAGTGCCTGAGCTTCATCATCTATACCCTCTATTCCCAACTGGAGACTGTGTTATGTTTAAACGTTTTTTTTTTTTTTTGCAAATAAAATCCTCAAAAGAACTTTAAAGGGGAGGGCCAGCCATGAAAAAAAAAATGTAAAAGTCAGAAGCTACAAATACTGTAGCTGCTGACTTTTAATAAGCAGACTTACCTGTCCTGGGTGCCCGCAATGTCGCCCCCCCCCCCCCCCCCCGAGACCGACCGTCCCTCGGCTCTCAGGTCCCGGCACCGACCATTCCAACTAAGGGAAACAGGCAGTGGAGCCTTGCGGCTTCACTGCCTGTTTCCTACTGCGCATGCGCGAGTCGCACATCGCTTTGTGAATGTGGCGCGCTGTGTTGTTTGTGAGACACACATGGTCCCCATAACACACCGCGCCCCATTCACTAGAAGACGACGCAAGGAGGAGAAGACTGAAGATCACCGCGGAATTTGAAGCGGCAGATTAGGACAATCTGCCTAGCAACAGCCATTACTGGTAAGTTAAAAAAATATATATTTTTTTTCCCTCCAAATTTTTAGGAACATTTTTATGCAATTTTTTTTTTTTTAGGGTGGCCCTCCACTTTAAAGCGGTGTTCCGGCCGAAATTATACTTTTTAAATAAAAATACCCCTATAATACACAAGCTTAATGTATTCTAGTAAAGTTAGTCTGTAAACTAAGGTCTGTTTTTGTTAAGTTTTTAGCAGTAGTTTGTTATTTTATAAACTTGCATGAGGCCGTGGCCATCTTAAGTGTGGGCATCTGAAGCCAGACTGTATTTCTTCCTGGATCTCATCCTTGCAGATCTCGTACATGCTCAGTGCAGCATAAGCAGTGTAATAGGTTTCAGGTCAGGTTTCCATAGCAACGGCAGTTTGAGAGGAAGTTGCTGCCCCTTCCCAGGAGGCATTGCAAACAGGAAATGATGCGATGGGCCGCGGCCAGGGAGGAGGAAGTGAAAAATGAATACAGCAGATATACAGTCTGTGCTGAAAAAAAAATAAAAAAAATATCCAATTTGTTTACAGTGCACAGTTTAGTGAGGGATGCTGAAGAGTTGTAAAAGTGGGTGGAACTCCACTTTAAGTGTCAGTCACAACAAATTACTGGGTACTAACCCTGGGAACCCCCTAGACAACGAACGACGAGCTACAGGGGAGGGGGGAATCGGTAAGCCCAATTCTACCAAGGCCGCTCTGCAATGGGTGAGGCTGTTACATACTTATTTCTCTACTCTTTTTTTTTGTGAGCAAAAATGTAAAATAATAAGCTAATGATGGGGACATTTCAATCAAACCTCGTTAACTTTGCCTATTCCATGATTTTGCCAAAATGGAGAAATTTCACAAAAATCTTCTCATCTTTGAGGAAATGTATGAGAAATTAAAACTCTATTTCTCGCTCATCTCTAATGATAAATTCACTCACTTTTCTGTAGCCCATAAAGCACACTTTTGACAATGACCAATAGAGTGCATTTATCATGCTCACAAAAACACAAAAATACCTATCTGTCTATCACAATCCCAAGAGCCAAATAGATTTCTGTGTCCAGTCAATACCTCTCTTATATCACATGAACTAGGCACTTGACTTTAGTACAAGAGAAATAAATAATGGAGGGGTGGGGGGCATGTTGCATCCAAAAATCTGATGTATATTCTCTATGACACCTAGTTGTTATATCTTATATAATGGCAATTTTTATAAGTCAGTTGTTTGTTGTCGTTGGTGAGGCCTGTCCTTTCCAAATCCCGGTGCTGCTCCCGAGGTGTTTCCTTACGGACACAGTTTCATGCTTAATGGCACTGTGATGAAGAAGATGTCACCTTACAGAACTAGGACCCAGACTAGCATCCCTTGGAGGCTGAGTTTCAGATCATTATTTCATTTGACACCGTGCAGCTGTTGAGGTTTCTTTTCCCTAAAAGCGACTTTGATTTTTTTTTTTTCCTTTTTTCGCCACAGAAGTCTTTAGCAAGAGCCGCCTGACACGCCTTGCTTGAGCCGAGATGTAACGCCAAATGACAGGTAGAATCCATGGACTTCTCCCCAGCCACGGCCTCCTGAGTGATTTTACCACTCTGAACTCAATTACAGGGGAGTTTTACGCTCCACGGAAGACTCAGGTCCATTTTTGATAAAACCCTGCCAAGTAAATAAATCATGATGATGATATGGGTCCTCCATTTAAAATTCATACAACTACATATGTTTGGAAATTGGAGGCAGCGAGTCATTCATTCTTATTTATATCAACATGAAGCTTATAAATGGATACTCTTCTTACCATTACCTTATCTGCGTAGGGACAAAACAAGAGAGTGCAGATCTTTCAGAGACCAAGGAGAAGCAGATGTCCCATTGGCAGTAATACTATTGATATAGGTCTCAGTGAATCACATGTGCTTCCTGGAAGGGTTGATGTGTAATGATTCCAATATAGGTTAAAAGGAGAGGTTGAATCATTTTGGCTTTCTGGGAACTCCACCATGGTCTGCAATCCCAAAGAATTTATATTACAATAAAGACCTGGGTCATCAAGTGAAAGCGATCCCTTGCCAATCCCCTACTGATATTCAATCATTTACCGATTGATCTATTTTACTTATGCCTGGAAAATGTCCTATCGGACCATGTTGACGGAAATTCCGACCGTGTGTGGGCTCCATCTGACTTTTTCCGTCGGAATTTCCGACGGAAAAAGTTTGACATCCTGCTCTCAAATTTTCCGACAACAAAGTCCTATCGGAACTTTTCCGATCGTGTGTAGCGAATTCCGACGGACAAAGTGCCACGCATGCTCAGATCACATTACAAGACCAAAGCTATTGGCTACTAGCCTCTACGTAGTCCCATCGTACGCAACGAACGCCACCACGTTCAGGATGATCGGATTTTCCGACAACTTTGTCCGACCGTGTGTATGCAACACCAGTGTCGGACAAAATCCGTCGGAAAAAATCAGACGGATTTTGTGGTCGGAATTTCCGACCGTGTGTACGGGGCATTATACTCACTGATCTCTTATGCCGCATACTCACGATCGGAATTCCGGCCAGAAAAAGACTGATGAGAGCTTTTCATTGGAGGCTCCATCGGAATTTAGCTGTCCGAATTTCCGCCAGCCAAAAATTGATAGCATGTTCTCAATTTTCCAGACGGAAAAACTTTCTATCGGAAATTCCGATCGTGTGTATGCAATTCCGACACGACAAAAATCACGCATGCTCAGATTCAAGTATGAGATGGAAGCTATTGGCTACTGGCTATTGAACTTCCTTTTTCTAGTCCCGTCATGCGTGTTTTACGTCACCGCGCTCTAAACTATCAGAATTTGGTGTGGCCGTGTGTAGGCAAGACAGCTTGAGCAGAATTCCGTCGGGAAAACCATCAGAGCTTTTTCCGACGAGAATTCCGATCGTGTGTACGCAGCATTACACTTTATTCCTGTTATGCCCCGTACACACGGTCGGAAATTCCGACGGAAAATGTCCTATCGGACCATGTTGTCGGAAAATCCGCCCGTGTGTGGGCTCCATCAGTCCCTGCCCTCTAGGAGCTTACAATCTAGGTCCCAATCTCATATACACTATATTGTCAAAAGTATTGGGATGCCTGCCTTTACACGCACATAAACCTTCGTGGCATCCCAGTCTAAGTCCGTTGGGGTCAACATTGAGTTTGCCCACCTTTTACAGCTATAACAGCTTCAACTCTTCTGGGAAGGCTGTCCACAAAATTTAGGAGTGTGTCTATGGGAATGGTTGACCATTCTTTCAGAAGCGCATTTGTGAGGTCAGGCACTGATGTTGGACGAGAAGGCCTGGCTCGCAGTCTCCGCTCTAATTCATCCCAAAGGTTTTCTATCAGGTTAAGGTAAGGAGGCAGGCCAGTCAAGTTCCTCCACCCCAAACTCACTCATCCATGTCTTTGTGGAGCTTGCTTTGTGCACTGGTGTGCAATCATGTTGGAACCGGAAGGGACCATCCCCAAACTGTTCCCACAAAGTTGGGAGCATGATATGTCTTGGTATGCTGACACCTTAAGAGTTCCCTTCACTGGAAGGGGCCAAGGCCAACCCTTGAAAAACAACCCCAAGCCATAATCTATGGCAAGGTCCAAAAAAACATGGATGAGTGAGTTTGGGGTGGAGGAACTTGACTGGCCTGCACAGAGTCCTGACCTCAACCCAACAGAAAACCTTTTGGATGAATTAGAGCGGAGACTGCGAGCCAGGCCTTCTCGTTCAACATCAGTGCCTGACCTCACAAATGTGCTTCTGGAAGAATGGTCAAACATTCCCATAGACACACTCCAAAACATTGTGTACAGCCTTCCCAGAAGAGTTGAAGTTGTTATAGCTGCAAATGGTGGGCCAACTCAATATTGAACCCTATGAACTAAGACTGGGATGCCATTAAAGTTCATGTGCGTGTAAGGGCAGGCGTTCCAATACTTTTGGCAATATAGTGTACATACTTATTAGGAATCATTTGTATGGGAGTAAAAAAAAACTTACCAGAGTGTCTTTGGAGTAGGGGAGAAAACTAGAGTACCCAGAGGAAACCCACACAAACACTGCGAAAGCATGCAAAGTCATTGCAGGTAGTGTCATGGTTGGAACACACGGTCGGACAATCCGCGGACCAGGTCGGTCGGATCCTGTCCGTCATACTTTGTCTGATGTTGGTTTTGCGTACACACGGTCGGACAAAGTTGTCGGAAAATCCGATCATTCTGAACGTGGTGACGTTTGTTGCCTACGACGGGACTACGTAGAGGCTAGTAGCCAATAGCTTTGGTCTTGTAATGTGATCTGAGCATGCGTAGCACTTTGTCCGGTCGGACAACCGTACACACGATCGGATTTGGTGTGATCGGACCGGGTTTTCGGCAAATCTATCCAGCAGGAGATAAGATTTTGTCCGTCGGACAATCCGACGTACACTGTCCGATGGTGCATACACACGGTCTGATTTTTCAACAACATTGTCCGATCGGACAGAATCCATGAAAAAGTCCGACCGTGTGTATGGGGCTTTACTGTCACAGTCTGGGGTCAGGCTTGGAAGCCAGTAGCTATAGCAGTAGAGAGGCTCCCAATGACCAGCTGGATAAGTGCAGCAGCAGGTCACCCTGACGGATGACACAGGCTCACCCGAGGTCTGGAGTCTAAGCACTAATCAGTGTTCACCAGAGCTTCTGATGGTGAAGATGGTTTTGCTGTGTGTTAGTACCAGGTCCCAGTCCTCAGGGTGGCCCCACCAGGAGGTTAGCAAGCTGGGGTCCAGTAGCAGATATAGCAGGTGGGGATTAGGCAGAAGCATAGTCACTAAACAAGCAAAAGGTAAGTAACAGGTGGTTGCAGGTTGGGATTGAGCAGAAGTGTATTTGAGGAACAAGCCCAATGTCGGTATCAAGTGGTAGCGGAGACACGGATGCCAGCAGGAGTGACAAGGACGAGATGTTGGCTGGAGAGAGCACAATGATCTGGCAGACAAGAAGTGCAAAGGCATGGCTTAAGTAGGAAGTTCATGGAAGGAGCAAGGAGTGCAAGGTTCAGCAGAAACAAGGCACAAGGCAGAATTGTCCAAAGGATCAGACAGGGTGCTGTCCAGCATCACAGGTGGCATCGGCAGACGCCTTGAAAAGTTTCTATGAATTATTTAATTATTTGCATTTTATAATAAAGTAACACATTTATTAACTTGGTCATCTTGGGGGTTTCTATCTCCAGGTGCATGGCACTGCCATGGGTGCTTCCTTTGCACCTTGTTATGCTAATCTCATCATGGGTTGGTGGGAGGAGTCATGCATCTGGAGAAGTAATCCCTTTGCATCTCAGATTGGCTTCTATGGAAGATATATCAATGATGTGATCTTTATACGGGAGGGTCCTCCCTGTTTCATTTCCCCTTTTGTCCAGTACTGTAACAACAATAACATGGGCAACCTCGTTTACTCATGTACATGATACTCAATCTCTAGTGTTTTTGGACCTCGAATTATCCCATGCGGAGGGCCGTACTGTGTCTAGGACACATTTCAAGCCCACATCCGGAGAATGCACAGTTAGAATGCTGGCACCGCGCAGAGGAGGGGGAGAGGAGCGGGGCTTTGTGTGCCTGCATCGCTGTACCGTGGGACAGGTAAGTGTTATTAAAAGTCAGCAGCTACACTTTTTGTAGCTGCTGACTTTTAAATGGGTGGATCTCCGCTTTAACCACCTTTTGCAACCTGACGGGTACAGTGCCTTGCAAATAATACATTTGCAAGGCACTGTACCCGTCAGGTTGCAAAAGGTGGTTAAAGCGCCTTGGCATTTTTCGTGTTTTGTTGCCTCACAACCTGGAATTAACATGGTTTGTTTGAGGATTTGCATCATTTAATTTACAGAACATTCCCACAACTTTGAAGATTTGAAGAACAACAAATAGGACAAAATAACAGAAAAAGTCAATGTGCATAACTATTCACCCCCCTAAAGTCAATACTTTGTGGAGCCACATTTTGCGGCTATCACAGCTCCAAATCACTTTGGATAAGTCTCTATGAGCTTGCCACATCTTACCACTGGGATTTTTTCCCATTCCTCCTTGCAAAACCACTCCAGCTCCTTCAAGTTGGATGGTTTGCGCTTGTGAACAGCAATCTTTAAGTCTGACCACATATTTTCTATTGGATTGAGGTCTGGGCTTTGATTAGACCATTCCAACACATTAACAGGTTTCCCCTTAAACCACTCAAGTGTTGCTTTAGCAGTGTGTTTGGGGTCATTGTCCTGCTGGAAGGTGAACCTCCGTCCTAACCTCAAATCACACACAGAGTGGTACAGGTTTTGCTCAAGAATATCCCTGTATTTAGCACCATCGATCTTTCCCTCAATTCTGACCAGTTTCCCAGTCCCGACTGCTGAAAAACATCCCCACAGCATGATGCTGCCACCACCATGTTTCACTGTGGGGATGGTGTTCTTTGGGTGATGTGATGTGTTGGGTTTGCGCCAGACATAGCATTTTCTTTGATGGCCAAAAAGTAAATTTTTAGTCTCATCAGACCAGAGCACCTTTCTCGATACATTTTGGGAGTCTCCCACATGCCTTTTCGTAAACTCAAAACGTGCCATTTTGTTTTTTGCTGAAGGTAATGGTTTTCTTCTGGCCACTCAACACTATGGAGCATACGCCTTATTGTTGTCCTATGTACAGATACTCCAGTCTCTGCTGTGGAACTCTGCAGCTCCTCCATGGTTGCCTTGGGTCTCTGTGCTGCCTCTCTGATTAATGCCCTCCTTGCCTGGTCCGTGAGTTTTGGTGTGCGGCCTTCTCTTGGCAGGTTTTCTGTTGTGCTATGTTCTTTCCATTTGGTTATGATAGATTTGATGGTGTTCCTAGGGATTATCAAAGATTTGGATATTTTTTTATAACCTAACCCTGACTTGTAATTCGCAACAACATTGTCCCTTGCTTTTCTGGAGAGTTCCTTGGTCTTCATGGCAGTGATTGGTTAGTGATGCCTCTTGCTTAGGTGTTGCAGCCTCTGGGGCCTTTCAAAAAGGTGTGTATATGTAATGACAGATCATGTGACACTTATATTGCACACAGGTGGATATCATTTCACTAATTATGTGACTTCTGAAGGTAATTAGTTGCACCAGAGCTTTTTATGGGGTTGATAACAAGGGGGTGAATACATACGCACATGGCAATTATCAGTTTTTTTTTCTGAAAAATTGTTTTATGTATATATTTTTCTAATTTTACTTCACCAACTTAGGCCGCGTACACACGAAGGTACAATCCCGCGGGATTATCCTCTGGACTGAAGTCCAGCGGATAATCCCCTCGTGTGTGGGCGCCGGCGGACTTTTTGGCGCCAAAGTACGGCGGACTAAAGTTTCTGGTTTTGTTCTCAAATTATCCGCTGGACTTGGAAGTCCAGCGGACAATCCCGCCGTTAGTGGGCAAGTCCGCGGGACTTTTGAAATGAACGGACTTGCCGCTCATCGGCAGTCCGTTCATTTAGCACGTGACTTCAGGTTACGTAGCTAGCGTAGGCAGTTACTGCCGCGCTAGCTCCGTGACCTGGCATGGATTTAAAGGGAATCCCCACGCCGAAAAAACGGCGTGAGGGTTCCCCCCAAATCCATGTCAGACCCTCATCCGAGCACGCAGCCTGGCAGGCCAGGAAAGGGGTGGGGATGAACGAGCGCCCCCCCCACCCTGAGCCCCCCCCCCCTGCCCTCAACATGGGGGGTGCCCTGGGGAAAGGGGGGCCGTGCGGCCCCCCCACCCCAAAGCACCTTGTCCCCATGTTGATGAGGACAAGGGCCTCTTCCCGACAACCCTGGCCGTTGGTTGTCGGGGTCTGCGGGCGGGGGTTTATCGGAATCTGGGAACCCCCTTTAATAAGGGGGCCCCCAGATACCGGCCCCCCACCCTATGTGAATGAGTATGGGGTACGATGTACCCCTACCCATTCACCTAAGGTGTAAAATGTAAAGTAAAAAAAAAACACCCACACTTTTGAAAAAATAGTTTATTGCACTGCTCCGGGGGTCTTCTTCCGTCTTGGGGGTCTTCTCGCCGGACTCCCCCGCCATTTACCAAGCTCTTTTACCGAGCGAGGGGAGTCCGGCTACCTTCTTCGTCGTCGCCGCCGTCTGGGGGTCTCGATCCGCCTTCGGGGGTCTTCTTCCGTCTTGGGGGTCTTCTCGCCGGACTCCTCCCCTCTCTTCTGCTCTTTTACCTAGCTCTTTCACGAGGGGAGGTGTCCGGCTACCTTCTTCGTCGTCGCCGCGGTCGTCTGGGGGTCTCGATCCGCCTTCGGGGGTCTTCCGGGGTCTCTTCTGTTCTTGCGGCGGTCGTCGTCTTCCGCGCCGCCGGCGCCTTGTCCTTCTTCTTGTCCTTCTTGTTCTTCTTGTTCTTCTTGTTCTTCCGATGTTGACCCGACGCACTCTCTGCCCGGAATGCCTGTGCCGCTCTGAGCTCGGACTTATATAGGGACATGGGCGACAGGGTCACATGCACATGTCACATGGTGACCCCGCCCCCTTGTGTTGTCACAGTCCCGGAGGATGCTGGGACTGTGACATCGCAAGGGGGCGGGGTCACCATGTGACATGAACATGTGACCCTGTCGCCCATGTCCCTATATAAGTCCGAGCTCAGAGCGGCACAGGCATTCCGGGCAGAGAGAGTGTCGGGTCAACATCGGAAGAAGAAGAAGAACAAGAAGAACAAGAAGGACAAGAAGAAGGACAAGGCGCCGGCGGCGCGGAAGACGACGACCGCCGCAAGAACAGAAGAGACCCCCGGAAGACCCCCGAAGGCGGATCGAGACCCCCAGACGACGGCGGCGACGACGAAGAAGGTAGCCGGACACCTCCCCTCGTGAAAGAGCTAGGTAAAAGAGCAGAAGAGAGGGGAGGAGTCCGGCGAGAAGACCCCCAAGACGGAAGAAGACCCCCGAAGGCGGATCGAGACCCCCAGACGGCGGCGACGACGAAGAAGGTAGCCGACTCCCCTCGCTCGGTAAAAGAGCTTGGTAAATGGCGGGGGAGTCCGGCGAGAAGACCCCCAAGACGGAAGAAGACCCCCGGAGCAGTGCAATAAACTATTTTTTCAAAAGTGTGGGTGTTTTTTTTTTTACTTTACATTTTACACCTTAGGTGAATGGGTAGGGGTACATCGTACCCCATATTCATTCACATAGGGGGGGGGCCGGTATCTGGGGGCCCCTTATTAAAGGGGGTTCCCAGATTCCGATAAGCCCCCGGCAGACCCCGACAACCAACGGCCAGGGTTGTCGGGAAGGCCCTTGTCCTCATCAACATGGGGACAAGGTGCTTTGGGGTGGGGGGGCCGCACGGCCCCCCTTTCCCCAGGCACCCCCCATGTTGAGGGCACGCGGCCTGGTTCAGGAGGGGGGGGGGGCGCTCGTTCGTCCCCACCCCTTCCTGGCCTGCCAGGCTGCGTGCTCGGATGAGGGTCTGACATGGATTTGGGGGGAACCCTCACGCCGTTTTTTCGGCGTGGGGATTCCCTTTAAATCCATGCCAGGTCACGGAGCTAGCGCGGCGGCATTTTGCCTACGCTAGCTACGTAACCTGAAGTTACGTTCGAAATGAACGGACTGCTCCGTGTGTGGGCAAGTCCGTTCATTTTCAAAAGTCCCGCGGACTTTTGGCCGGCGGATTATCCGCTGGACAAGTCCGTGCGTGTGTGGGCAAGTCCACACCCTCGGAAAGTCCAGCGGACCTAGCCGGAAAGTCCAGCGGATTGTCCGCTGGACTTAGGTCCGCCGGGAAAAGTCCGTACGTGTGTACGAGGCATTAGACTATTGTTTTCTGATCCATCACATACAATTCAGATTAAAAAAGCATTGAACTAAAGGCTGTAATGTAACAAAATAGGTAAAAAGCCAAGGGGGTGAATACTTTTGCAAGGCACTGTATGTTTCAGTGTAAAAAAATCAGATGTAAAATGTGCCAGTTCGTCCAGCACCGCCAGAAGAGTTTTAAAGATAATTCAGGTAAAAGCTATCATATCAAGCAATTCTGCATAATTTGTTATATATTTTTTGACTTGCCCTTGTGGCCTCCTATTCGGACAGCAAGGGCCTGATTCGGGCAACATCGGAGACATATTGAAAAGGGATCAGATGAACATAGCGTCCCTAGGCACTTCCTTCATGACCATAATAAATCCACTGAAGGGTTAAAAGTCTGGGTGTTGGAATCTATCCCTCCTTGTGACTACCAGGCTGAAAGGTTCCAGAGGTTATGCTGTAGGGAAACCTACTGGATTTTTACCCTGAATTCTCTGGAGCCTGGGGGTTTGAACGAGGAGATAGAAGTCAACACAATTCTATGATACCTAGACTGATCAACTCGCAACTAACAGTAAATCCCCTCTTCTCACTTCTTTTTTTTTTTGCCGCCCGCCTTTTATCCTTTACTGCCCCCCTCCTTTTTTTTACCAACTGCCCCCTCCTCGTAGTCTGTGTATATATCCATCTCCCTTTAGATATGCTGTTAGGAATTATTACCTGGTGTGTATCTCCTTAAATTTTAACTTTGTATTTGTATATGTGTATTCAATCATGTAGTGATCACAATAGGTTATTTTATTTGAAGTCACCTTTTATATAGTTATTATTGGATTTTTTTTTACCATTTATTATAAAATACTATCATAGATGTGTTACTATGCAGCCGTTCACTCAGATCAGATGACATTTTTTTATAATTTTTTCTATCATTTTTAAGGCTTTTTTATAATCATGCACATTTTCCTTTATTCAATTTAAAATACTTTTTAGCTTGTTGCCTGCTGTGCTATAGGTACACTTGTGCCATGCTATGACAGCTAAACATGTTGGAGATTGGATTACAGCTAAAAATGTTGGCCAGTATAGCCCTGTTGATTGGATGACTGGCCACGCCCAGTCTCTGTACTGATTGGGCGTTTTTTTGTTTTAATCTGTTCTAGCAGTATACATTTTCCCCTCTAGAGGGGGACGGGTTTGCCTAAAGAAGGAGGTGGCGCGTTGCGGCCCACCCCGTCCTGATTTGGTCTCTTGCTAGCTCTGTGAGAGCAGGTGTGAGAGCTGGAGACGCTGCTGGTTATATACCTCCATACGGCAGGTCTGAGCTTGTGACGGCTGACTTTTTAATTGGTGAACCACATCCACCCTGTGTGCAGCTTGCAAGATACTTGTATGTAAGTGTATCTGAATAAAGTTTTACTTGCTTTTACTATCACACTGACCCAGGAGCCCTCTTTCTGCTGTTTTTATCTGAATTTCGAATAGAATAAATTTGATTTAGAATGGAATTCGATTTGAATTTGAATAAACAAAACAAATTCCGAAAACAAATTAAACAAATTTAACTAAACAAATTTATGTAAACACTGAATCAAAACGAAACAATTTTTTTCATTCTGCACGTGTCTATTAGTTGTAAATGGGCCCTTTAATGTGACAACTTATAAAAACAGTCTGAGATATTAGAAAAGAGAAATACTACTACTCTGCTCTACAGTCTCCCAAAAGGTGTACTGTAAAGTATAAAAGTTATAAAAGTCAATATAAAGTAAGTGACATGTTGGTGTCTCTGGTCATGTGTGGTGTTGCATCACAACCAGACAGATCTCCATGAGAATCACTGTTACTGAGTGATTGCTATAGTGATTGCCAGCCCTTATTTGGAGAGTAATTTCTAATTTGTTGACCCATACAGGGTTTAATAAAAGTCATCAAGGTTTTGCCTAGATATTAATATTTTTATTTTTTTTCACTTCTCTTTTTTTCAAATAAAAAAAAACATTCCAAAGCTAAAACTGTCTACGTTTTAAAATAAAAAAAATTCAATACAGTACATTTCCAAATATGTATAAGCAGATATTTTATATCTACAGTAGCAAGTAAAGTGTAAGTAAACCATAACAATTTACTTCTCGTACTTTCTCTTTTATCTGTATTTTATATCTGTTTATGAGTGCAAAAAAATATATAAATTAGAATTCCTGCCCAACCATAACTGGTATTAAAAATGTCTCTTCCCCTCTCCTGCTTTCTCTGCTGCAACAAAGATCTGTAAACGTACTTTTTTCAGCCTGCTCCAGTTTGGTCACGTGATCCTGCAGCTCCAGCTCCCCTGTGTCAGGGAGCACTTGACAGCGGCTGGGAACAGTGTTGCCAGCCACCAGTATTTTTACTGCCAGCCAGCAAAAAAATGTCACTTTTCTCCTATCAGTAAATGCCAGTGACAGTAAAAGGTTGCTAGTCAAAAATATGGCCTGCTACAGTTTGTTTGGGTGGCGCCGGCAGGGGGGCGGTCTGGTGGAAGCGGTGCCTGAGCATGTCGTGTGATGTCATGGTGCAAGGGGGCTGAGCAGAGCTACCTGAGCCTCGTGACAGGAGCAAGGCAAGCCAGGAGGGGGACTGTCAGTGCTGTTTGGACTGGAGTGGACTAAAGGGACCACCTGGCATGGAGAGAGACTGTCAGTGCAACTCAGGAGGGGACGTGTCGTGTAGGTGAGGTGTCATCATCATCTGTGCTGCTGCACACTGCTGTCAATTTCATGTGGGTGTGCCTGCCTATTCTAATTTCTGTCCCTGGGCTAATTAATATAACTAAGAAAAATATGAAATATGTTTTTTTTAACGTAATATCTACCTTAAATCACATTACTAATTGCATATTGTACTTTTTTGTAGCCTAAATACCTAAATTTGCACTTAAAACTGTAATTTTGTAACTTTTGAAAATGGCAGTAAAAAACTCGGCTGTGCCAGTAATTTTTGGGTGTTGTGTCAGTAAATTTCAATATGGTAGGTTGGCAACACTGGCTGGGAATTTCCAGGAGTGGTGGCATCACTCACAGACTCCAATAGCCCAGTCATTGTTTAAGCTCCCTTCTCTCTCATTTAGCTGGCCTATCACTGACACAGGGGAACTGGAGCTATGGGATCATGAGACTGAACTGGACCGGGCCTGAAAAAAGGTGAGTATAAAAATCCTTTTAAATGGGGTGGGCAGCAGTGGCGGCCGGTGTTTTTTTTTGGGGGGGGGGGGCAGCAAAAAGTATGCCACTGACAACCCTCTGGTCGGTCGGTCGGTAGCACTTACCCCATTGCTTCACCGGCAGCTTCCCCTGCTCAGCGGTGGCCTCCCATTCCCTTGCTCTCCACGAGTCATCACGGCGGTGGTAGTTTCTGTTTCCTCCCTCTTCCTCGGCGGCCAATAGGGAGTCTTCTCTTTTCGGCCAATTGGAAAAACGGGGTCTCACTCTCGCTGTTGAGGATCAACATTTTAATTTGCTGTTGTAACACCTGGGTGGGCTCATGGCGCAATGCTCTGTGCCACAAGCCCACCCTATTTTGAAGCCTATTAAAGCCTGCTTAAAAACAACACCCCCGCCGCTGTAATTCAGGCGCCCGCCGTCCTGAAAGGGGCCTGGATGCATGAATAGGGGGTGGCTGCGGCGGCCGTGGATAGATTCATGCTATGCATGAATCTATCTATTATTCATATAGGGGGTGGCATGGATAGAGGGGGCGGCGCCCGGGTGCCCCTAATGGACGGGCCGCCACTGGTAGGCAGCATAGGTAGCAGGAGGGGGGGGGGACATTTTTTAAGTCTAGTTACAGTATGGTAAAGCAGGAATTCCACTTTAATTCTAAACAAACATGTAATATATTACAACTTATCAGTGCTTAGATGCAATTGATATATTATTACATTTTCTGCAAGGACAGCAATATACCTGTTGATCCTAATAAAATCCCAATCTCCTTATAACATTCTGTGCACTGAACTTGTAGGCAGGTGTTGCAGTACATCCAGTGACTTAAATATGGCTTTGTGACTATTTTTCAAGCTGGCAGGAGATCACTGAAGACAAAATTGTCCCCTGCTATGGGCTCCAGGTGGCTATCTTGTGGAGAACTGTACCTCTTATTGGATGACTAAATCTCACAGGATTTGTGTTGCCATCTTGACACGGAAATGCGTAAATAGCAGATTCTGCATCAATGTGGGAGTAGGTTAGGGACAGAGCCTGCTGGTAAAGGCGAGAGTAGGAGCATCGATAGGGAGAGACCTGATGAGGTTGGAAAGAGTAGATTTCCCCTTATAGGATGTGTCTTTTTTCAGCTTCCTGAAACTGTCTCCCATCAGTAGCTGGATAACTGCAAGGTTTTTGGGGATCACAAGATGACCCATTTATCTTATACCTCCTGAAAGGCAAGTGCTCCTCAGGCATTCTGTGGTAGGTAAGTTCAATCACTACTGAAAAAGTGCCTTGCTAATAAACATTATCTTCTCTGCCTGAAAAAGTGTATGTCCTCCAACATATGTAATGACAACAGTTTGCAAAGCGCTTAACAAGATGAAGGCAGACATTCCAGTTACAATACAATTTGGTACAAGAAGAATCAGAAGGCCTTACTCATTAGCGCTTACAATCTAAGAGAGAGGGTCAAGTGATACAAAAGGTAATAACTGTGGGGGATAAGCTGATGGAGAATGTAAAACACAGTGTATTAGTTAGAAGCAGGATAGGATTCTTTTTTAAAGAGAAGGGTTTTCAGGGATCGTCTAAAGATGGATAGATTAGGAGATAGTCAGACAGATTACGGTAGGGAGCTCCAAAGGATGGGAGAAGCTCAGGAGAAGTCCTGGTGGTGAGCATGGGAGGAGGTGACAGGGGAGCTAGAGAGCAAGAGGTATTGGAAGGACCGAAGAGTGCAGTTTGGGTGGTATTTTGAGACCAGGTTAGTGATGTAGCTGGGGGCAGAGTTGTGGATGGCTTTGTAAGTTAGTATTTTGAATTTTATTCGTTGGGTGAGTGGAAGCCAGTGGAGGGATTGGCAGAGAGGGGTACTAGACAATGAACGGTTGGCAAGGTGGCTGAGTCTGACAACAGCGTTCATGATGGACTAAAGGGAGGATAGCCTATGTAAAGGTAATCCAATGAGGAGGGAGTTTCAGCAGTTGAGGCAAGAGATAACCACGGAGTAAATTAGAAGCTTAGTGGTGTCAATGGTAAAAAATCTGTGTATCCACACATGTTGATTCCTTCCAATTCCCGAGTACACTGGTAGTGCCTTGACCACAAACTAAAATTTCTAATATTTTTAGCAGTTTTCCCAGGTATCTTCATGGACCATAGAACACCTACATGGTATCATATTGAGAGGACAAGAGCGGAAGTTGTTTGTGGTCTAAATCAGGAGAGCAGCCTAGAGTAATGCCCTGTCGGACTTTCCGACAACAAAACCGTGGATTTTTGTTCAAAGGATGTTGGCTACAACTTGTCTTGCATGCACACGGGCACACAAATGTTGGCCAACAATTACGAACGTAGTGACGTACAAGACGTACGTGATATCACCATTACGAACGCTAGTTATATCTCCGGCTCGTACTTTATTCCGGGCATGCGTAGACTTTTGTCCGACGGACTTGTGTACACGCGATCGGAAAGTCCGACAACAAACATTTGTTGGTGGAAAATTTGAGAACCTGCTAGCCAACATTCGACACACACACGGACGGACTTTCCGCCAACAAGCTCACATCCAACATTTGTTGTCGGAAAATCCGGGGCATTACAAAGCTGCTCCTCCATAGATAGAATACAGCAAGTGAGCGTTGTCACTCCAAGACAGGAAGTTTGTTACTGAAAACAAATGCAGCCACCACATCTGAATAGTAAGGTGTAATACCTTACATTTTTGTTCTTTGGTTTATTTCCACTTTAGCATAGTTGAAAAATAACGCCTATTTTCTAATGGAACCATTTCCAAAGTCATTAAATGGAAAAGAGAGCAAAGTACAGGAGGCATGGAGGAGTTAATATCATGAAACAGCCATTTATACGACTGACTGTTTAAGGTTGGTGGTACGGCTGATGGCACCTTATTAAATAATGCAGCACCCTGTTTCCTGGGGGGACAGAGCTTGATTTGAAAACAGAATATGGTGCACTCTATATTCTCTTCCCTGAGGAAGGCTGACTAACTGATAAGTGCCATGAGCCAGCGTGGGGACTGATTCTGTCAAATTAAGCTCAAAGGCAAGAGCACAATGCGGAATCTTCTCAAGTCCCGGTGAAGTAATCCAAGCAGACATTTGTGACATTAGACAGTGCATCAGCCATGGCATGCTGTAAAAGTTCACTGGCTTACTACATGGTGGTCTTTAGATGACAGCGATAGAAATCAGTGCAAATTTGTTAATGTAACAACTTGGAAGAGAAGGCTGGAAAAAAAATAGTCACTCTGCTGGGATGTGTAATGCAAGGAGATGTGACGACCATTCGTAAAGCCTGGTGAAAGCATTGTTGCAAGTTGCCGTACGTCAGATGATTAAAATAGTTAACATCTATCGAACGGAAGAAAGAAAAAACATGAGCTGCTTGTTAAGCACAAGTCTGTTAATGTGATGTGATGGCCATGCATTAACTTCCCCAGCTTTACCAAGAACTGACAGCTGAGTGACATTAAAGTTTTCTGATGCAAAATGTAATTTTTTGATAAAGTTTCTTTTTTTTTTTTTTTTTGTTGCCAGTTATGTCGTTGCAAGCACTTTTCACAGCTGAAAGACTTTGACACGGCCTTAAATGCTTTAATACATTTTCAGACATAGCAAATTCAGCTTATTGAGTCTCATAAAATAAAGTCCAAACAATGCTTCCCCTCACCCAATTTTCTGCTCCCCCTTTTTGCACATTGAAGCACCCTTTGCATCCTTTTTTTTTTTTAATCTGTGTAGAATTTTTTTTTTACAAATGGGAAGGGTTTTTTGTGACAGCTAAGGAAGGCCAAGTACGATAGGATGAGTGGATTTAGGCAATACCAGAAAGTAAATCTTCTCTTGAAGCGAAGATCCGATGTATAGGGGAGATTTGAAACTGGATGGGGCCTCTGGACAAAACAAAGCTCTTGACCACAAAGAGTGGGATTACCTGGCTGACCAGAGAGTATATAACTTTTAAGCCATGGGTTGTTAAAATGCCCAGATGCTAGGAACATATGTGCAAAGTTGATAACAATTCAGGTCCCACTGGATGGAAATGGTAAGATGAGAGAAGTTGGCTGTAATAGGTACTAGATCTAGGTCACCTCACTCCAGATGATTTAGACCTGAGAGTCTCTCAGATGAGCAGGGCACTACTGCAATAGGTGGTGCCACAGTAGGGGTACAGCCCCAAAACAAAACATTGATTGAGGCACCTCAGGGGGCGAGATGTGTTCTTCCTAGCTGCATTAGTTCTTCTAAAGCTGAAGAGAGGAAGACAGAGGATGACTGAGAGCCTTATGGAAAATGGGGCTAGAAAGCCTGAAGGTGGACAGCATTGTCTAGACCTTTTGATGGCTCACTCCTAGTAACAAACATCAAATTTAATGCAAAGCAATACCAATACTTCCAGGGTGGTAGGGATAGAACAGTTCTCCTTTAAGCATTTGGATAAACCTTGAGAAAATATAGCGGTAATGGCTTTTTTATTTCACAAGAATTCTGAGGCCTAATTGGACCACATATTGGCCCTACGCATATACCGTCCCAACAAGATAAAAGTACCAGGAAAGCAGCAGACATTTTTCCTTGCTCATCAAAAGTCTTTTAAGGGGTTTCCAGAAAGTGAGGCAGACTGAAGGTTATCAAGTCATTAGGTTCCCACAGAGGAGAGGCCTATGCCAAGGCTTCAGCGGAGAGAAGAGAAATCTCTTTAGGCCAAAAGGTTCAAAGTGAATAAAGCACAAATCAATGAACCCAATGCATTCTATGGGATCGTCAAAGAAGTGAGGCAATAGAGGGTGATGGTGACTGGAGGTTCCAGCTGCCACTAGCAGTGCAGTGGCTGCTAAGGATGAGGGAGTAGGGGTAACAGCAGCTTGCAGATGATTGAGATGGGCAGAATAATCCTGCAAAAACAGAAGAATAATTCACTGTTGGTTGGTGGGAGTTGCTCCTCTGAGCCATCAGTTGCATAGGATCATTGAAAAGCTCATGGCATGTGCAATCTGTCTTGAAGGTGAACTCATGTGTGAGCAGGTGACATGAGATCTCCAGGGCACAGATTCTAAGGGCCAGCTGGTGTTCCACAAAGAACCCCTCACAGAGGCTTGGATGGCGTACTCACCCCAGGTCATGATCCTTCTGTTCACACTGCTTTAACATGTGGAGACTGATTTGCACTAGCAGAAACAAATAAGTACTTAGGCATTCTAGTGACATTGGTGGAGACAGAAACTGTACTTCTGAGAGGGACTGAAGACTGCATAGCACACTGGTGCAGGCTGAGACACAGAGAAGGAGCATACAGTAGGGAACAACAAATCAGACTTATCAGTAAGACAGTAGAACCCCGCACAGGAGCGTACTGGATGAACAGCAGACCAGATTAGGCAGCAGGACTCCAGATCTCACTGTAGAAGACTGGAACATGGCAGAGATGAAGAAAAAACTGAATGCAGACCAGGTTAATAGAAGTCAGTCAAAAGAAAAACAGGCAGAAAATAAGTGCACATGGAAGGAGCTCAAAATCAAGTAGCTCAAGGCACTGGACACGTAGAAGCTAAGCTTTTAACCGCTTCCCGACCGCCTCATGTACATATACGTGTGCAGAATGGCACGGGCAGGCAAAATCACGTACCTGTACGTGATCCTTTAAATGCCTGTCGCTCTATTTTTGTTTATAGCGCAAAAAATAAAAACCGCAGGGGTGATCAAATACCACCAAAAGAAAGCTGTATTTGTGGGAAAAAAAGGATGCCAATTTTGTTTGGGAGCCACGTCGCACGACCGCGCAATTGTCAGTTAAAGCGACGCAGTGCCCGAATCGCAAAAAGGGGCCTGGTCCGTTGGCTGCCAATTGGTCTGGGGCTGAAGTGGTTAAATAGGTGTAGCCCCTTTAAAGCCACGTACACACGATCTGACTTTTTGGCCGTATTGTCCGATTTTAACAAACTCTTTTTTTTTTTTTTTGAGAATTCTTTTTATTGTTTTAAAAAAACACATACAGTATTCAATAAAACATTCAAGGACCACCCATCACAATACGATGAGCCATCCCAAAAAATGAAACAAAACAAGTAGTACACAAAAAAGAAGTGCATAACATTTGAACATGTGTATGAACATTGCCTGTAAAGCTTGCCAATCTGACCCACGCTGCCTTCTCAGATGAGACACAACAACCCTCCGCCCCTTCTCACCCATAAGCAACCAAAATCACAAGGATCCATGTGAAAAACTACCCATACTCTCCGGAGCATACAATTTATATGCCCCACCATTCAATATTGTAGAGAGACCCCCAACCCGTCTTGTCGACGGTGATTTTAACAAACTTTGTTGCAGATTCCTAATTTGTTATTCTGAAGAAATCCCTGTGTGTGTTTATATGTGGGAAAGTGAATCTAATGGGAGCGGTTTCATAATTATCAATCAGCTGCAGCAGATGCAGAGCACTAATGAGGAAAGCTGCTGGGCCTGCATCCCTTTAGACGTGGTTTCCTATTGGGAGTATCTCACCAAAAATGAAATTTTTTGTTGCAGGGGATGCCTGATATCTGACTTGGTCTTAGTGCAGACTTCTGGGAAAATCAGTGAGCCAATCACACAAGCAGGAAATTATGTTTCTGGAGGGTGTCACTTCCAGGTTGCCATATTGCATTGCATTTTACAGAAAATTACAGAGCTGCAAACTGAAAAGGAAAGGTAATTTTCAATAAGCTTCAATTCAATTACGACTTGTGTCGCAATTGTATATGCTATATTATTTTTTCTTTATTTTCTATTTTTTTTCCCTGTGAAAGTGGAGTTATCCTTTAACCGCTTCCCGACCGGCGCACGGCGATGTACGTTGACAGAATGGCATGGACAGGCAAAAGGGCGTACAGGTAAGTCCCCTTTAAAGCGGGATTCCACCCTAGAGTGGAACTTCCGCTTTTCGGAACCCTCCCCCCCTCCGTGTCACATTTGGCACCTTTCAGGGGGAGGGGGTGCAGATACCTGTCTAAGACCTGTCTGCACCCACTTCCGGCATAAACTCCCACGGGAGTTTACGTCACTTCCTGTCCCGGCGCGCTGTCTGCAGACAGCGCCAAAGATTCTCATTGCGCCGCGCGACCCGCGCATGCGCAGTAGGGAACCAGGAAGTGAAGCCGCAAAGGTGACACTTCCTGATTCCCTCACCGAGAATGGCGCCGGCAACAGCAGAGAGCCGAGCGATTGATCGGCCTCTGCTGCCGACATCGCTGGAACTGGGAGACAGGTAAGTGTCCATTTATTAAAAGTCAGCAGCTGCAGTATTTGTAGCTGCTGGCTTTTAAAAAAAAATTTTTGCAGGTACAATCCCTCTTTAAGATTGCCGCCGTGCAATCGAGCGCGCGCGTCGGTCGGGACCCCCCGTGAGTCCGGTTGCGGGTCCCACGGACTCGATCGCCGCGGGGATACCCGCGATCGTCTCACAGGATGGCTGAACTTTCTGAAGCTTGGTGAAAATTTGGTAGATTCATGGCAAAATCAATTTCGCCCACATTAACTTTGCTGGTTCCTAGTAGGCACATCCTTGTGGTCCAGCTTCTTGCCAAGCTTTGTTAGCATGGGGCGAATGCCTGGCTTTGGCTGGCTCCCATGATGTTCGGCAGGGGGATTTTTATGGTGAAAATGTACTGTATGTACAGATTTGTGAGCACAACCTTCAAAAATACAAGCGGTTTCCTGAAAGGAAGTACCTGCTTAACTTACTGTGTGAAATTGCAGCTATGAAGTAATCTAGTACAAATAAGCGTCAATCAGAAGTTCAGCCACCAGAGATCCCACTGGAATATTAGAAATAAATTTGTCATTTGAGCTGTGAAGATACAAGATCATTCACAATTGTGAAATATACAAAAAGTCAGAGAGGAGAATTAATGTCTCCACAGGGAACAGAGCCATGATCGGGTATCTTCAACCTTACAGGTCATTCAGCTGTCAATAAAAAGGAAAGATGGTCTCTCCCTCCCTTATTTTGTTCTGTAGAGCTGGCTTACATAATTCACGAGTCAAGGTAAACTGTGGGAGTATAATAGAGATAGAGAATAATAAAGAATACAATATCATAAAGATCCTAAAATGACCAACAATAGTGCCCAGATTTCATGCTACATCTCTAGAGAGAAATTTGACATTGCTGAGTGCCTGAAAGTATGGATTCTTCAGAGACCTTGACCCCAATAGATAGACATTTTGAATAAAAAGGATTGCAGAAATTCTAGGTCTGTGTTGGTAAAATTTCGGATATGTTATTTATGATGTTTAGAATACAAGAAAACCCTCCACTGTATGGGTTGTTTACACCAGGTTTCGTTGGGGAAAAAAATGCAATCATGGTTATATCACTTTAAATATAAAAGATATTGAAATGATCCATCTCTAGATAAATCTGAGTAGGTGCTGTTAAAGCAAAAAATAAGAAAATGAGAGATAAGATAATTTTTTTGTTATTTTTTTTTTAGATTTCCTGTAGCTAGTGGTAGGGATGAGCAAATCTGCTTGGGTTCAATTACCAAATTTTGCTCAAGGTTCGCAAAACCTTGTTGGGGGGCGAATATTGTTATTTAATTCTTGACATTTGTAGTGCTAAGAAGTCAAACAAAATGCATTGGAAACTAGGCATTGCCGGGGGTGGGAGGCATGTACCAAAGACAAAATTAAAAAAATAAATAAAATAAATGATAAATAAAAAATAAATAAATAAATAAATAATAATAATAAAATATACAACATTTTTAAAAAGTATTACTCCCTACACATAATTGTCAGGTCTCCCTAACATCTCCAACACACTGACAATATGGCTGCTGTGAGCCCACCTCTTTATGGAAAGGGGGCTGGGTTATCTATTCTTCAAATGACTGGCTTTTCTGATAAGGGTAATTACTTAAAGCAGGGATGCCCAGCCTTTTGAAGAGCAAGGGTCACTTTATTGGTTATTATTATTTTTATTATTATTATACAGGATTTATATAGCGCCAACAGTTTACGCAGCGCTTTACAATATAAAAAGGAGACAATACAGTTATAATACAATAAAATACAAGATGATTAAGAGGGCCCTGCACAGAAGAGCTTACAATCTAAAGTGACTTGTTAACCGGTCGCGGGCCACAATGAGTGGAGCGGGCGGCGGATGACAGGTCCGTGTCCACTCTGCATATGGAGAGCAGACACGGACACAACCCACTCTGTTCTATGGGGCCTTCGATCCAATCCACCCACATGTGGATCAGTTTGAAAGCAGCCCAGTAACCACTGCAGAACAGATATGCCCATATATACAATGTGATTTTAGTAATAAACTTACCTTTAATAAATGTCTTCTATTCAGGTATCGCCGGCTGTTGCTGTCCCAGGCAGAGTGCATTTGGTATCCCCCCACCTGTGACAGGAGACGGCACAAGCTAATGTGGCTCTGCTCCACAGCCACTTGCTTCCTCTACCACTGGCTTCGTTCACAACACTGATGCTCTGGGATGGTGGGTCAGCAACCCCTGATCTGGCCTTTCCAACCCGCCATCCCAGAGCTGGTGGTCACGGGCCACATCAGAGGTGGCTCCCGGGCCCCTGGTTGGGCACCCCTGCCTTAAATTTTACCTAAAGGCAAACTTTTTTTTAGTTTTGGAAAGAGTGGAGAGGATTAGAACACCTGCAGGTTTTTATCACTGTCAGTGCTCCGCTTTGGGAGATTCGTCCTCTCTATTTAACCTGATGACTATTATCAAAGAAAGAGAAAGTAAAATAAAATCCCAATATTCCAAGGGAGACACTAGTTCTGGTGACCCTAATAATAACTAGGGATTTCTTGGGTATTTGGAGAGGAAGTAAATAGAAATCCCTCCAATGGAACACAGATGGCAAAAAAGAAACACTCCCTTTCTATATCCCAAATAATAAAAAAAAAAGTTTTTAGTTCTAATTCTACTTTAGATTATTCGATTTTTGTAGGACAGATCTGCTAAGCTTTCAGCCGAAAGTTTGCTCTTTGCAAACTTTGCTAGATCTGGACCCAAATCTCATACAGTATAGAAAAGTATGTATCTTTTTAAAATTTCAGACCCTTTTATACAATTTGCAAAACAAGCATCATCCAGTCATCAGAAGTCTTCAATCCAAATGATCTTATCAAATCCTAGATGTTCTGCACAAGGAATATGAAATTATTCTTTTTATAATTTTATCTTAGGACCTATACACACTTGTCCGTTTTAATGCAGCAAATTGCACGCATTTTGCTGAATTAAAATGCATGTCAAGAAGACGCACCAATTGCACGTGTGAATCTGCAAATATCCGTTATCTTAAGCTACTGTATCTTCTAGTTGTCCTTGACTGTTGGCATTGTCTACTAGCAGATGATAATTTGGTATCATCTTTGCTAATGTGCAAGAACAGAATAAAACAAATGACACTTTCTACCCAGCCAGATATTGTTTCATAATAAATAAAGTAAGAAGAGAATACAAAACGGGATATCATACACATTTAAAAGAAAAATAATAGACAACATTTTTCACATTTCCAAAGACCAAAAGTGCTGACCTTTCAAGATTTCTCTTTTCAGCTGAGCTGGATCTTACATAGTTAGCAGTCACTGGGGAGCTAAGGCATGTGGTCTCCATCCGTTTATATATACCCTGCCAAAGATAATGATGTTATTGGTGCCATTAGGCAGTAAGTTGGTGAATCAAAAGAGTCGATTTACTAAAACTGGAAAGTTCAAAATCTGGTGCAGCTGTGCATGGTAGCCAATCAGCTTCTAACTTCAGATTTTTTATTTATTTATTTTTATTTAGAGGATTGCAGCAGATAACAAGAAAAATATTGACTCCATACATGAGTCTAACGTATATTCCAGTTCACTGCAAGGTACATTTACAAAAGTCAAAAAATATCCACAGAGGTGTACAGTATAATATACAAAAACCACATTAATCACCCAGAATCTGCGTGCAGAGATGTCAAAAGTCTATCTAAATAAAGTGAAAGGACTTCGTACAATGGGTATAGAAAGACCTCTTGGATTCCAAGAGTGGTTGCAGAAAAGGAACCTATGCCCAGAAAAACTCAGAGTATAGTAAGCACAAAAGTACAAAAGTCAATTATACCCAAGCCTGCCTGGATCCGTGCACATACAACAAATTTTTCAATATATTATAGAAAGAGGGTAGTACGGAAAGGAGAAAAAGCAAAAAAGGGGGAGAAAAAAAAAAAGAAAGGAGGGGAAGGGATGGGATGGGGAGGGAAAAGGAGGTCCCCACTGGGGGGAGTCAGAAAGACAGGAATCAGTACCATGACCCAATATAGAACTGGTACAAAGGAACTGTGTGAGTCACATATATTGCAGGTATTCCTCAAAAAAATGGAAGAGGTCCCAGTAGAACCACCTAGACTTATGTTCCTCTCTCTTGTCTTGCAAGGCCGAGGTGAGGTTTTCCAGTTGTTTGATATCATTCACCCTTGTGATCCATTGTGCAACCGTTGCACAACCGTTGGGCTAAATTCAGCTTTTTAAATGAAGCTTTGACAATAAGATCTGGAAGCTGATTGGTTTCTATGAAGAGCTGCACTAGATTTTTCACTCTCCAGTTTTAGTAAATTAACCCCAAAGTGTCCACTGATGCTCCTTATCCATTTACCTTGTCAAGACTAAATGTGACAGCCGCTGCAGGGAAAACTCTTTGAAAGCATGAGAGCAACTGTTTCATTGATGTGGTCATTTACCCCCAGAGAGTAGGGAAGGGTTAAAGCTTCTCTCAGTTTTTTCCCATCTGAGTTCCATTGGAGAAATTTTACTTCCCTTGTTGTCCCATATAAACAAGGATGAGCAATTCTCTAAAATGAGAATGGAATTCCCCTTTCAGACCATTGTCTATGAGAAGATTTTATTGATTGGTACAGAAGGTAATGGGAAATGGCAATTTTTTTTGGGTTGCCTCCAGAATAGGAGGTGCTGACACCTGGTGACCATTTTTATTGGTATAGAAGGTGATGGGAAATCCAAAATATTTGAGTTGTCTCATTAGGAGGTGGGGAGACATCTTCCTATAACTTGTTCTGGTGAAAACTTTCTAAGGGGACATATACTTGTGCTGTGGATGGATCTCCTCTGCTTTGACAATGAAACAGGAAGTCAAGGAAAATCTCCCAGATGGAACACAAAGAGTTCTCCACCCAGAGTGGAGACACCCTAATGAAGGAAGTTCATTACTGATGGAAAATACAGAAAAGTCCTGCCTACTTTAGAAACCTAAAGACAAAAAAATATGCAGCCCCCAAATTCAAAGATTGGCAAGCTTTAATGTATATATATTTTTTTTGTTTAATACAACTGTATGTGTTGTTTTTGCAGACAGATTTTTTTCATATAGACTTTATTAGGGAAGACCCATTTTATTGCTCCCTTGGTTCTTATGTACCATACTGCTCCATTTTTTCTCTCCACTCCTCAGAATCTTGCCACTGCCCACAAGGAGGTGGTACAACCTATGTTGGAAACCACTGGATCGGTGTACCATAAATCTTTTTGATCACCAATCTTTAGGCCATGTACAGCCCTAGACTGTCTGTAATTGGAACCACGATTATCCCAAAAGTTACTGTTATTATAAACTGTTTGGTGGATTTCCTCCAATAACTGGGGCCCCAGCATGCTCCAAGCTCTCTGCTTTTGTGTATCTATGCAAAAAAAAAAAAAATGATTAGAGACAATTCATATAGACACAGTTATCTGTCCACTCTCCTTTTGAACTAAATTTTACTTGGCCTTGCTTTTACTAAGGGAATGACTTTCAAAGCTGGTGCCAGCAAACACATTGCGAATAAATCAGGTAGAAACCGGTTTCAGCTGATGTCAACAGTGATTCCTGCTGGCATTGCAAAGCTTCCACAATACACAGGGGGCCTGAAAAGCACTGAGATGGCAGAGATTGTTGTGGCAGAAGCAACTGGAAGATGTCCTGAGATTGAAACACAGACATATTAACATCACCCTTGTGGACGCTAATGACTTGCATTTTAAAATGCCACAGGCTTATACTGCTAGCTGAAACAAAGAAAAAAACACATCCCTAGTCTCCTAAGACCTTAGATCTTTCCAAACTCTCAGGGCAAATTCAGCCATAATGTATTTTGCAGGATAGCTGGGCAGCTCATGCATGCCACTGGGGGAATCATTGCCCGCAGTCGCCGTAGGCAATCTAGCCAGGATAGCTAAATAAAACAGCAGCTGGGAAGCTTGGAGAGGGAAAATCAGTTATGAAGCATCCTCCACCTCCAAACTATCAAAGCTGAGTAGTTCCTTCTGAAAGTGACAAAAGAAATCTCTGATCACTTTTACAAGATGACGGTGATTAGATCAATAACTGAGTTGAAGCCTTTCGTTATCTTGTTCTCCATTTGATAGTTAAAAGCTAACCTGTAACTACAGGGGGTGTAGAGAGTGCAAGTGCTCCCAGGGCCCATCACATCAGGGCACCAAAGTGCAACTCCATTTATTTACCTGCTTTGTGCTCACATTACACTCTATACAGAGCAAAAAACGTCTTTTTTCTCTGTTACATCTCTTTTTATTAATTTTGTTATCTGTTGTTTGAAATTCCGCGCAGCGGACTAAAACACAACAAACTATACCTCCTTTAAAATTAAGCTGTGAGTGAACTAGGGATGAGCAAAATTGAGAGTTTCCTTTTTTTCAGATTCTTTATTTAGATAAAAAAGTATCCAACAAACCGTATCCAGGTAAGTCCAATGACAATATCATACAATGTGAAGATACAGTATGGGGAAATATCATAAAGGTCTAATGCAGATATAACAATACGTAAGGGTACAAAGTGTAAATACATCACATTCAGGTAATCAATAGAGGAGTGTAGTTCCATAGGGAAGTTACTCTAAATACAGTGCCTTGAAAAAGTATTCACAACCCTTGAAATTTTTCACATTTTGAAAATGTCACTCTCTAGATGTGCAAAGCTGGTAGAGACATCCCCAAAAAGACTTGCAGCTGCAATTGAAATGAAAGGTGGTTCTACAAAGTATTGTCTCAGGGGAGCTGAATACAAATGAACGCCACACATTTCACATACTTATTTGTAAAAAAAATTGAAAACCATTTATTATTTTTCTTCCACTTAACAATTATGTGCCACTTTGTGTTGGTCTATCACATAAAATCCCAATAAAATACATTTACGTTTTTGGTTGTAACATGACAAAATGTGGAAAATTTCAAGGGGTATGAATACTTTTTCAAGGCACTGTGGATAGCAACATGAGTTGTCAGGATGAAGGCATTAAATAGACCCTCATTTATGTAGAAAATAGAAGAAAAACTAATTTCCTTAAGCTACTACTCTAAGTGCTCGATCTGAAGACTTTCACACCGCCGCACTGTGGTTTGGCCACAATGCAGTGTACTGACGGATTCCGCGTGGGTTCCCTGTGCTGTCCCGTAAACTTCTATTAGATTGTGTGGTTTTGGTGCATTTTATGAAAGTGTACCAAACATGCAGCATGCAAGATTTTGGTGAGCTTTTAGAAAATGCACCAAAAATACCGGATCTAAAAAGAAGTCTATGGGAAAGTATGGGTAGCCCACACGAAAACGGTAGGTACACTGTGCTGCACCCCTGCAGTGTGAAAGCACCCATAGTGGCCCTGGGGGAGGGTTTAGCGAAATGGAAACATTAGGGGCAGAAGGCTTAAGATGGTCATACGCTAGTAGATTTTTGAACAAATGCTCATAGGAATATTGTCAGGGCTGGGCTCAGCCCTTGCTTCTCTGAGCTGGCCACTCAGCTGTCAGCTAATTGCCAGCTCCTATCTCTCCACAGTTACTCAGCTGTTGATGATTTCCTGCTCGTCAGTCCTGCCTACTTAAGCCGTCCAGCCCAGAGGATCTCTGCCTTCACCTTAGTCAACATCACAGAAACTTTCTCCTGCATTCCTGTTAAGGCCCCTTTCACACTGGGGCGTTTTCCAGGTGCTACAGTGCTAAAAATAGCGCCTGTACAGCGCCTGAAAAAATCCGGCCCCATTCACACTGGAGCGGTGCGCTAGCAGGACGGTCAAAAAAGTCCTGCTAGCAGCATCTTTGGAGCGGTGAAGGAGCGGTGTATTCACCGCTCCTATACCACTCCTACCCATTGAAATCAATGGGACACCGCGGTAATACCGCGGCAATACTGCCGCAAATCGCCGCGGCGGCGGCGCTTTGCGGGGGGTTTTAACCCTTTTTCAGCCGATAGCGGGGGTTAAAACTGCACCGCTAGGGGCCGAATACCGCGGCTAAAACGACGGTAAAGCAGCGCTAAATATAGCGCTGCTTTACCGCCAACGCCGCTCCCGCCCCAGTGTGAAAGGGGCCTAAAAGACTTGCTTGGCTGACATCCCTTATGGCTCCAGATCCTGCTTGCTGTTTTACTACACTCTTCTCCGGCTCCCTGACGCTTGGCTTGTCTGACTATCCGATCCGGTTTCGGTCTAGCTATGTTTTGACTACATTTATTCTATTTACTTTTATTATTAAACAAGTGTGATTTAACTGTACTTCTGTCTCGGTCTGATTTCATGGTATCTGACAAATATTTGTACAAACATTGGTACCATCATACTGGTACGTTTGACAAATGTTGTTTAAAAGCACTTTAAAGTTTTATTTGCTCTTAACATTCGATTTTGGAATGAATAGACTTCCCCAAACGAAAACTACATTCATTGTTAGAAATCTGTTTGTTCAAAAAAATGTTTCCATCCCACTCCTTTGAATTTTCTCATCACTACAGTCGAAAACAATTATTTATTTGACCCCTCAAACCACCAGGAAGTTGAATGAGTTTAACGTCTTTACACAATCTGCTCTTTCCGGTCAGTAAATTGTTCTAAATTGGATTGCTCCCTTCCCTCAATGAAAGAAAATAGGTAATCAGTTGCTTTCATTTTAGAAGCTAATATGTGAATGTAGAAGCTGCTGCAATAAATTCAACATAATGTCAAATAATTGATTATTGTATCCTTTTTATCCCTGTCGACTACTATGAGGAAATAGGAATGTATTCTTTTTATTTATTGCTCTACTAAAAACAACAAAAGACACCAGAATACTGTACACTGTTTCACTGCTGTTTGTTTTTAAATACAAACTATAAATGGTGTAATTCAATTCATGACATTTTCTAGCATACTTACTGTTAAACCCAATCTAAGAAGTTTCAACTGATTATTTCACCACTTATGTACACGTATAGTTTATAGGCTCATGCTTTTGAAATTATTGTTTGTTATAAATTGTTTGAACATTGCAGTTTGTTTCGAAATGCCAACTAAAATGTGTGTAACAATGGATGACATTGTGCTTTTTGTCACTCTGACATTGCCATTCTTCTCAATTCCATGTTGTGTGCTTGTTAAAACGTTTAAAAAAAAAAATCTAATTTAAAAAAAAAAAATGGCTACCCAAAGAAATGGGGTTCCTAGCCCCACACACAATGAAATCAGAATTTTGAAAACGTTTGTCAAGAATTGGTTGTATAACCTGATCTAGGAAAGGAAAAAGAAAAAGTTGGTTGCTTAAAATCCATGAGATTTATCTCTACTGAACAAATTGCTTCCTCGCATAACCAAGTTAATACATCATGACCAAGCTGGGTTTACTCCTGGTAGAGAAGGCAGGGACAACATGTAGAGGGTTCTAAATGCAATTCACTATGCGCAAGCGAAATGTACTCCCTTGGTTCTCTTATTAACAGATGTTGAAAAAGCATTTGATAAAAAAGAATGAGAGTTTCTCCAGACCGCTCTGTAGTACCTTGGTTTGGGCGAGGGGATGCGTAAGTGGCTGGCTGCCCTCTGCTCTAGTCCATCAGCTGCTCTAAAAGTCAATGAGGGAATTTCTGAATCTTTTGACATATGTAACGGGACATGCCAGGTCTGTCTGCATTCACCACTAATATTTATGCTCACCTTAGAGCCCTTCCTGCAAACAATTAGATCTTGGGTTGATATCCACAATCTTCCAACCAACCTGGGCACTCATAAATTGGCCCCCTACACGGATGACCGGATCTTTTTTGTAATATTGCCTTTAAGATCTCTTTCCAATTTATTGGATGAACTTACTCACTTTGGGTCTCTGTCCAATTGTAAGATAAAAATATTCCAACCCTGCGGCTATGGCAATTGATATGGACATTGACATGCGTAGTCAAATCAGTTCCCATTTAGATGGTCTACCTCTTACATTTTCTACCTTGGAACTAACATTCCTATAATCCTCTGGCGAGTTTATAAATGAAATTTCAATCCTTTAGCTATAATATCATAATCAGAGTTACAAAGGTGGGACAATAATTGTTTACCTGGTTTGGCAGCAACAGTATTATTACTGGGAGAATGGCTATACGCATTAAACATTCAATCATGACTTCACCAAAACTGAGGGGGGCATGGGTTTTCTGACCCAATCGCATCTAAGAAAGCAACACATTTAATGAGACTACTTGACTGGTGTACGCAATCTGATTATAAACCAAATTGGAACAGTCCTGTTTGCTTCTCCATTAGCAGGACTCCCATGGCTTCCCAACCTTTCGGACCATATGGTTATTAACAAACATTTACTAATATCTGCAACACTGAAATCTTAGAGGAATATTTCATATCACATTGCTGTCACCGTTGCTTAGCCCTATGTTCCCTGTCTTAGGATCTGAAGAATTTGGACATATCAGATCCAAACAGAAATTCAATGGTCTCATACAGAAGGGGCTTTATCACCTCATTCACTTCTCAGGGGGCAATCACCCTTTGACCAGAAGGGGGTTGGAGACCAAATTTATGCCCCAATTAGATTTCCTAAGACTAATATGCCTTCAAAGAACATTCTTTGTCAAACTTTCATGCCCTTCTAACCGACAAAAGAGATTAAAGTAAAACAACGTTTTCTCCCACACTTGATAGGACTGCATAGTCCTTTTTACACATAAAGCCTTTATTGCCTGTAAATATCATGAAAGTGTTAACCAGATGGAAAAGAAAATCCAGTGTTCTGCACCGCATGTTTCCTCAAGTGTCCAACCATTGTTGGAGATGTTTGGAGGTAGAAGGAACCCTTCTTCTTATCTTTTAGCACTACCCCAAGTTGAGGAAATTCTGAGGTTCTGTGGAACATATTGCAAAGATCCTTAAAGTTGTGCAACTAGAAAGAACTCCAGCCACCTACTTACTGCATCATTGCTCAATGCTTAAACACCTATTTAATGCTGCCAAAGCTTGCATTCCAGCAATGTGGAGAGAAAGTTCTCCTCTTACTATCCTACTGTGGCAGGCTAAGATCACAGAAATACAACACATGGAACAACTCACTATGGTTCTGAGGTAGCAAGATGAGAAACATTGGAAAATCTGGAGACCCTGGTTCCTCCACAGGAATCTAACTCTACTAGCTTCCTCACTAGAGACTTCACCCTGAGCCCTAATGATTATCAAAATACACTGAGTTGATTCCCTGGAGAATGAGAGGGGTAACTGGACAACCTTTAATTCTCTTGTTCTCCTTCCCCTCCAGGCCCCAACCCACTCCCTTTCTTTATACTACTACTGGCCCATATCCATGTGTCTTTTAATATCATTCACTTTCCTAAATATGTCCCCCTGCTATTGTCTCTTTTTCTCTTCTAGGGTACTTACCAGACCTCTAAAATTATAAAAAGGTAATTTGAGAGAAAAAACAGCTATGTTTGTACTATATAGACCCTACTCTGAATCAATGCCTCATAACATGTTGCTGTATATGATAGTACTACACAATGTTTGCATACCTTTTGGATGGTTCTATTTTTCTGAATAAAGAATGTATACAATCCATTAGATTTGAAGTGATAAAGCATATACTGTACACCAAGGGTACTGCAGATTTGAGAATTGGAAAATTAGAAGATGAGTACATGCTACTTATTACGAACAAATGCAAACATAGAAGAATAGGTGCTCAAATGTCCACTTTACTTGCAGTGTTGTGCTCAAAGGGACCTGTGATCTTTCTTGCAGTAAACTTATATGATAACAGGAAACAGTTGCATTAGATTGGTGGATCATACACAATACATACTATATTATATGCAAAAATGAATTAAAGAAGCAGTAGTACTGGCACTTATTGGGAATAACATAAATTAAAAGGGTCTGAGAAGACCAGCAGTCCTAGGTGAAACAATAGGTCTGGGATAAGTCCACAATTTTCCAGAAATGCAGAGGAAAAGAACTGGGCGCTTGGTATCAAATAAAATAAATGTTACATAGTTACATAGTTGGTAATGTTGAATAAAGACAACATCCAGTTCAACCTGTGTGGGTGTGTGTTCATGTAGAAAATCATTTCCCATATTCCTGTATTTTGTGTTTGCTAAGATGCACATCCAAGAGTCTTTTAATACTATCAATACTTTCTGTTGACACCACTGATTGTGGAAGAGAATTCCACATCCGCCCTGACCGTGAAAAAACCCCTACGCAACTTAGGGTTAAACCTCTTCTCTTTCAATCTCATTGTGTGGCGCTGTGTCCTCTTACACTCCCTGAGACTGAATAGTTTCCTACCTACACTGGGATTACCATAGAGATATTTGTATATCGCTATCATATCTCCTCTCAAGCATCTCTTTTCCAGGGAGAATAAATATAGCGCTTGTAGTCGGTCCTCGTATTAATTTTGTTGCCCTTCTTTGAACTCTCTCCAGCTCCAGCACATCCCTTCTGAGGATTGGTGAGCAGAACTGGATGTAATACTCCATATGTGACCAAACCATCTTTGAGTAAATTACTTTTTTTAATGCATGCTATTGATCAGTCTGTTATCTACTGAGATGCCCAGATCCTTCAAGTGCATTACTTTATATTTTTCAACGTTAAACCTCATTTGCCATCTAGTTGCCCACTCCATTAATTTATTCAGGTCCTCTTGTAAGGTTTCTATATCCTGCTGTGATGTTATTGCACTAATCATTTTTGTGTCCTCGTCAAACACTGAGATTGAGCTACGATCAATCTCGTATTTATCCCATGCTCTATATCATTTATAAATAAATTAAACATAATTGGTCCCAGGACAGAGCCTTGGGGTATCCCACTTACCACTCTAGACCATTCTGAGTACATGTTGTTAACACCACCCTTTGGACATGCTCCTGTAGCCATTTTTCTGTCCAAGAACAATCCTACATGCCTACAGACCTCAGTTTGTAGATTAAGCGTTTGTGGGGGACTGTATCAAATGCTTTTGCAAAATCCAGATACATCCCATCCACCGGCTTACCTTTGTCCAGGTGGCAGCTCACTTCCTTCTAGAAGGTTAACAGGTTGGTTTGGTAAGAATGACCTTTTGTAAACCCATGCTGATTACTACTAATCATACTGTTTTCATCAACAAAATCTAGGATATAACCCCTTATCATCCTCTAAAAAAGTTTACATACTATTGATGTTAGGCTGACAGGTCTGTAGTTTCCATTTTAGGCGGACAGGTCTGTAAAACTTTCGATTGGAAGTGAAGTAGTGATCTCATCTACCGATCCATCAGTCTACTCATTTAGGTACTTAGGATGCTTGTACAGGGAAGATGCTGACTACTGCATTATTTTTTCTTTACACACAACCTTTAAAAACACTTTGAAACCAAGTATCATGGGGAAACTGAAAGCAATGTTTTCTAGATGTGGCCCTTAACCTAAATAATAATAATAACAAAAAATGGCAAAAATATACTAGCCTATGAGTTTTTTTTGAACACTTACAGTCTCAAAGCAGAACTAAACTTATCTGAGCACCACAAACTAAAAATGCTATTTAATTCATAGTTACATAGTTAGTAAGGTTGAATAAAGACACCAGTCCATCCTGAGTGAGTGTGGGTACATGTCTACAATTGTCCCTATCCCTGTACATTTTGTTTCATTAAGATGCTCATCTATTATATTATTTTTTATTCAAGGTACCAATATAGCGTCGTCAATTTACGTACACATACATCGCACACTCACATCGGTCGCACACTCACATCGGTCCCTACCCTCAAGGAGCCCACAATCCAAGGTCCCAAACTCACAATAATATACTAGGGCCAATTTTAGACAGAAGCCAATTAACCTACCAGCATGTCTTTGGAGTCAGGGAAGAAACCAGAGTACCCAGAGGAAACCCATGCAGGCACAGGGAGAACTTGCAAACTCCAGGCAGGTAGTGTCTTGTTTGGGATTTAAACCAGCGACCCTTTTTACTGTCAGAGTGCTACCCACTACACCACTGTGCCACCCACAGAATTCATTTTTAATATTCAAAGCAAACTCACCCATTCATCCATGCTTTATTTTTTTGGAAAAAATCACTTCTAGCATTTCTAGCTGCGGCCATCTTGAGTAAGGGCAGGTGAATCATGCAGCATTTATTTTCTGGAATCCATTTGCCCTTAGCTCAGGCATGCAGGCAGGGGAGGGGGTGTAGCTGGGAAAGCCCCCTCCTTCAGATGAAACAAAAATACAAAAAATGTCTATGAAGACACCTGGGATTTACAACGTCATTTAGACCTAGGCCAAGAAGCAACTAAAAATGTAAAAAAAAAAAAAAAAAGATTAAAACAACAAAATATACAATACTTTCTTATCTATTTAATGAGGCTAGCAGCATAAGGATTCAAAACTGTTAATTTTGATTGAGGGAGTTTAGTTCCGCTTACACTATCCACACTGAAAAAAAACTAAGATACATGTTCGAACTGTCAGAAATTCGCTCTGATAGGTGTGCATACCTTGACATAGAAATATTAATACGGTATGTACTCTTCATTGAAAAGTGTGTTTTGTATATTTTTAAATAATAATAGTTTTAGCAATCCTGGAGGTAAAAAAGGCAATGTCAGGTTAAACATGAACAATGGCACTATTGTGTATTTTTACCTTAAATCTAACATAGCAATTTATTTTGATCTGATATCAAACTGTTTGGATTAAAACTCCAGGACCTAAAAATGCATGATTGTACAGTCTCTTATAGGCACTGATAGACGGTTATCAGTCAATAGGAAACACTTGGTAAATATATAATTTTTTGTACAATACTGAGAATATTATGAAACATTCACAAATGTGCATCTGAAATTATATATTTTAACCTGACAGAATCAGCAGACGCAATCTGACTTTAAATTCTTAAAGTATCAATTTTGAAAAGCTTTGTTTTCTCATGGTAAATAGAAGGTTGTTATGATTGAATAACTCTTTAATGGAAATTAAATATGCCATTTTTCTTTCCAAGCTTCCTGTAAAGGAATCATTTTTTCTCTATAAATGATGCAAAGAAAATGCTGAATAGTAAATTGTTGAAATGTAGGAGAACAGGAATGAAACGACAGATGGGGATCCCTTTCAGCTTTATTTCACGTGAGCTTGATTTTGACTTTACAGTGGTGTGAGAGACACAAAAGACTTGATGATATATTTTCTTACAGCAATTCTTTTTAAAATATAAAAAAAAGCTATCTCATTGGTGTGATAATATAGAGGGATGCAATCTGGTGACAGCGTCCAGCAAAGAAAATCAGGACCACTATGGTATCCAACCCATCTCCACCATCAGGAGCTTTGGTGAAGACCAGCAGTCACTTAGACTCCAAACCTCAGGTGACCCCACATCACCTGCCAGTGATGTGCTATAACAGTAGGGTGGGTGGTATAACAGTAGGACACAGCCATGCAACCAGCTACAGGTGACAGTCCTGCACTTGATCAACAGTTCAAACAAATAGCCAAGCTCATGATCTCTGTGGAAGAGGTTCAGAGAGGGTATTTCCAGCCTAAATGCTGCCTTTGTTTCTTATCCATCTCAGCTATGCCCTCCGCTGGCCCATTGGCCTCTTCAGCCTTATCCCCGTCAGTTACACTCAGATTGACCTTTGTTAGAGAGTGGAAACAAGGGAGTGTGGGGGCTTGTCATGCTTCCAGGGTTCTTTATCTTCCACCACCGGAGAGGATAGGTGCTATCACATCCTTGATGCCTATGGATATGTAAGCAGGTGAATGAATGAATGAATGAATGATTTGTATAGCGCTGCAACTGCGAACTTAATCGCCTCGAGGCGCTTGATCCGACCTGTGTTGATTCCTTTTCAGAAGAGGTAGGTCTTGAGTTTTTTCCTGAAGGCCCGATGGTCTTTTTCCAAGCGGATGTTCGTAGGTAGAGGTGTAGTTAGCTAGTCTGCTGCTGGGTAGCTCTGTCCCAAAACGGTGTGTGTGCTAACAGTGAATAATGTAATTGGATTTTAGGTACCTTTTAGACAAATTAAAAGAGGAAAGTGCAGCACAAACCCATACTACCTATGAAAGTTTATAATGAAGATATAGCTCCAAGATATTTATACATTGAACATAAATATATAAATCTGGTGAGAATGAGCGTGACACATATGACATATGGTGAGACCGATGGCTATCTCCATGCAAGCTTCAAGTTTATTGTGTAACACAGCGTGATTTTATATGCACCGAGGACTAATGTGAGTGTAGTTTGTTTTTTAACCATTACATTTTTGTAAAACGGAGAGCACCATTGTGTTGCTTCTTTATATTGCATAAGTGTTTGATGGAGCCCCGCACAGTGAGCAGAGCTATTAGCAGTATCACAGCCCTTGGATCTATCCCCATGAGGGAACGCCTGTCTTGACCATCCTGTTAGTTCAGGGGTCATGACATTGAGATGAAAGGCCTATCTTGCTCCTTGGTGGTGGGACCCAACATGTTTGTCACTTGGATGTTATAGGTGTCACGCTCTTTCTCAGATTTTTATATTCATGGACAATTTATGAATATTTTGGACCTATATCTTCATTATAAACTTTCATATGTAGTATAGATTTGAGCTGCACTTTCCTTTTTTATTTTTCAAAGAAAAGATACCGTGAAAATAGTCTTTAGTGCTTAGCTTGCATTCCCATTAGATTGGTTTGTCATTTTGTTATGCTGATTGGTTCTTTATCTTACCTTTTAGACAAAGCCTTTCTGAAGTGATGTAATGGATGGAGTTAGTTCCCATACATAAACCAGGTAGGGAGGAGTCTAATGAAGATGAGGCATGAGAGCCAAATACCCCACACCTATGCAGATATTGTCAGCACAGCTGAGGGAAGAAGTCCCAGGAGAAATGTACAGAATTTAGTAGGAGCAGCTGCACCAGTCCTGTCTTTGGAACGACTACAGGAGAGCCTGGAGATGGACGCATAAAGCCCAATGGGCAAGTCAGAGCCCTCTGAGTGAGTACTAATGACTCTGGGAACAAGAGAGTAACTGTAGGGATCATACCCAGTTGGGAAGAGTTATGGAGTAGGACTTGGAAGGAGAGACTGGTATACTATACAAGGCGCCTTGTTAATCTCAGCTGACAGAGTAGAATGCTTCACCTTGTGAATCTCGTTTGAATAGAGCAGAATGCTACAGATTTAGTCTACAGGAAGATGAGTCCCAACACTGTGGTGTTCCCAAGGAGAGAGAAACTATGTAAAAGGGAAGATGGCTTAAGAGTGAAGTGTAATGTGTTGATTTTACATAATAACTGCTATAGTACATCCACCATGTGTGATTGGCAAAGCAATGCCAAGTGACCCCGGCTAGTATGTCGATGTGATGTGAAGTGTACTGTAATTTCCTGAAGAACATCAGTAAAGTGCATAAAATGTATTGTTTGTGCGGACATTCCTTTCTCTTGAATATGAGGGCTAAGCGCTGGGGATGTCTAGGGAAGGCCTCTGGCAAGGAGTTGGGCACAATATGGCAGAGGTAGAGGGGCTACCAGTAGATGGGTAGTTGTTCTATCATGAAAGAAGCAGGGCAGGGACTTACAGATGTGCCAAAACCAATACAGTCTGGGTCTCCATCAGACTAACCTCTATCCTTATTGTGGTTGTGGGAATTATCTGGTTGCAAGTTCACAATCCCACCATCAACTGGCCCTCGGGAGAGGCTGCCTTCTATTTTTCCGATTACTGTCATAAGTTTTGTTTGTTTGATCCTGGAAGTCTCTTCTCCTTAGACATAGGAAAGAAGAACAATGTTTCCCATGCATATTAGTACATGTCTTTGACAAAGAATGGCTGGAATCTCTCCCTGCACTCCATATAAATAATTGCTAAATTGAGCTACCCCCACCAAAGAGTTCCGCCTACCCCAACTAAGTCGGGGATTGAACAAGTTGGGGAATGAACAAGTCCAGGTAAGTGCTTTACACGCACATTTGAGCTCCATGAAAAGATTTTTTATAAGGCTGCCGAGCGAAACAAACCGAGCAGGATCTGGGAAAGGTAGGGGTTTTAGGGTGGGGGAGTCATAAAGTGGAGATGCACTTAGAGTTAGGGTTAAAGTTCATAGGTCAAAGGTTAGTTGGAGTTAGGGTTAGAACTTAGTCGGGGAATGAACAAGTCAGGGTAAGCGCTTTGCGCGCATCCTCTCGTCGTGGACATTCTATATGGCCAGATCTATCACCTGTCTAAACCCAAAATGGCTACTCTTATGCCCCGTACACACGGTCCGACGGAAAATGTCCTATGTTGTCGGAAATTCCGACCATGCGTGGGCCCCATCTGGCTTTTTCCGTCGGATTTTCCGACGGAAAAAGTTTGAGATCCTGCTCTCAAATTTTGTGACAACAAAGTCCTATCGGACTTTTTCTGATCGTGTGTAGCGAATTCCGACGGACAAAGTGCCACGCATGCTCAGATCACATTACAAGACCAAAGCTATTGGCTACTAGCCTCTACGTAGTCCCGTCGTACGCAACGAACGTCACCACGTCCAGAATGATCGGATTTTCCAACAACTTTGTCTGACCGTGTGTATGCAACACCAGTGTCGGACAAAATCTGATGGATTTTTTGGTTGGAATTTCCGACCGTGTGTACGGGGCATTAAAGAGTGTAAGAACAGAAACCTAAAAATGGGATTAATCAATAAGTCCTACTTCAGAGTTCAACTGTCTTTCCACACCCAATGAACTACTTTGTACTCTTACCACATAAGCCCCACCGATACAGTGCGAAACATTACACACCTACCACACAAAAACTCTAATCAGTTCCCTTGACAACCACTATGAGTTATTCAGACTCCTTAGATACGCAACCTTTTAGGCGGAAACATTTTTCCTTTTACTCTTTATTTTTTGAACACGCTGAAATCGCTTTAGCTCATCTCTTACTCGATGTGAAACATGCTCTCTGCTGTTTTTGTCGCTTAACCACTTGACCATGCCTAACCTTCCAGCAATGTTATTGCACTGTCCAATTAATCTGTTTTGTACCATCCAAAGAAGAAAGAAACGTTCTATACTCAATTAAAAAAAAAATTATATAAAAAAAAAATGAGCTGTAAGGCTAAACCTTTGGGTCTCCTTAGACCATTGTCCATTCCAAGTCATCGGTGGAGACATGGACGGAATTGTAGAACTCCCAGCATCTTTTTAGTGAAAGACATGTTTGCCAAGATAATGAACGTTATCCCAATGGAAGGTACTTCCTTAGCTTCAACTACAGCTTATATCTTCATTCGAGAGGTGATAAGATCCCATGGTGTCCCCGATGACATTGCATTGGACAGAGAAATCTAATTCACCTCAAGGTTTTGGTGACAGTTATGCAAAAAAATAAAGATCACTGTGTCCTTGTCCTCTGGGTATCATCCACCAGCAGATGCCTGAACTGAGAGGGCATATGAAACTTTACAAACAATGCCTCAAATGTTTCTGTTGTGCAACAATTGGGCCTCTTTACTTCCAACGGCCCAATTTGCATACAACAACACTTCACATGCTGTCATGACATAATGTAAGTTCTTCACCAGTTACAGTTCTTACCCTGCTGGCTTGTCAAACTGCTGTTCTGAATCCTTGGTTCCCAATGTGACACCAAGCCTAAAGAAGTTGCAACATCTTCATTTTGAAGCCCAGTCTAGGGCCAAAATTGAGGCTGACAAAAAGATATTTGGCTCCATCCATCTTTCCATCAGCTCTGACCAACTTCCCTGTCCCTACTGGAAAAAAAAGATCAGTGTGTTCAGGGTGATGTGCAGTGTTAGTTTTCCGTCACACATAGCATTTTGCTTTTAGACCAAAAAGTTAAATTTTGGTCTCATCTGACCAAAGGACCTTCTTCCACATGTTTGCTGTGTCCCCCACATGGTTTATTGCAAACTGCATACGGGACTTCTTATGGTTTTCTATCAACAATGGCTTTCTTCTTGCCACTCTTCCATAATGGCTGGATTTGTGGAGCGCACGACTAATAGTTGTCCTGTGGACAGATTCTCCCACCTGAGCTGTGGATCTCTGCAGCTCCTCCAGAGTTACCATGGGCCTCTTGGGTGCTTCTCCGATTAATGCTCTCCTTGCTCGGTCTGTCAGTTTAGGTCGATGGCCATGTCTTGGTAAGTTTTCAGTTGTGCCATACTCTAGCCATTTTTGGATGATGGATTGAACAGTGTTCCGTGAGATGTTCAAAGCTTGGGATATTTATTTATAACCCAACCCTACTTTAAACTTCTCCACAACTTTATCCCTGACCTGTCTGGTGTGTTCCTTGGCCTTCATGATGCTGCTTGTTCACTAAGGTTCTCTAAGAAACCTCTGAGGGCTTCACAGAACAACTGTATTTATACTGAGATTAAAGTACACACAGTTGGACTCAATTTACTAATTAGGTGACTTCTGAAGGCAATTGGTTCCACTAGATTTTAGATACCAAAGTAAAGGGGGCTGAATACAAATGCACACCACACTTTTAAGACATTTCTTTGTAAAAAAAATTGAAAACCATTCATCATTGTCCTTCAACAATTTTGTGTCACTTTGTGTTGGTCTATCACATAAAATCCCAATAAAATACATTTATGTTTTTGGTTGTAACATGACAAAATGTGAAAAATTTCAAGAGGTATGAATACTTTTTCCTTGTAAAAATATTTTATTGTAGAGTTCAAAAAATACATTGTACAAATAACATATTATAGAAATAATATATTCATGTAAAAGAAGCTCACTTACACTTACATACAAAGAGAAGAAAAAAATAAATAAATAAATAAAATAAAAAATCTAGTAGTATATTCTAAAGGAAAATAAATAATGTCAAGTACAAAATAACGATACTGTAAATGGTAAGTGTATAGAATTCAAGGTATTATATAATAATATAGGAGTAATAATTATTATAAAACTTGACTATATAAAAGACTATTAAGTGAGTAAAATTAAAACTTCAAAAACTAATGAAAATCATAAAGGAAGTACATAAGAGAAGGAAGAAGAAAGAAAAAGTAGAGAAAGAAGAGTGGAGAAGTGGAAGAGTCCGCGAGGTCAGGCCATGAGCCAATACTGCAATTAGAGAATAAATGTTATACATTTCCTTATTCCATCTACCACGGCAGTAGTACTTGGTTGTCAAAAGTTGGTGGCATGGTATATGTAATCCAGGGCTTCCACATTTTTCAAATTTAGGGATCATGTCCATTTCAATAGATAACATTTTGGCATGTGTCGTAGTATTATTCATCCTATTCAATGCTTCCTTTTCGAGCAAGTTAGAAGATTTCCCGGCCCTTGCTATCATTTTTTTAGCTGCTGTAAAGAGTTGCACTAGCAGTTAAAATTGATTATGTGTTATATTTTCAGGTTTCAAGTTGATCAATGCTGTTGCAGGATCCAATGAATACTTTTTCAAGGCACTGTATGGGCTTCCCCACTTGACAAAAGTCAATCATTTAAAGCGGAAGTAAACCCATCCATAAAACCGTTTTTTCTGGCACGTGCCGGAAATGTAACACTCCCATTGGTTGTGCTCTCAACCAAACTGTCAAACCATCCAATGGATGGTGTCATAACTGATCACATGTCCAGCATCATGGCAGTTGTAGATTAAACAAGAGGCAAAGATGGCAGCTTCCTTGGCTGAAAACGATAGGAGGGTTTACTTACACTTTAATCATCTTCTGTCGAAGGGACTTGCAGAGAAATACTCCATTGATCAGCATCTTTAGCCAATCAGTTAAATCACTGATCAGTTTATTCGGATAGTGTCAGGTGGCGCTATCAGAATTTAATATCCCACCGCAGAGGGGGGAATTCCTTCATCCATCTCATATCATTTTTTCTTTTTTTCAGCAAGCTGGCTAAACGAAAATAAACTAACCATGTATGGTCAGCTATCAGAAGGACTTTTTCGTTTTCTAGAGTTTAGCAAGCCTGACAGGTTCACTTTAACATAAACACTGCACAGTTCTTTACATTCCGTCGTGTTCTGCTACCGGCAATCGAGAGGTGGATGCCAGAAGATTCTACAATTCAATAAACCCGACGCCAGGATACTGTCTACCAGTGGTTGTGCAATCACTGAATCATCTAAATGATTCCTCAAAGGGACCCATACCCATATTTAGCGGGAACAAAATGGATAAAAAGCTTAATGCTGATAAATAATAGCATGCTATTAAAAGCCCACAGAATTAGGACTGAAAAAAAAAAAAAACTTTTAAAGCAAAGTTGTTTGGAGAACAATAAAAGTCTTTTTTTCTAAAAGCTCTGTAAAATGTCAGCTTTAGACAGATAATTGCATAGCACAGACTACCTTCCCTTCACTAGGATGATTTAAATAATGCATTTAAAATAATAATAATCAAGTATAAGACAACATGTAATGTTACGTGTCACTGTGCAGCAGATAAAAAGCTTCTCATGACCAAATATGTCTGTCTTTGTCGTACTTCAGTAATAATTACAATGTTGGTTAACAGGAAACTTAACTGTTACACACTCGCTGTTATTTGATGGATACGAGAACTGAACTTGTTGAAAGAGAGAAAACAGAATGTCTTGCCTTCTCCAAAAAAAGTTTTAAAAATGTACCAAAAACAGAAAGTCTCCCAGCATTTAGCTGTTAGACGAGGGCTGGAGTGGCTAAAAAGAAAAGATTGTATTTAACACAATAGGATTATAGGAAATGAATTTGAATATTTTTGATGAAAGAGAATAACATGTTAGTCTCGCTAAAAAAACATAATTAAGGAGTCTCTTAACTTTTCATCGACAGGCAATTTGGGATGAGAAAATCTACATTAAAGTGATTGTAGAGGCTTAAGGTTTTTTTTTTTTACCTTAATGCATTCTCTGCTTTAACTACTTCAGCCCCGGAAGGTTTACCCTCCTTCATGACCAGGCCATTTTTTTGCGATATGGCAATACGTTTGTTTAACTGACAATTGCGCGGTCCTGTGATGTTGTATAAAATTGATGTAAGAAAAAACTCTTACAAATAGAGCTTTCTTTTGGTGGTATTTGATCACCTCTGCGTTTTTTTTTTTTTGCGCTATAAACAAAAAAAGATGGTCAGTTTTGAAAAAAAACTATATTTTTTACTTTCTGCTATAATAAATATCCCCCAAAAATATATAAAAAAAAAATATTTTTTCCTCAGTTTAGGCAGATATGTATCCTTCTACATATTTTTGGTAAAATAAAAAACGCAATAAGCGTTTATTGATTGGTTTGCGCAAAAGTTATAGTGTCTGTATTTGATCACCTCTGCGGTTTTTATTTTTGGCGCTATAAACAAAAAAAGATGGTCAGTTTTGAAAAAGAGGAGCCAAGAGTGCGGGCGGGAGGCCCGAGAAGAGGATTGGGGCTGCTCTGTGCAAAACCATTGCACAGAGCCGGTAAACATGACATGCTTGTTATTTAAAAATAAATTAACTTTTTACAATCACTTTAAAGCTTAACGGCTTCCCGACCGGCGCACACACATTTACGTCGGCAGAATGGCACGGACAGGCATAAGGGCGTAGTATAGGTACGTCCCTTTGAAAATGGTGCCGCGCCAACGCGTGCACGCCGCCGGCGGTAGGGACCCCCATGAGTCCGGTCGCGGGTCCCGCGATCGTCTCAAGGGAGGACGAACGGGGAGATGCAGAAGTAAACAGCATCTCCCCGTTCTGCCTAGCAACAACTGACACTGATCTCTGCTCCCTGTGATTGGAGAAGAGATCAGTGATGAGTAACACACAGCCACACCCCCACAGTTAGTAACACGCCCCTAGGACACACTTAACCCCTACACTGCCACCCCCTGGTTAACCCCTTCACTGCCAGTGTCATTTACACAGGAATCAGTGCATTTGTATAGCAAAACAAACAGAATTACAAACAGATTCTACTTTAGAACAAACCTACAGTCCCTGTCTTGTTTGCACTGCCTGTATACTGCTGTTTAGAGTATATAGGGTTGTAGGTATAGGGTTTTATTTTGGGTGCGGGGTTCCCCTTAATATCCATACATGACCCAAAGGGGCTGGTAATGGGCTGGGGTAGGGGGGGGGGGATGGGGTAGCCATGCCATTTTTCTCAAAGATTTCCATCCATATTGCCAGGACAAGACATGACATTAAAGCCGCAAGCAGTTATAAATGGCTTATTTTTTTCCTTTACAAATGTCATTTTGTGCAGGGACAGTTCTAAACACGGAAAACACATGCCACTTCACAGGCATACTTTAGACACCCCCCAGGTACCATATTTAAAGGAATATTTCACTTTTTTTTTTCACTTTATGCATCATTAAAATGACTGCTCCAGAAAAAACTTCTTTTTGCATTGATACATGTCCCCTGGGGCAGGATCCGGGCCCCCAAACCTTTTTTATGACAATAACATGCATATTGGCCGTTATAATTAGCACTTTAGATTTCGAACGTTCGTGTCCATTGTAACTAATAGGGTTCCAACGTTCGCGCAAACTTTCGGTCCGTTCGCATGTTCTGGTGCGAACTGAACCCGGGGGTGTTCGGCTCATCCCTAAACACAAACTACTCACATAAAGATGATAAAAACACAGCATGTAAAGCCGACAATCGTGTTAGTTCCGTAGGGCAGAAACGGGTGACGTCATGCGTAGCTCCTCCCCCATACGTGTTACGTTCATTTAGAACTTTGACGTCACCGGACTCCACCCACGACTTCACCGGACTCTACCGGACTTCTCAGACGGATTTCCTGAAGACCCGGAAGCCAGCGGAGAGGTGAGTACCGATCAAAAGAATTTTGATCGATCAAAAAAATAAATCGCTCAATCGAGGAATTAATCTTTAATTTCCACAGCCCTAGTCATTATTATTACCTTTTTTTTTAACATTCTTTACAATTATGCATTCAAGTAGACTGCTCTTCATCTTTGGTTTATGATGTAGTTCATTGTATTACCAATTTTATTATTAATTTCAGATATATTTTTTATATATAAAAAAAGATTATTATTTTTTTTTTTTTATATATATGTATTATTATTTTGCATGTACTTATGATGTTCCTTGTGCTCAAATAGGAATTTTATTAAACAAAGTTTATTCTTATGTTTGGGGTTGGCTCTCTGACACCACATGTCCAGCGCTGTTAAATAATCTACCAACAGTAGAAAAAGTATTCATACCCCTTGAAATTGTCCACATTTTTTTCATGTTACAACCAAAAACGTAAATGTATTTTATTGGGATTTTATTTGATAGACCAACATAAAGTGGCACATAATTGTGAAGTGGAAGAAAAATGATAAATGGCTTTCAAATTTTTTTACAAATAAATATGTGAAAAGTGTGGCGTGCATTTGTATTCAGCCCCCTGAGTCAATACTTTGTAGAACCAACTTTCGCTGCAATTACAGCGGCAAGTCTATTTGGGGATGTCTCTACCAGCTTTGCACATCTAGAGAGTGACATTTTTGCCCATTCTTCTTTGAAAAATAGCTCAAGCTCTGTCAGGTTGGATGGAGAGTGTCTGTTTTTTTTTTTATATTCTTTATTTTCTCAATTTCATTTAATTATACAAACATTGTTCTTTTACATTCATTAATAATCATACAGTATATATCCTCTTATATACCCCCCCACCCCCCCCTTAAGGGAAAAAAAAACGGGAGGGACCCCATCCCGCTCACATCCTTCTATTTCCCTCAGGTCTCGCTTTCAAGCTTTCCAATATAAAACATTTCAACAAGTTTGTAATGCTTTTCAAATACAATTTTTTGAATTTGACATTGTTTTTAGAATTCTATTTTTTATTTATTTGTTTTAACTGCCCTGTTGGGGGATGGGGGGCTTTGGTGAAATATCAGGGGTCTAAACAGATGTCTCACATTTGAGATAGAGAAAGGGACTGAGGACAGAGATTCATCCCTTTCTCTGCAGCCTCAGCTACACTAGATCCACAAGTGTCAGTGATAAGGCAGCACAGCCGGCCCTCCAGCTCTGCAGGTGCCTGGGCCCCCCTTTTGAACTGATGGGACCCCGGGCCCAATACAGGAGGGATGGGCTGTACTGCCTTATCAGCGGCCCTGGTCCCAGGCAGAATGATACCAAGTGCACTCCTCCTTCCAGCAGCCTGGAGAGCGATGCCAGCAGAAGCTGGAAGAGGAAAAGGGAGGTCGGTGTATTAAACAACACATACAATGGGCATATTAGCACCTATAAAAGGGATAACAACTATAAGGCCGCTATCACACTGACCCGCAGGTGCAGCACAGTGAATGGCAGCGAAAGATCATTTTATTTATATATTCTTCATAACAATTCATTGCCAAATATCTGTTTTATTTTTACTGACATACTCTGTTTTTCCCGATCCAATATTACACAATAAGGTCCCACGCTACGACCCGATCCAAGCATGACATAGTAGGGGGGATTAAAAGCAAGATCACGGGAGTTAAAATATGTCACTGTCAGAATCCAATATTAAAGTGGGGGTTGTATTGTTCACATATCACTATTGCTCTCTCGTGGTTTCTTATCATATTTCTTTCTCCTTTACAGCTCTTACAGTTTGACGCGGATATACGTGCAATCCTTGTATGTAACATCAGATGGCTCCCATTCTTCAACACGATCAACTGGACGGAGGTAGAGAAAGGAAAATCACCATCACCGCTTAGACCAGATATGGTAAGTATATGAATAATAATGATATTTTGCATGCGATCACTGCCAGTGGCAATAGCCACCAGCAGCGACCATTTTGTTCTGTTGGCAGGGATGGCTCTGTATTTCTGACAGGATTAACAGGTATTGTTCTATACCTGCACTTAGCCTGAAAGAAACAAAGAGAGCGATTGCAGCCATCACATCTAAGGACCCCACAGGAATATGTGACATTTTGGTCCTTGAGTGTGATAATGCAGTGTAAAGCTTCTTCTGACCACTAGAGGGAGTTGTGGTTGAAGGAGCCTTCTTAGGGTAATTGGCTGCCATTGGGGGTTGGGTTAACCAAGCTTTATTACCATTTCCCGTATCAATCAGAATCACTGATGAATGTCTTTTTCCCTTTTCAGCTTCCCAAGGAACCGGAACATAGAAGAATGGAAATAGCGGAATGTTTGATCTGCAACGACGAAGAGATGCAGATAGCGACGTGGGAGCAGAAGAATTTTGAAGGCTTTTCCTACATCAGCGAAGGTCTGAAGCCGTAGCCAATGGCCTCATCTCCAGCACCATCAGAGAGCCATTAAAGCATATCCACCAGCTTATAAAACAGACAGAAGGGGGTATCCGGGGAACCTGCCGCCTCTGCTCAGGCTCTAAGGAACTACATCTCCTAGCATGCACTGTGTAAGTAATGGGACTTCCGCTCCCAGCCTAGAATAAGATTCTACGGGAGTACATATCCCTGCATGCTTTTTTCTATAGACGTATTACAGGTCTAAGCAATCTCTACATACTCCAGCCTGCCCCCCCCCCTCCTCAGGGGTGATTGCGCCCCACACTCTTCTCCCACCAAGGGTGGCGGGTCCCCTCCCCCTCAGGATAAGGGTGGGCCGGTTGGGCCTGTGGAGGAGGGGAGAGGGCGGTGGAAGAAGAGTGGGGTGGCGGAACTGGGGGGGCCCCTGAGGAAGGGGAGGAAGCATGCTGGGGTATGTAAAAATTGCTGGGACCTGCAATATCTCCATAGAAAAAAGAATGCTGGGATATGTAGTCCCATAGCATCATATTCCAGGCTGGGAGCTGAAGCCCCATTACTTATGCAGTGCATACTGGGAGTTGTAGTTCCTCAGAGCCTGAGCAGAGGCGGCAAGTTCCCCGGACACACAGACACACTGTGACCCGGCTTCAGTACGGACAATGGCTCCTCCCTCCGGAGCGCAGCGCTGTCTGTGTGGGGGGATGTTCCCTCCTCATACGCGCAATCCTCGGACGTAACATCAGATGGCTCCCATTCTTCAACCCGATCAACTGGACAGAGGTAGAGAAAGGAAAATCACCATCACCGCTTAAACCAGATATGGTAAGTATATGAATAATGGAGGAGTCCATGTACATTGGGGGTGGGGGGGGGGGCGGTCAGCCCCAGGTTCTTCTTTACTTCACATACATATAAAACGTATGTTATGTACAGAATCATCACATTTGTCTGTAACTTTGCGATCGCTGCTCAATCACACGGTCTGGGGACAATCACATGGTCTGGGGACTTGTCTCAATGAATTGTTTATTCTTGGTGATAATCATTGTGTATGTGTCAGGCACAAAGCTTAGACCTGCTTACATTTACATGGTGAACCCGCCACTAACCCACTTCCTGATTAGGACTACAAATACCTGCACCTCTCCTTATCTCTATTGCATAGAGGGGTCTTGTTTTGTAGTTTACTCCAGCTCTGCAGGTGCCTGGGTCCCCCTTTTGAACTGATGGGACCCCGGGCCCAATACAGGAGGGATGGGCTGTACTGCCTTATCAGCGGCCCTGGTCCCAGGCAGAATGATACCAAGTGCACTCCTCCTTCCAGCAGCCTGGAGAGCGATGCCAGCAGAAGCTGGAAGAGGAAAAGGGAGGTCGGTGTATTAAACAACACATACAATGGGCATATTAGCACCTATAAAAGGGATAACAACTATTAGGCCGCTATCACACTGACCCGCAGGTGCAGCGCAGTGAATGGCAGCGAAAGATCATTTATATATTCTTCATAACAATTCATTGCCAAATATCTGTTTTATTTTTACTGACACACTCTGTTTTTCCCGATCCAATATTACACAATAAGGTCCCACGCTACGACCCAATCCAAGCATGACATAGTAGGGTGGATTAAAAGCAAGATCACGGGAGTTGAAATATGTCACTGTCAGAATCCAATATTAAAATGGGGGTTGTATTGTTCACATATCACTATTGCTCTCTCGTGGTTTCTTATCATATTTCTTTCTCCTTTACAGCTCTTACAGTTTGACGCGGATATACGTGCAATCCTTGTATGTAACATCAGATGGCTCCCATTCTTCAACACGATCAACTGGACGGAGGTAGAGAAAGGAAAATCACCATCACCGCTTAGACCAGATATGGTAAGTATATGAATAATGGAGGAGTCCATGTACATTGGGGGGGGTGTATGTACTTCACATACATATAAAACGTATGTTATGTACAGAATCCTCACATTTGTCTGTGACTTTGCGATCGCTGCTCAAACACATGGTCTGGGGACAATCACATGGTCTGGAGACAATCACATGGTTTGGGGACTTGTCTGAATGAATTCAGTTTATTCTTGGTGATAATCATTGTGTATGTGTCAGGCACACAGCTTAGACCTGCTTTCATTTACATGGTGATCCCGCCACTAACCCACTTCCTGTCCTAGGGTGACAGGGAGAAAGCCGATAACGATTTTTGAGATCTCAGCTCAGTGCACGGAAATTAAGCCGGCCTTAGATGGATTGGAAACATGTGACATTTTGTTCCTTAACCACTTGCTTACTGGGCACTTAAACACCCTCCTGCCCAGACCAATTTTCAGCTTTCGTGCTCTCACACTTTGAATGACAATTACTCAGTCATGCAACACTGTACCCAAATGAATTTTTTGTCCTTTTTTTCCCACAAATAGAGCTTTCTTTTGGTGGTATTTGATCACCTCTGGGTTTTTTATTTTTTGCGCTATAAATGAAAAAGACCGAAAATTTTGAAAAAAAAAGCATTTTTCTTTGTTTCTGTGATAAAATTTTGCAAATTATTAATTTTTCTTCATAAATTTTGGCCACAATTTATACTGCCACATATCTTTGGTAAAAATAACCCAAATTAGTGGATATTATTTGGTCTTTGTGAAAGTTACAGACTCTACAAACTGTGGTGCGAATTATACAAAATTGATCACATCTGATGCACTGGTGACCGATCTCATTTCTTGTTACCCGAACAAGCCAGGAAAGTACAAATACCCCCCAAATGACCCCTTTTTTGAAAGTAGACATTCCAATGTATTTAGTAAGAGGCATGGTGAGCTTTTTGATGTTGTCATTTTTTTCCCACAATTCTTTGCAAAATGAATTTATTTTTTATTTTTTATTTTTTTCCACAAAATTGTCATTGTAATAGGTAATTTCTCTCACATGGCATGTGTATACCACAAATGACACCCCAAAATAAATTCTGCTACTCCTCCTGAGTATTACGATACCACATGTGTGGGACTTTTACACAGCCTGGCCACATAGAGAGGCCCAACATGCAGGGAGCGCCATCACGTGTTCTAGGAGCATAAATTACACATCTAACTTGTTGACTACCTAGTACACTTTTGAAGGCCCTGGAGCACCAGGACAATGACACGTGACACTGACGTGGCACTGATGACAGATGGCACTGATACGTGGCACTGATGACAGATGGCACTGATACGTGGCACTGATGACAGATGGCACTGATACGTGGCACTGATGACACGCGACACTGATGTGGCACTGATGACAGATGGCACTAGTACGGGGCACTGATGACACGTGACACTGACAGATGGCACTAATATGTGGCACTGGTGACAGATGGCACTTATATGTGGCACTGATATCATGTGGCACTAATACGTGGCACTGATGAGAGATGGCACTAATATGTGACACTGATGACAGATGGCACTGATACGTGGCACCGATGACACGTGACACTGATGACAGATGGCACTGATACGTGGCATTGATGACACGTGACACTGATGACAGATGGCACTGATACGTGGCACTGATGACACGTGGCACGTATACATGGCACTGGGGACAGGTGCACTGGGGACAGATGGCAGCGGGCAGGGGGGACAGATGAGGACAGATGTCAGCGGGGACAGATGAAGACAGATGGCCGCGGGCAGGGGGGGACAGATGAAGACAGATGGCAGCGGGCAGGGGGGGACAGATGGCAGCGGACAGGGGGGGGCAGATGGCAGCGGGGGGGACAGATGGCAGCGGGGGGGCGGGGGGGGGGGGGACAGATGGGGACAGATGGCAGCGGGCAGGGGGGGGACAGATGGCAGCGGGGGGACAGATGGCAGCGGGGGGACAGATGGGGGCAGCAGGCAGCGGGGGACAGATGGCAGCGGGCAGGGGGGGACAGATGGCAGCGGGCAGGGGGGGACAGATGGCAGCGGGAGGACAGATGGGGGCAGCAGGCAGCGGGCAGGGGGGGGACAGATGGGGGCAGCAGGCAGGGAGGGGACAGATGGCAGCGGGCAGGGGGGGGCAGATGGCAGCAGGCAGGGGGGGCAGATGGCAGCAGGGTGACAGATGGCAGCGGGGTGACAGATGGGGACAGATGGCAGCGGGGTGACAGATGGGGACAGATGGCAGCGGGGGGACAGATGGGGCAGCAGGCAGCGGGCAGGGGGGTACAGATGGGGACAGATGGGGGCAGCAGGCAGCGGGCACAGATCGCACATTCTTTTTTATTTTTATTTTTTTTACTTACGGCCGCTCGGCCGTTCATCTCTCTCTCTTCTCACACGCTGTCAGTGTGAGGAGAGAGAGCGGCGCTGACAGATGATCTCATATGTTTCCATATGAGATCATCTCTCATTGGACACGCCGATCTCGCTGTAAACGGCCGCTGTGATTGGCCGTTTACAGCAAGATGTGACCGGCCGTGTCCTACGGACACGGCCAGCACAGAACTTCCCCGATGCGCGCTCTCAGGAGCGCGCATTAGGGAAGTAAACAGGAGGACGTCCAGGGACGTCCTCCCGGCAGGGAGCGTCCGCGCTGCAGCCGTCTTTCGGCTATAGCGCGGGCGCGTAGTGGTTAAATGTGATAATGCAGTGTAAAGCTTCTTCTGACCACTAGAGGGAGTTGTGGTTGAAGGAGCCTTCTTGGGGTAATTGGCTGCCATTGGGGGTTGGGTTAACCAAGCTTTATTACCATTTCCCGTATCAATCAGAATCACTGATGAATGTCTTTTTCCCTTTTCAGCTTCCCAAGGAACCGGAACATAGGCGCTTTGAGTGGACATAACTGATGTACCCCGCTCAGCGGGGGCGGGCCTTAGAGTACAGAGGCCGCATATGGGCAGCACAGAGGCTTAGGGGTTAGCCTTGCAGTACTTTGGTCCTTGTTTCAGATTCTGACCAGGACACTATCTGCATGGAGTTTGCATGTTCTCCCTGTGCTTGCGTGGGTTTCCTCCGGGTACTCCGGTTTCCTCCCACACTACAAAGACATGCTACCTTGCGTTGGTGGTGCAGTGGTGAGCATAGCTGCCTTTCAAGCAGCTGACCCGGGTTCGATTCCCGGCCAATGCCATCTCCAATACTTGGAGTCCTCAGAGAGAAAAGCGATATACAAGGTCAATGCTGAGTATATATTTGCGGTGGAATAAAGAATGAAGCTAATGTGTGGAATGTTTGAGGAAGAAAATGTTCCCCCAGAATTTATGAAAGGTGAACCCAGCAACTGATAGAAGACCCTTCGGCTGCGATCACACCTAGGCGTTACGGATCGCGGGCGTGATCCGGTTATATTGAAAGTAAAGAGATCGCAAGCGTGTGCCGTGTTTTGCGGCAATTCAGGAATCCAGAACACCTAGGTGTGAACAGAGCCTCGCCGTGTCCATCATACAACAAGAACTTCCTGCACAGACGTCCCCTCAGCAGGAATATTAAACCCATACTCCCCCCAGCAGGAATATTACACCCATACTCCCCCCAGCAGGAATATTACACCCATACTCCCCCAGCAGGAATATTACACCCATACTCCCCCCCAGCAGGAATATTACACTCATACTCCCCCAGCAGGAATATTACACCCATACTCCCCCCCAGCAGGAATATTAAACCCATACTCCCCCCAGCAGGAATATTACACCCATACATACTTCCCCCCCCAGCAGGAATATTACACCCATACTCCCCCCAGCAGGAATATTACACCCATACTCCCCCCAGCAGGAATATTACACCCACTACTTCCACCCCCCCCAGCAGGAATATTACACCCATACTCCCCCCCAGCAGGAATATTAGGAATATTACCCATACTCCCCCCAGGAATATTACACCCATACTCCCCCCCCCAGCAGGAATATTACACCAGCAGAATATTACACCCATACTCCCCCCAGCAGGAATATTACACCCTTCCCCCCCCCCCCCCAGCAGGAATATTACACCCATACTCCCCCCCAGCAGGAATATTACACCCATACTCCCCCAGGAATATTACACCCATACTCCCCCCCAGCAGAATATTACAGCAGGAATATTAAACCCATACTCCCCCCAGCAGGGATATTACACCCTCCCCCCCCCCAGCAGGAATATTACACCCATACTCCCCACAGCAGGAATATTACACCCATACTCCCCCCAGCAGGAATATTACACCCCCCCAGCAGGAATATTACACCCATACCCCCCCAGCAGGAATATTACACCCATACTCCCCCCAGCAGGAATATTACACCCATACTACCTTACAGAGACCACGGAAACTGCCGCAGAGATCACTTTTATCTTAAAGAGAACCGCACATTGTTCCTGAAAATACTGGGGTTAGGGCAGCAGATAACCCCGGTATTTAACGTCAAAGTCCCGACATACAAGTACGTTAATTTGCGTGAAGCGGTTAGGAGTGTCCAGGCGCCAGACACACAGCGATCTATGGGAAGCTTCCCAGCTTGCAATCAGCTAATTTGCCTGTGTTTAGGAAGTGTTCGGGGAGCAAGCGATGCGCCCTCAAACACTCCCACTTTCCAATAATTTGTCTCTGGCCTCCTGTGCTTTATTTTTATTGGCAGGGACCGGAGGATGGTGGGCGGTGCTTTTTGCAGCACCGCCGGAATCACTTCCGGTTTCCCAGGTCACTGTGCTGTGGACTGTCTGAGTCTGACCGACTGTGCGAGTTTCCAACGCGTGCTGGATTAGGAAGGCCTGAGCTCAGCTCAGCGGCGTGATTCCAGGCAAGGTAAGGCTAATTTAAATGTGCCGCGGGACTCAGTCTCTCTCTCCTGACTGACAATGTCCGACTCTGACAGCCGCGATCCACCCCTCCACTCCGCACACACTTCCCTGATCGACTCGCACTCATTCTCCAGTCTCCACTCAGACAGTGCACACTGAAGGCGGATGAGTGATGTATGGCTGGACTGGGTACTGGAGCAGCAGGGTGTTAATGAGTACATCTGTCCTGTGTAGTGTATACAGCTATATACTGTACACACCCACCTTCTTCCTTTCCTGTATATAGAGACCTTCCTCCATCAACACTGATGGCAGATATACATCATCTGTCCTGTTATTGTATATCTATATACAGGACAGATGATGTATATCTGCAGTCAGTGATGGAGGAAGGCCTCTACATACAGGAAGGAAGGTGGGTGTATATAGCTAGCTGTATACCTGCATACCCTGATCTGTGAGGCTGAGCTATATACCCTGATCTGTGAGGCTGAGCTGTATACCCTGCTCTGTGAGGCTGAGCTGTATACCCTGCTCTGTGAGGCTGAGCTTTATACCCTGACCTGTGAGGCTAAGCTTTATACCCTGACCTGTGAGGCTGAACCGTATACTCTGACCTGTGAGGCCGAGCCGTATACCCTGTCATGTGAGGCAAAGTCGTATACCCTGTCCTGTGAGGCCGAGCCGTATACCATGTCCTGTGATGCCGTACACTCTGTCCTGTGATACCGTATACTCTGTAATGTGATTACATTGAGCCTGAGGCTCTAATTGGCTTCAAAAAAGGGTGGGCTCAGGGCGCAGAGCACTGCGCCCTGAGCCCACCCACTTGTGTGACAGTAGCAAATTAATATTCGCTATTGTCTTCCTGATTCTCCTCCTGGCCAATCAGGAAGCGTTTTTTGGAGTCTCGTCACCTGTTTGGCCGAGAGAAGAAGCGATCCCATTGGTTGCCGAGGAGGAGACGCAGAGGAAGTCGCCGTGAAGCCCAGGAGAAGGAGATGCAGGGTGAAGCCGCCGCCCGCAGGAAGCATTGCCCACAACCTAGATGGGGTAATTGCGGGGCTAGGTGGGGCGGGATTGGTGTTTGTGATCTGACCAACTGAATGGATTGTTTGTCGCCCCCCCCAAAAAAATATACCACCAGCCATCATTGCCGTACAAAATGGCCTGGTCATGAAGGGGGTAAAACATTCCGGAGGGCAAGTGGTTAAGATTCCTAAGTGATACAGTCATTCTTAAATTATATTTTATTTTGGTTTAAAGGGATTTATCATAATCACAAAATGTTTTCCAGGAAGCAAAACTTTTGAAAACTGTTGCTGTCCAGGGTCTTTTTTTTGTCACTAAGGTGCAAAATATAAATACAGAATGTGTTATGTAGTAATTCTATTTAATATTTTTATAGTCAAAGAACAGCTGCACCTTTTCTTTTCTTCAAAACTTTTTCAGCCCTGGCGCAGTGTGACCAATCACAGCACCAATCACGACATCTACTTCTGCCTCCTCCAGCATTAACTGTACCCGGCGACGGTTGCCATGACAGCACGACACCGCTCTACTGGCGGAAGTGCCCGAACTCCGGCTTCCCCGGCGTCACTTCCTCTGCGTCTCGCGTGCTCTGGCTCCTGTGTGATCACGTGTTCCCACTGTCCTTGGCCACCGGCGTGAGTTGTGATCATCATGGCTGCTCTGTTAGCTGGAGCCCGGCTTGTCCTTCGCCAGGGGCTGCGCTTCCTGCCGGCTTGTACAGTGCGGCCTGCGGCTGTGTCAGTCAGGTGAGTCTCCCCCCCCCCCCGCTCGGTGACACCTTGTACAGGGTGTCACCTGCAGGTGGGCTCTAGCTGGCTGTCAGTGATGTGAAGAGTTGTCCTTGGAAATCTGTGCAGCCTGGTTGTTGTACAATGTGATTATTTCTGCAGGGGTGTTGCATGTTTGCCTGCATTTATCATAGTAGCTGAGAAATACGCCTTGGCTGGCTTCATTTTTGAAAATGCTGGCTGCCCGGCTGCACCTAACGTAAAGGCACTTTTAAAAAAAAGTTTTCAGCTTTCAGCGCTGTCATACTTTCGAATGACAATTGCGCGGTCATACACTGTACCCAAATAAAAATTTTATCAATTTTTTTGAGACAAATAGAGTTTCTTTTGGTGGCATTTAATCAACACTTTTTTGTTTTTGCTAAACATAGGGAAAAAAAAATCAGAACATTTGAAAAAATTTAAAGGGTTTTTTTTTTTTTTTTTTTTTCTTTATTTAAATTTTTTTTTTTTTTTTTTTCTGTTCCAAAATGTTGTAAATAAATATTATTTTTTTTTTTTTTTCCTTCACTGATGGGACGGCACTGATGGGCAATAGTAGGTATTTGCAGTGATATGCAGTGGAAGAGAACGCGAGCGCCTACTAAGTGTAGCTTTAGAAAACTTTAATAGGTAAAAAGGAGTGTTACAATCACAAGCACATAAGCAGTGGCACTGCACATCTGGTCCTCTGCATCGTCTTAGCTGGGGGAAACACACGTCTGGTAGAGCAGGCTGACCGAACTCGGCTCAGGGGCACTTCAGGATCTTGTGAAACGCACTGCGGGAACTGATGTGACGTCCCTTCCTAGATGTGACGTCCCTTCCTAGATGTGACGTCCCTTCCTAGATGTGACGTCCCTTCCTAGATGTGACGTCCCTTCCTAGATGTGACGTCCCTTCCTAGATGTGACGTCCCTTCCTAGATGTGACGTCCCTTCCTAGATGTGACGTCCCTTCCTAGATGTGACGTCCCTTCCTAGATGTGACGCGTTTTTCCAAGCATGCGCTCCTTTAGGCACTGATAGGCTGCACTGAAAGGCGGCAAAGTTGAGCATCACCGGGGGGGCAGTGGGCAACCCCCCCCCCCCCCCCCCCCCACTTATCGGCTCTCCTTTATTCATGCCCTGTCAGCACCAGGAGAGCAATGCTGATTACCAGCATCTCCTAGTTACGCTGTGATTGGACACAGCTGATCACGTTAAGAATCTACGTCATAGGCTCTTTACCGTGATCCAGACGACACACCTCACTACTGATCGCCATGCTAACCCCCCCCCCCCCCTCCCGGGGATTGATGGCGGTGTTGGGGGAATGGCTGGTCATCGATGATTGCAGTGCATTATTTCTATTATTACATTGTTCTATATCAGGGGTCTGAAACTGGCGGCCCTCTAGCTGTTGCAAAACGACAAGTCCCATCATGCCTCTGCCTGTGGGAGTCATGCTTGTAACTGTCAGCCTTGCAATGCCTCATGGGACTTGTAGTTTCTCAACAGCTGGAGGGCCGCCAGTTTGAGACCTCTGTTCTATATAATTCAATTGTCTAACTCTCCATAATGCAGAATCAGTGGGATGCCTGAGGTTGTCGCCGGCCACCAGATGCAGCTTTCTCTTTGCAATATATGAGCATAGGAGAGCACCCCCCCCCCCCCCATACCCGTGTGTCCCTGGGGATCGGCACTGTCCCGTCCATGAAATCCCGCATCCCCATGGGTAATGCTGTGGGATCGGCACTGTTAGTTGTTGCCTGGCATTTGTGTTCGCTTTCAGGGGAATCTTTTGGCTCGAGCTTGGCTGGCTTCCCTTGATTGAATCACTGAGCTGGCACAGTAGCTGAAGGGACAGGAGGTAGTTGCGGTCCGGCATCTGACAGGCCATCATAGAACGGTACCGATCCGCAGTCTGGGGGTTGGGGACTCCTGCTATAGATAGTGCCAGTAATCCACACACCCCCCATATTCATATCACTGGGTTTAGTAACATTTTAACTTGTAAGCAACAAGTGTCAGAAACAGGTTTAGTCTTTAAGTGGTTAAACTGACCTCCTTTACAGACCGAAAGTCATCCCTTTTGATCTAAAAGAACTAAATGTTACAATGTTTATAGTTCTCTCCACCCAAGCGATGTTGTGATAAACTTGGCAGGCTGGCTGTTTTTTATTTTTTTTGCTTGTTTTTACAGCTGTCAGCAGTGAGCAGAGAGTTCTCTGCGCTGAATCAAGGAAATGCTGTTTTAATATCCTAGGGGGGGGGGTAGAATTGTGATCTTGTTTCTTTAACGATTGATTGCGCAGCTCTAGTGGGACATGTAACATGTTCCAAAGGTCAACTTATCCTTTACAATTTCATGAGCCAATGACGCAACGTCAAAATTTGGAACCCAAAATTTTTCGTAGGCGACGCTTTAAAAAAAGCTCATCAAGGTCATCAGTTTAGAGTTAACCACGAATAATGGTTCAAACAAGGAAGATGCCGCTCCCAGGTGAGCAGTCACCGCGGTCCGGATGCGCTGGGTGCCACGGCTCGCCACCGATGATCACTAGGAAGAAAAGAACGGCTGCACACTACGGGAACGCCGATTTTCTTTCAAAAATGGCAAATGACAGCCAACAAAGACAGTGTGAGTGTGCGAACCCAGGAGGTGACGCGTGCGCTGGGTTCAGACACTCTGGCCCTTTGTTTAAAAAGTTTGGAGACCCCTAATCTAACCCAAGGAGTATCCCCTGGTGCCAGGGTCCACAGGCTTCATAATGGGGACTTTTAAATTGAGTTTCACTAAATAAATGTGTAAGGCCCCTTTCACACTGGGGCGGGAGCCGCAGCGACGGTAAAGCAGTGCTATATTTAGTGCTGCTTTACCGTTGTTTTAGCCGCGGTATTCAGGCACTCGCAGAGGGTTTTACCCCCCGCGAGCGGCCGAAAAAGGGTTAGAATCCCCCGCAAAGCGTAGCTTTGCGGCGGTATTGCCGCGGTATTACCGCGGTGTCCCATTGAAATCAATGGGTAGGAGCGGTATAGGAGCGATGAATACACCGCTCCAAAGATGCTGCTAGCAGGACTTTTTTTATCGTCCTGCTAGCGCACCGCTCCAGTGTGAAAGCCCGGATACGTTTTTTTTATCGGTGAGTACAAGTACTGATATGTGTGCTCAAGTGATATATGAAGAGTGTCCAAATAATGTTTTAAATGTAGAAGAACCAATCCACAGCCGCTAAGCAGCTTCACACTCCCATAATCTGTGTATAAAATATTAAAAATAAACAAATGCAGCGCTTTTAAAACTGTTTTAAGACAACCCGGCTTCCGAGGCTTCATATTTCTTCCTTCTACCTGCTTTTGCTGGAGCCAATCACGGCGAGCGATGTATTCTATTAATGAATACAAAGCCTGCTTGGATTGGCAGAGGCTGTAACATAATCAGCCGCGCCTCTCTGACTCTCAAAGCCAATCCGAGCAGGCTACAGAGTAGGCTGCTCCTATTGGCAGAGGTTGTTACTTCAAGCAGAGGCTCTGTATTCATTTGAATACATCGCTCACCAGGATTGGCTCAGCGGTATATACTGTATGTAGCCGAAGCTACATACAGTATTACCGAACACCCAGCAGGCATCCGAGGGGCTGACCCGGCGTATAAGACGACCCCTGTTTTTTGGCCAGTCGACTTATACGCCGGAAAATACTATATATATATATATATATATATATATATATATATATATATATAGGGCTTGACGAATTTGCTTAGAATCTAGGAGCCAGTTATTTACATCCTCTGCCCAGCGCCCATAACTGTATGTCTGGGGCATCGCGCAATAAGAATTGCTCATGCCTGATGCCAAGCGAAAAAAGAACAAATATTAAAAAAAAAAAAAATCAACTTTTGTTTTGTTTGTTGTTTGAATTAAGATTTTGCAAGTAAGTTTTTATTTTTTATTTATTTATTTTTTTTTCTTCTAAACTGATGTGCTCTGATAGGCTGCACTAATGGGCACTGATGAGGTGGCACTGATGGGGCGGCATTGAGGTTGGAACTGATGGGCACTGACGGGCGGCACTAACAAGTGGCACTGGACTGCACTTGATGGTACTAACTGGCAGGTGGCACTAATTGGCATTGGCAGGTGGCGCTGGATGGAACTAACTGGCATTGGCAGGTGGCACTGGCAGGTGGCGCTGGATGGCACTAACTGCCATTGGCAGGTGGCACTAACTGGTGACACTGGATTGCACTGGCAGATCGCAATGGTTGGCACTAACTGGTATTGGCAGGTGGCATTGGTTGGCACTGGCAGGTTTCACAGCCGAAAGTGTAACTGTGAAACTGAATGCTCTCTGCAGCTCTGCGGTGTGTGAAGGCTGATTGGTTGCAGGGAGGAGCTGAGCTCTCACTCTAGGATCATATTACCAGGCCTGCTCTGCTGTGAAACTGTATGGAGAGGGGCTGACAAATTCAGCATAATGTCAGAGGTGGGCGGGACCCAGCCCGCCAGATTTCATCCCATTGGCTGGTGTTGGATAGCTGGGTCCCACCAACCTCGGGTCCCGCCCACCTCCGACATCCAACCTCAATTGTGACAGCTCCTCTCTACATACAGTTTCACACACCGAGGCGCTGGTCTGCCAACAGTGTGTGGAGAAGGGAGGAGGATGTCAGCGGCTGCTGAGCGCTCTCTTCCTGCTCCATCCCCACCCCACAGCCCGCCCTGTAGCAGAGGCACCTGTCAGTGACAAAAACCCAGGCCCCAGGGCAGAATTTCTACCGCCTGGGATTTGTCGATCCCTGTGTATATATGTGTGTGTATTCTTTTTTTTTTTCTCACTGTGGACGTGCTGAAATGAAAACCTTTTTTTGATGTTTACTTCAATTTTTTTTTATATTTCTTTCACTGTGCACTTGCTTGACAACAAGTATTTAATTTATATATATATTTTTTTACCATTTATATTCTTTGGGAATTAAGATTGCTCACGGCAATTATATATTATATTTTCATATCGCATAGCGCTGCATTTGTTTATTTTTAACATGGGCTCAAGTACTCGCCAGTACTGATGCGTTTTTGAACCCCTACAAAATGAATGGGCTCAAATTGCACTGCAAAATATTGCACTGCTCCTGTGTGAACCTAGGCTGAAGTCACAATGACATGACTGGGTTCACACCGGAATGGTCGGGTACATCGCATGCAATTCTTTACAGTGTGATTTGAGTCTATTCATTTTGTATGGGCTCAAATTGCACCACAAAGGTATGGGTTTAGGTATCTGAAAAGGGGGAGGGGTTTGGGACTATAAATGAAGCATAAGACATGTTGGGGTCAAATGCTTCCATCCCTGTTTTTAGTCTCGGTTTAGGTAACAGAGCATTTGCACAAGTACTCGTGCAAATGCTCAGTATCGGCACCGATACCTTTCCTGGAATCAGTGCAACCCTAATATGAAAAAAAATAAATAAAATAAAATGTATAATGTTCATTCAAGTGTTACTAAACCCAGGACCCTGCATTCACTATATCTGGTCTCCCACAGTACATGGAAATTCAGTTAATTTATAAAAAATAAACTGCTAAATACCTTTTCCCATCGGCAGTATATAGCAGTCTTGTGAGATTTATCAGTGTCTGGTTAAAGCTTGTAGGAGGGGTTTTAATTCTCCCCTGATGATGTCCTATGAGGCTGCAAGACCCCTGACCCTCTGTCTGGTCAGTGCTGATTGGCCCTGTGCAGATCACATGCACCCTCCCAAGGAACAAAAAAAACAAAACATCTAGCAATACACGCCAAACTGAGCATGTGCGGAGTACCTCCTAAGGCTCTGTTCTATCAGGAGATTGATTGGAGACTGTGGAAAAAGGGGAGGTTAAGAGAAGGCGGAATCAAACAGCCTTTTTATACAATGCAGAGAATTAACCCCTTAGGTTCCACAGTGAGTAAAACTAGCATGCATATACAGACTGATTTTACTGTTGATACCCAACCCCCCCCCCCCCCCCCAAAAAAAAGACCCCCTTTTAACATACAATTATTAATAAATAGAAGAATATATTCCTTCTTCCAAGAAAAGTGTCAGCAGTATCCACAGTCACGTCACTTGCACCATTTAGGAGATATTCACTGTATCCGCATGTGCCGACGACATTGGCACATGCGCACTGAAGAAACAGCTCGGTCGTTCAGTAGCTGTGCCATGACCGGCGGCTCCGGCCATTCACATCGACCCGAGCCCGAAAAAAACAAGGACCGCTGCAACAGATAATATCTAAGGTAAGTATTTCATAATGAGCTACTAGGCATACTAGCTCATTATGCCTTTGTCTTGCAGGTTATTTTTTTTATTATTTTTTTTGAGCGTTTACAACCACTTTATTATAATGGGGGTTATTTACTAAAGGCAAATCCACTTTGCACTACAAGTGCAATCGCTGTAGATCTTAGGGGAAGCTCTGCATATTTTTTTTTTTTTTTTGATTTTTTATTTACCGTATATACTCGACTATAGGCCGTCCCGAGTATAAGCCGAGGCCCCTAATTAACCACAAAAAATGGGAAACCTGCATTGACCCGTGTATAAGCCGAGGGTACAAAATGCAGCAGCTACTGTAAGTGGAAAAGAGGGCCAGCAATGCCCATCTGCAGCTACCTGTCCCCATTACAGACCCCCCCGTGTCCCCATTACAGCCTACCTGTGCCGATCTTCGGTCCCCGGTCTCCGGTCTTCGGTCCTCGGTCCCCGCTCTCCGCTCTGTCCCCGCTCGCCGCTCTCCGCTCTGTCAGCGTGTACGGTGCCATTGCAAAATTAAAAAGCCGCGCCTCCTCCTCGTCCTCGTCCGTGATAGGAGGAACGCTGTTTTCCCAGCAGTCAGTGCACAGTGTTCCGCCTATCACGGACGATCTCTCATCCTCGTCCATGAGATGTGAATGACAGGGCATCCGTGATAGGCGGAACACTGCACTGCTGGGAAAATTAGTGTCCGCCTATCACGGACGGGCAGGAGGAGGCGGCGCGGCTTTTTAAAACTGCCGTCTGTCTGCATGACAAGCTGTTCATGTAGGCAGACGGCAGTGACTCGAATATAAGCCGAGGGGGGGACTTTCAGCCCTAAAAAATGGGCTGAAAATCTCGGCTTATATTCGAGTATATACGGTATGTCCGGGACAGGTCCCACAGGGACCAACGAAATACAGAGCATCAAAACAATACAAAACATGAACATACAAATTTGCCTTGTACAAATCTTTTCAACTTCTACTCATTACAGTGTTTCAAAGAGTCCATATACACTAGGTCAGGTCAACGGGAAATATTATGTCTGTGACTCGTTATCTTCCCCCGCGCACCTAGGAGGGTGATTGGGTGAATCTTGCTCATGGCGCTTTTGAGTATTCCTGCGTAGGATAAGGGGGGTAATTAACTACCCCTCTCTTGTATACCTTCTATATCTTGTCGTATCATTTATAGCAGGGGTCTCAAACTGGTGGCCCTCCAGCTGTTGCAAAACTACAAGTCCCATAATGCCTCAGCCTGTGGGAGACATGCCTGTAACTGTCAGCCTTGCAATGCCTCATGGGACTTGTAGTTTTTACAACAGCTGGAGGGCTGTCAGTTTGAGACCCCTGGTTTAGAGTGTGATGTGATATCATCCTAATGTGGCCCATCCCCTGTTATTTTCTAAAGTATTTACAGTCGTTCCGCCTCGATCGCGACCCCCTAGTTGTGTGGGACCCCGACCGGGCGGAGAGAAAGAGGGGGAGAGTTAAAGAATAGAATAAAGAGAGGAGATGTAAGAAGGTGGGGGGAGGAGGGTGGGAGCGGGGACGAGCTCTGCAGATTTTATCATCCAATCATGTGCAAGCAAAAATGCTGTTTTTTTGCTTGCACGTCCCCCCTCAAATCTACAGCGACTGCACTTTCTGTGCTGCACCTGTAGTGCAAAGTGGATCTGCCCTTTGGAAATAACCCCCATTGAGTTAAAATGACACTTACAAATGTGGGTAAACCAGGCACATTGGAAATAAAATCTCCCAGCCGGCAAACGGCATGAACTTTTGGTCAACTTCCCGTACGTGATGACGTCAGTGGGAGGCTCCGCCTCATGGTGGGTATGTCAGTGATCAGGAGCTGGAGCCTGCATGTGGATTACCTCTGTGTCAGGCAGATGGACGACAGTAGTGGAGTTGGGTTCTTCCAGAACAGCTGCTACCATGCTTCGGGTCCTGCTGAGCAAGTTGTTCACCCCATCCTACAAGGTTTTGTTTTTTTCACCGCCAGTCCCCTCTTCTGGATTTTTTTTCAGCAGGTACAGCCTCCCTAATTACTTAAAGCGGTTCTGCACACACTATTTTTTAATTTTTTTTTTCTTGTAATGTTAAAATAATTTTTAGTCTTATAATACACTCACTTTTTTGTTGTCCGTCTGTTGTCCGTATTTCTTTAAATTCTGCACTTTTAAAATATAAACTGTCAGCAATGTCATTTTGCTTGTGGGCATTTGAAACCCACAAGCATTTATTTCCTTGTTCCCTTTCGTTATGGGAACCAGCATGCCACATCCGACGAAATCTTGCGAGATTTCGGCGGGAGGCCCGTAAATCTTGCGAGATTTCGGCGGGAGGCCCGTAAATCTTGCGAGATTTCGGCGGGAGGCCCGTAAATCTTGCGAGATTTCGGCGGGAGGCCCGTAAATCTTGCGAGATTTCGGCGGGAGGCCCGTAAATCTTGCGAGATTTCGGCGGGAGGCCCGTAAATCTTGCGAGATTTCGGCGGGAGGCCCGTAAATCTTGCGAGATTTCGGCGGGAGGCCCGTAAATCTTGCGAGATTTCGGCGGGTGGCCCGTAAATCTTGCGAGATTTCGGCGGGTGGCCCGTAAATCTTGCGAGATTTCGGCGGGAGGCCCGTAAATCTTGCGAGATTTCGGCGGGAGGCCCGTAAATCTTGCGAGATTTCGGCGGGAGGCCCGCACTGACTCCTGGGATCAATAACACCAGATCCTAGGAGAAAGTGCGGCATGATGAGGATCGCTGCATAGACCCCGCCCACCCCCGAAGAGACAGAGCAGCAATTACAAGGTAAGTAAAAAATAAAATAAAAATACGCCATTTAGTACTCTTTGCCTGATTTGGAAGGCAAAGAGATTTACTAAATGAAGTGTGTGCAGAACCGCTTTAAAGAAATCTGTAATTTTGGATGACCCCGATGAGTCCCAAGTCTCCTCGTATGAATCCGAAGGAGGAAAATGTATTTGTTGAATTGAGTGTAAGCTGCAGAAATACTTCACACACATTGCCCATGGAAGAAATCGATTAGCGGCTAAAGGCTCTTCACGTAACATTGTGGTTTAGGGTCGTTCACTGGATAGGCCAGTGCCTTTGAGTTTTTGATGCAGAAAAAAAAAAAAATAGACAGTAGATTTTATGGGTTCCAGTGGCATAATTCATATCAGTGTCGGGGGGGGGGGGGGGGGGGGGGGAGAAACGCAACTGTATGTATCTTATGGAAAAAAAAACAACTTTGGGTAACTTTGGGGGGGAAAAAAAGGGGGAAAATGCACTGTAACACATTGTAAACCCCTCAAAAACATGCATGCAGAAACGCAGCTGGAGTGCATTCTTTTTGGTGCCAAAGAAGAGAAAACCAAGCCATAGGGTCGTTACCGAAGGTACAGAGGCTTGCAGAGCAAGGAGGTGTGTACCTTTCCAATATGCCAAACGTTGAAAGAAACCATAGCAGGAGAAAAGTGCTTACTTGGCCGGCTAACTTCATTCACCAAGGAAGACGGCAAATTTTGGGAGCAGTGTCCCAAATTAGATTGAAATCTGTCAAGTCTCTAAGACGACCTTATCCTTTGAGGTCATAGGGCATTAACCACCTGAGACCCATATGACGTCTTTTTGTTCTCCGGGGTATATCTGAATGATGCCTGTAGCTACAGACATCATTCAGATATTGCCGTCTTCACCTGGCGATTCCCTGCACCATAAGAACGATCATATCGGCTGTTCCGCCGCTTGATCGTTCTTACGGGCGGCGGGAGGGGACGCTCCCGCCGCCATCCGGTGCTTCTACCCAAGCGGTGAGTCGGACACAGGATCCGCCGGCCCCCGGATGATGATCATAGAGATTTCCGGGGGACCAGATGGTCGCCGGAGTCTCTATGATTGTTCGGAGGCCGGGCGCAATGTTTTTGACGTCACGCCCGGCCTCTGCATTCAAAAAACGGCGGCACCGCGGCTGGGAATCGGTGATCGTTTTTTTTTTTTTTTTTTTTTTGATTTTAGGCTTCCCAGCCTAGAGGTGAGATGTGGGGTCTTATTGACCCCATATCTCACTGTAAATAGGTCCGATCGTGTCATATTCCTATTACAAGGGATGTTTACATTCCTTGTAATAGGAATAAAAGTAATCAAATATTTTTTTTTTTTTTTTTTTAAAGGTGTTGAACTAAAAAAATAACGTAAAATTAACAATAAAAAGAAAAAAATAATTTTTTTTAAAGCGCCCTGTCCCTGCGAGCTCGTACGCAGAAGCGAACGCATACGTAAGTCCCGCCCACATATGAAAACGGTGTTCAAACCACACATGTGAGGTATCGCCACGAACGTTAGAGCGAGAGCAATAATTCTAGCCCTAGACCTCCTCTGTAAATCAAAATATGTAACCAGTAAAAAATGTTAAAGCGTCGACTATAGGGGTTTTTAAATAACAAAGTTTGGCGCCATTCCACAAGCGCATTCAATTTTGAAGCGTGACATGTTGGGTATCTTTTTACTCGGCGTATCTTCATCTTTCACATTATGCAAAAAAACTGGGCTAACTTTACTGTTTTGTTTTTTTTAAAGCAGGAAACTGTTTTTTTTTTTCTGAAAAAAACGCGTTTGAGAAATTGCTGCGCAAATACCGTGCGAGACAAAAAGTTGCAACGACCGCCATTGTATTCTTTAGGGTCTTTGCTAAAAAAAAACATATATAATGTTTGGGGGTTCTATGTAATTTTCTAGCAAAAAAATTTGGAATTTTACATGTAGGAGAAAAATGTCAGAATTGGCCTGGATCTCAGGTGGTTAAAAGACCCTACATATAAGAATCCCTACTCGGAGCATACAAAAGGAAACCCAGGTAAGGCTACCCGGGTAAGAAAAGCGGCTACTAGGGCAACAGAGGGTCTTAATCAGGGCTAATCATAAAAGTACAAAATGTATTAAGTTCAATACTTACAAAGATTAGGAGCTAAAAAAAAGTGCACAGTATGGGAAGCAGTATCTGGCAACTTTACACAACATGCTTCAAGGTTTAAAACATTGAAAAGTGACGGATAGAAGTAGACAAAAGATAGAAAAAACACATATAACATTACACAAAAACAAAATCCAAAACAAAAGTCCCGACGCCAAATACCATTCACATAAGGCGGTCATGTGATAATTATCGATTGATTGCGTGCGAATACCTGATCAGTATTTCCCGACACTCGTTATGTGAATGGCCCCCCAGGCAGATGAGGTCACTCACTGACCCCCATTGATTCTGAAACAATGCTGATTGACTATTGCAGGATTCATTTCTGGTGGATGGTAGATGATTGGAAATGATCTAATGATAGTATTGTCCTGGTATGGGGACTTGCAGCATTAAGTCCGGATATTAGTCCAGTAAGTGAAGGGTCTATAGGTGAAAATGGTAACCCTTTTATCTTAATAGCTCCTTGGAGACCTCAGTCCAAAATGAGATCCCTGCAAGTAATCTATCCATCCTATGGATGTGTTTGGCCAGGTGATGGAAAAGGCACAGGAATTGGAAAAACAATGATGGTCATGTGCCAAGAAGTTCTGCAAAGATTCCCACACTTGATGCCCAATCCACTGTCTGGGTACTCCTAAAAGTGTGAGATGTATAACTTGGAACTGTATAATTGTAGCCCAAATGTCTACAATTAAATCCAAATAGAGTGTAAAGTACAATCAAACAATCACTAGCAGAGTAAGGACAGCATTCTTTGTCCATTCGTGTAATGACCATGGCTGACTGCAAGATGAGTGAAATGTACAAGGAAGGACCACTACGTGGATCATAACATGCTTCTGATCAGCCTCTTTGGAAAGAAGCAGTTCAAATCAGCTGTTCCAGCAGATGGTATGCAAGAATACACGTCCATACGTTACCGCATCCTGGTAGATTCAGGTGCTCAACAGTTTCCACTGTATCGGTACTAAGCCAGTGCTGTGTGTCAGCCGCACTTAAGATCAGCCGGCTACTTCATGAAACTGATTGATCCACTGGATAGTCCGCAGGGAAGGACGTCTTCCGTTCTTAGTCCCTGTTGGAACGGGGCATACTGTGATTGGCATCGCGTGACTGTGATGTCAACGCGTTTCACTAGAGGAGTAGCGTAGCTTCGTCTGGACATATTGCCCATGGAAAAAAAAGGATTAGCTGCTAAAGGCTCTTCACGTAACATTGTGGTTTAGGGTCGGTTCGTGGGATAATCCAGTAACTTTTTATTTTAATTTTTTCTGCATCAAAAACTTATGGACAGTAGATTTTATGGGTTCCAGTGGCATAGTCCATATCAGTGCGTCAGTTCCAGTGTCGGGGGAAAAAAAAATAGAAAAACACACCGGAATGTATTGCATGAAAAAAAGAAAAAAAAAAAAGGGGGGAAAATGCACTGTAACTCGTTGAAAACCCCTCAAAAACATGCATGCCGGAACACACCTGGAGTGCATTTATGTGGTGCCAACCAAATCTTGAAGAGAAAACCCACCCATAGGGTCATTACCGAAGGTATGGAGGCTTGCAGAGCAAGGAGGTGTGTACCTTTCCAATATGCCAAACATTACCATATGCCATAGCAGTAGAAAAGTTCTTACTTGGCCGGCTAGCTTCATTCACCAAGGAAGTTGTCAAATTTTGGGAGAAGTTTTATTCTGATCAAATTGGATTATCTGTCAAAAGTCTCCTAAGACTGACTTATCCTGTGAGGACATAGGGGCATTAAAAGATCCTACGTATAAGAAGGCAGACTCCTTCCTCAGCCTGGGGAGCAGGGGCAGCAAATTTTAAGCTGGTCATAGACTGATTTAAATTCAGCCGGTTTCTGCTATAGGAATGCTGGCTGTACTGACGTCGATCCATTGATTGACTTAAGGAAAAAAAAATAAAAAAAACAGCCCGTTGTGTGTTGTGTTTTTTTTTTTTTTTACCATACCATTGCCAGATCATTGTATTCTGCTTGTGGGGTTAGGCTGCCCCGCACTTCCCTCCGGCAGAAGGCAATAGCACTGCGGGAGGGATTCCATGTCCCAGTCTGTCTTCATGGGGGGAATTGATCAGTTTTCTGTCCTTCAACCTGTAGTTGGAAGGACAAAAATTGCATAATGTATGGTCTCCCTTAGGAACCATGTACATAGCTTGTACCATGGAGCAGGGCAGTTACGTTTCCACTTTGAAACTGGAGTTCAGGAAGAGCAATTGCCAGAGCAGCATTAATTTAATGCCTCCAGGTGAGCTCTTGAAAACTTGGCCTGGTGACATCAAAATGATGTGATGTGTCATACATGAGGCTTGCTGTTCAGCCGAGACCTATTCTTCAGATCCAAATTGGAGACAACACTGGGTAGTTCCCAAGGGGTTTTCTGGCTCCAAAGAGTAACAAAAGCGCAAACTTTTTGTCGAAATAAAGCTCCCAACAGAAATAATAAAGTTGACCCTTCAAAAGAAAAAGGGAGGGGAATAAAGGGTGAGGAATACTCCTTTTTTTTTTTTTTTTTAACCCTCCTCAGGTCACCCCAAAAGCCCAGTGACTGGTTGGAGGAAGTTTTTGGGGTCATTCAGTCGCAGGAGAAAACAGAGAACATTTCTCAGTCTTATTTAATCTGATATGTGTATGTATAAATGTAGCGCTAGAATGAGAATAGTTCTTTTTATGAACTGGCACTATTAGTATATGTTTAGGTGTAATACCTTATACATAAGACACAAAAGGGGGGGAAAGGGCAAAATTCCCGGATATAACTTATCTGTCTTAGTACCATATAAATAGAGATAAAACCCTTATTGGAGCATAAATATATAAACTGTAAAAAATTACTTCTGCAATAAAACCCAATAGAAGGTTAAAAATACACATGTGGTTAAAAATAGTGAGTTAATACCAAGTGATTCTGTGATAAAAGCAATATGTGACAAATATGTAAACAAATGACTTGTGATAAATAAGACCGTAAAAACTCAAAGTTGAGATTTGGGTGCTGGGTGAAAGAAATTATATAAATAAATATATAGTGATAAAATCCATCTCAGAAATAGTTGGTGAATAAACGAGAGATATTATTTCAAGTCCATAAAAAGATGGCTAGTGATCAAACGGATGACACTGTTCGAGCAGGTGTTCAACGTGCTGGGTGAAGTGATTGTTGTCTGATGGCAACTAAGCCTATAGGAATAAGGCTTACCAGATATTTTGGACTTGAAGTGGCATATGCCTCACAAGTCACAAAGGCTTATTGTTATGGGGCTGGCAGGTCCTTGTTCCACACAATGGCTCCAAGGTATATCTCGATACAGCATGGACAGGTGAACAGCAGGAAGGTGGACAGCCGATGGGGAATGGGCATCAATATTCCATATTTCAATCGTGTTTTTGAATCATGATAAAGAGAAAGCCTTGCATAGTGTAATACCGTTTTGAATGAATTTTAATAGTGTAAAAACAGATTAAAAACACTCACATTTAGGAAGTAAAAACAGGCCTGTTTGTAAATAAGAAGAAATGGCGTGGTGCTGTCGTAGTAGTCCACCCGACGCGTTTCGTCGTCATAGACGTCGTCTGGGGTGTGGACTACATGCACCAGCAGCACGCTTAAATAGGGAGTGTGACCCCAGTGTAATTTGCGATTGTGCAGGCCGGAAGTGACGTCACTTCCGATCTGACGGAATTAACCATGTATTCCATGTTGGAAACAGTGGATTGATGGTTGGCTAGCGATTGGTAATTTAAAAGCTTTTATACTTAGTATAGTATCTTTATATTCAGTTTCTTTGCTGTAGTGACAGTATGTATTCAAATCCTGATGACCCTGTTTGCACAGCGTCATTGCGTCACTTCCGCCCATTCCATGTGAGCGCCTGTTGTAAACCAGGCCTCACTATGGATCAGAGCGGAAGTGTTCGAGCGCTCTGCTGGTATTGGCACTGGAGCTCGTCCAAGCCTCGTTTTGGAACGTTATTTAATCTGATATAATTTGTAGATTGGCCCCCTTAAAGGTTTTGTGTCCCATCCCTTCCACAGAATCGAGAGCAATTGGCTGTATTGTATTACGTCTGGATAACTTTCTTCAGCATTCAGCAATGGAACTGTTTTGGTTGGATAAACAACTAGAAGTCTCACCTGATCCCAACACAAAAAGTGATGTTTTGCGGGTATTGGATTCCATTGAGCTGTACACGTTTCTTCTAGAACAGAAGATTCTGAAACCTCATGTGGTGCATGTGTTTTCAAGATGCATCAAAAACTATAATAAAGAAAATAGGTTTATGACGTCAGCCTTTTTGGCAGGATTGTGAGCACATCTCCATTGCATCAGTAGAGAACTTCCTACTTTCTGTCTGGGACGGAGACTGAGACTCCTTTTAGATGATGGTCCGATTTCTGCATCAGATCCAACACTCATTCACATGGTGGTCCGGAGTGGAGCATTATATAGTTAATCTTGTTGAAAAAAAAGTCCACCCAGTTCAAACACAGAAAAAAAACTCAATAGAAAACCTCCATATATACAACCCTATACCCACAGTTGATCCAGAGGAAGGCAAAAAATAATCTTTCAATGATGCCAAATGCATCAAATCAACACATAATGAATTACAATGGATGCCAGTACTTGGGGCAGTGGCATATACTAATTGACAGGGCGCCAAAACGGGTTGATGTCCATAGCAGCAGATTTTTTCTTTTTTTTCCTTTTGGGGGTAATGATTTTTCTTTCACTATCTACTTGCTATTAGACTTTAGCGTTGGCCTTTGCCTTTCGGTCAATTCTCAAGGTAATTCAAAAAATTGTCAAAGGGATTTTATTTGCTCCATTCTGTCCAAAACTGACTTGGTTTGCTACGCAGCCTTCACTTCATGAAACTTGTGTTTTTTGTACAGTTTTTATTTTTATTTTTTATTTGTGAGTCGTATGTTTCCAGTTTTTTCTTTTCTTTTATTTTTTCTTTATTTATTTTTTTTGGATGGTGAAGCCAATCTTCCACATGCTGTCTTGGAATATTCTTGGAAATTTACCAGGTAACTAACTTTTTTTCTATATTTTTACAGATGTTTCCCTAGCCCAACGAGGTTTCTTGCAACAGCTATACAAGATAAAGACACCAGAGATATAGAGCCTGTTGAGCTGAGTAACCACGCGCAATCACTATCTGAAGGATGGTCCCTCCATCAATTTGGAGCCAGGTTGAAAAAAACTGGACGGATTAGTAGAATTCAACTTCTTAAAGCCTTAAATTCGGTTTTCCAAGCAGGTAACCTATTTCACTCATTATTTGAACTTGAGTTTTGTCTTTTGCTCATGTCTAGTGCAAGGGTTAAATATTTTTTGTGGCAGCACATAGTTAACCACTTTCCGCCCAGCCTATTGTCAAATGACGGCTGGGTGGGACATTCATCATTCCGTGTGGATGTCCTATGACGTCCTCGCAGAACGCCACCACGGGCCAGGATGCGGTGTGATCAGTCATCGGCTCTGTCCACCAGACAGAGCCGATGACTGATCAGTGTACCGGCCCACTGCTTTTACGTGATCCCTGTGACCAATTACAGCAGATCACATGACAATTGTAAACCATGAATGGCTTTGATTAATGCCATTCATTGTGTACAATTGTGTTGCTAGCTGTGATTGGTCACGGTGATCACATGATACAGACAGGGCTAATCACAGCACATCTGTACCATGTGATTCGCTGTTGCGAATCACAGCTAATCACAATAGTAAACACTAAATTAGTTTAATTCAGTAAAAACCGTTGCTTATACCTCCTAAAATTCACTGGTATAAGCAATCGTATTGTGTATATCAAAAAAATTCTTATCACTTACCCAGAGTATTAGTGTAACTATGGTAACACTATTACTCTAAAGTGTGTGTTAAAAAAAAAAAAAATTGAGCGATTTTTTTTTTTTTTTTTTTTTTTTTTAACATACTGTCACCATTCTGTGTCCCTGATCACCACCACACCAGTTATGATGACCTTATACTGCACTGGTGACAGTATGTAAAAAAAAAAATATATATATATGTTTTTATGTATATGTGTGTGTGTGTGTGTGTGTGTGTGTGTGTGTATATATATATATATATTATACAATCATACTGACAGCCCATTTAATTTCTCCTTGATGGCCCGAAAACACCAGGACAGTACAAATACCCCCCAAAAGATTAAGTCAGGCATCGCAAGTTTTTTTTGAATTTCTTTTGTCACAATTTTTTGGAATATACTGGCAATTTTAACAAAATGGCCTAAATTTATGAAGAGAGATTTATTTGCAAAATCTTGTAACGGAAGTGAAAAAAGTGATTGTGTATTTTTTTTGTTTTTGTTTTTTTAGCAATAAATAAACCCAGTGGTGATTAAATAACCACTACTAGAAAGCAGTATTTGTGTGAAATAATAATATTATACATTTTTTTTATACAGGTACAGTGTTGCTTGGATGCGCAATTGTCATTCAAAGTGTGACAGCATTGAAAATTGGCCTGGGCAGAAAGGGGGGACAAAGTACCCGATTATTTAAGTGGTTAATGGAAATAAATCTCTAGGCAAGTTGCCAGAGCTGTAGCTCACACGTGGCTCTGGAATGCCCAGTAACAGATTGACTCAGTGCTGTGTCGCATGCTCCTCCATTCATAGAGTTATTGGGTATTTCCTCCAGCAGCCAACAGAGCGGCGGTAGAAGTGAAAGAAAGATGAGTATGCTGGTGGAGGGAGGGGATTGGAATGGTTAAAGCAAACCTGTTGGTTTATCCTCAGTGGGCGAAGCACAGGTTTGCAATAAAGTGTGTGTGTATAGCCAAAAACTTTCTGTTTTGGTAACATTTTACTGGACAGAAAGGAAAAATTCTCTAACAGGGAAAGAGACAACAATATAAAGCTGACAGACTTGGCATTTCTGTACTAAAAGTGGAACTTCACCCTAAAAGGTAAAGTTCCGCTTTTCCTCCTCCCCACCCCAATAGGACACATTTTGGCGCATATTGTTTTGGGGAGGGGAGTCGGTATCTGGTTTTGACTGCCAACTGCCACTTTGATCGCCTAGGCCAGGGGTCTCCAAACTACGGCCCTCCAGTTGTTCAGGAACTACAATTCATGACTAGTCATGTCTGTTAATGTCAGAGTTTTACAATAGCTCACAGGACATGTAATTCCGCAACAGCTGGAGGGCCGTTTTTTGGCGATCCCTGGCCTAGGCGATCTGAGTGGAAGTTCTGCTCCACCCCCCCTCCCTACCAGCAGCCTTCTGGGACACTTCACAAATCCCAGACGATTGAAGGACCATTTTATGCGGCTCGCGTATGCGCAGTGGGCAGTTGGCTGTGAATTTGCAAGCAGTCAATGTTTTGGATCGAAGGCTGGTGAAGAAACCAGTTCGGGTGAGCACAGCGCTGGATCGGGGGACAGGTGAGTGTCTGTTTTATTATAAGTCAGCAGCTACAGTTTTTGTCCGACTATCTCGTACTCGATCCACTTTTAGGCGATCCCTACAGACTTTTTTCTCCTACCCTGCCTCCACCTAACAACTGTACTTTTATTTTCTCCATCAGCTCATCCCCCACAGTTATGACCTTTTTGTTTCACTAGACCCCCCTTCTAGATTGTAAGCTCTAAGGAGCAGTGCCTGCCACCAGATGCCATCAGGTGTCCCCAGCGGAGTGCTTCCTTACCTCTCCTGTCACTGTCCCCAGCCAGCGGATTGTCAGTTGTCACTTCCCCAGCCAGCGGAGTGCTTCCTTACTTCTCAGGTGTCACTGTCCCAGCCAGCGGAGTGCTTCCATGTCCCCAGCCAGCGGAGTGTAAAGCGCTGCACAAACTGCTGGCGCTGTATAAATCCTGTATAAATCCTGTATAATAATTAATGAGCACTTAATATCCTTTCTCTTTCCAGGTATTCCATCCAGCACCCAGGTCTGGTTTCTCTTGCAGGCATGCGGGTCTTCAATGCCTGGAGTGCTCCCGTCAGAACGAACTGAGATTGCAGACACAGTCTGGAGCAAGCTGCAAGAAATAGGTGTGGACTCCTACACTTTCAATACGTTTTTATTCAAGTTTTAATGGTATACAGGGGGTCAAGGGTGAAGTGAGCAGTTCATACTTATTTCACATATTTACCAGCATGGCTGAGCCAGAAATACAAGATCGGAGCAAAAGCATTAGGACACCAGATGGGCTTTTGGAAGCAGCCTTTCACCTTGGGAGGGCTGGGGTGTTGGGGGGCAGCCTGGGTCTCACCAGTGATCGAGTCCTAGGCCTGCCACCCCCTTCCCCCTTCTCCTTCACGGCCACAGAGAGGGAAGGGAGTAATGGCTTTTGGGTGATGGGGAGCCGGCGCCCTCTGGTGGTTGGAGGGTGGCAGTGCAGGTTGTGCTGGCTCACTGACCTGCCGCCCGGCTCTCAGCAGGCCATGGACTGGCAGCGGTCCGTGGCCCAGGAATTGAGGACCCCTAGTCTAGAGAGATCCTAGGCAATGTTGAGTAGCCCAAATCTCAATGAGAAGAAGATCTTGTACTGTGCTTCACTGGTTTCTTGCAAGATTTGGAGCACCTCGCATTCCCGGGGATCTTGTTGTAGGATGATAACCTCATCCTCTGCACTGTGAATACAGTTGAGTATTATATCTAAACTTCTTCCCCTGCAGGTATTTTTTTTCTATGCTGCATTTCAGCCGTATTGGAGAGAGACGCACTTAAAAGGCGGCTCTTGATTAGAAGTCAACTTGGTAGAGCTTTGGTTGGGATGAAGCTTCCATTCTTGGGTTCGCATCATGCCTGGTAGCCAGACGTCATTTTTACCATAGGTTCACATATATGCGTTTCTGCGCCCCGCGTTTGTACAGGAATGGAGACCCTTCATTTCAATGAATGGCAACCCGCCTTGTTTTCGCACAGCAGCACAATTTCACTGCGGATGGTTTAGAGTGTGGGAATCGCTGCGATACCCGCAACTACATGCAGAGGTATGAACCTAGCCTTCGTCTCCGCTGTCCACAGGCCTTTTTATATTCGTGAGCTGACTGATGCTCAGGGCTTTCTCTCTGCTGTGGGAGTCTGCTGCTGGGTGAAAAGGCTGACTGCTGACAGAGCACTAAAATATGTCAAGTTCTGCATATGTTTTGGGAAATGCATTAGGCGGCACCCTGTAATCAGGAACTTTTGTTGGCGGTTTTTCTGGTCTTATGTAATGAACCTGCGGTACAAGGTCCTCCTTTATTGGAACTGTATTTGTTTGCTGAGGTCTGAATAAAAGTTTTTAGTAAAACCTGCTAGGACTGCTGGGTGTCCATTTTCATGTTTGGTTTACTGCTGCCAGTACCAGTTGTGTCTATCCTTCAAATATATATTGTATGTGTGTGTGTATACAGGGCCTTGAAAAAGTATTCACACCCCTTGAAATTTTCCACATTTTGTCATGTTGCAACCAAAAACGTAAATGTATTTTATTGGAATGTTATATGATCGACCAACACAAACTGGCAAATTATTGTAAAGTTGAAGGAAAATGATAAATGATTTTCAATTTTTTTTTTTTTTTTTACAAATATCTGAAAAGTGTGGCGTGCATTTTTATTCAGCCCCCTTTACTCTGATACCCCTAACTAAAATCTAATGGAACCAATTGCCTTCAGAAGTCACCTAATTAGTAAATGGAGTCCATTTGTGTATAATTAAATCTCAGTATAAATACAACTGTTCTGTGAAGCCCTCAGAGGTTTGTTAGAGAACCTTAGTGAACAAACAGCATCATAAAGGCCAATGAACACACCAGACAGGTCAGGGATAAAGTTGTGGAGAAGTTTAAAGCAGGGTTAGGTTATAAAAAAAGAAATAAAAAAATCCAAGCTTTGAACATCTCACGGAGCAATGCTCAATCCATCATCCGGAGATGGAAAGGGTATGGAACAACTGCAAATCTACCAAGACATGAACGTCCACCTAAACTGACAGGCCGGGCAGGAGAGCATTAATCAGAGAAGCAGCCAAAAGGCCCATGGTAACTTTTATGAAGCCCTCAGAGGTTTGTTAGAGAATCTTAGTGAACAAACGGCATCATGAAGGCCAAGGAACACACCAGACAGGTCAGGGATAGAGTTGTGGAGAAGTTTAATGCAGGGTTAGGTTCTAAAAAAAATATCCCAAGCTTTGAACATTTCACGGAGCACTGTTCAATCCATCATCCAAAAATTAAGAGAGTATGGCACAACTGGAAACCTACCAAGACATGGCCATCCACCTAAACTGCCGGGCAAGGAGAGTATTCATCAGAGAAGCAGCCAAGAGGCCCATGGTAACTCTGGAGGAGCTGCCGAGATCCACAGCTCAGGGGGGAGAATCTGTCCACAGGACAACTATTAGTCGTGCACTCCAGAAATCCGGCCATTATGGAAGAGTGGCAATAAGAAAGCCATTGTTGAAAGAAAGCCATAAGAAGTCCCATTTGCAGTTTACGAGAAGCCATGTGGAGGACACAGCAAACATGTGGAAGAAGGTGGTCTAGTCCGATGAGACCAAAATTGAACTTTTTGGCCTAAAAACAAAACACTGTGTGGTGGAAAACTAACACTGCACATCACCCTGAACACTGTGAAACATGATGGGGCAGCATCATGTTGTGGTGATGCTTTTCTAAAGCAGGGACAGGGAAGCTGGTTTAGAGTTGGTGGGAAGATAGATGGTGCCAAATACAGGGCAATCTGAGAAGAAAACCTGTTGGTCTGCAAAAGACTTGAGACTGGAGTGGAGGTTCACCTTCCAGCAGCAAAACGACCCTAAACATACAACCAGAGCTACAATGGAATAGTTTAGATTAAAGCATAGTCATGTGTTAGAATGACCCAGTCAAAGTCCAGACCTAAATCCAATTGAGAATCTGTGGCAAGACTTGGAAAATTGCTGTTCAGACGCTCTCCATCCAATCTGACAGAGCTTGAGATATTTCGCAAAGCAGAATAGGCAAAAATGTCTCTCTAGATGTGCAAAGCTGGTAGAGACATCCCCAAAAAGACTTGCAGCTGTAATTGCAGTGAAAGTCGGTTCTACAAAGTATTGACTCAGAGGGGCTGAATACATGTAATTGAAATGAAGTCTGTGGTTGTATCCGCTGATGTGGAATGCAAATAATTGAATTGAAAATTAATATTTGGATTTCAATGACCCGATCATTGGAAAGAATCGGGTATGTGCTTGGTTTGACCGTGGCAGATGCCCATAAATGTAATGTATGCACTAGTGTTTTGTCCATGTTTTATTACTCTTTAGTGATATGGAATTCTTTTTCTCCTTTTTTATTAGGCTTTGTCTTCAGTGACATCCATTACAACGTTTTACTGAAAGTTTACCTTGAAAATGAACACAAATTCTCACCTACTGAATTCCTTTCTACCATGGAGAACGCTCAAATACAGCCAGATCAAGTAAGTAATGAGCATCTACAAAATGCTCATAATGCTCACAATCTTTTTATTTTTACCCAGCTGGAATATTGGGGCGTATTTCTAAAACATGGGAGCAATGAGCAATGTTCGGAAGATTTACACCTTATATACAACTTATATGACCAGGCCATTTTTTGCGATATGGTACCGCGTTACTTTAACTGACAATTGTGCAGCGCTGTACACAAATAAAATTTGTCATTTTTGTTTTCCACATAGAGCTTTCCTTTGTTGGTATTTGAATACCTATGCCTTTTTATTTTTTGCGCTATAAACTAAAAAACGACCGACAAAAAAAAAAAAAATAATAATTCTGCTATAAAACATATCCAATAAAAAATTTGTATTTTCTTCAGAAATTTAGGCCAGTATGTATTCTGCAACATATTTTTGGTAAGAAAAAAGAGCACCCAAACATGATATATTTTTTTTTTTGTAGCAGAGACCCTAGAGAATATAATGGTGGTTGTTGCAATATTTTGTCACACCGGTTTTTCAAACACAATTATTTTTTTTTTTTTTTATTTAAATACCCTTTTAATTAAAAAAAAAACAAAAAAAAAAAACAAAACAGTTAAGTTAGCCCAATTTTTTTTATAATGTGAAAGATGTTACACCACGAGAATCGTGATCTTTATTCTAAGCAAAAAAAATTGTGATTCTTAGTTTAGCCAGCATCGTGCAGCTCTAACTCTCACTGTACTAATGACTAATTTGACTAATGTACTAATTTTATTTCATTTCTTTAACAGTACTGAAAATCCTTTTCTTCAAATAATATATGCTTCCATGTACATTGTCAAAGGTATTTCAATAATGTGATTTCTTTTCAGAATACATATGAAGCACTGATTGCAGCTTACTGCAATGAAGGAGATATTCAAGGAGCAAGGTAGGTTTTAGGACCTTATATTATAAGGGCACAAAGCCACTATTAATAAATATTTCAGGTTTGCAGGGCTTGGTTATACTATAGGGATGCACGGGTAGCGTCCAGCTTTCATTTTTCTTTGAGAAGTACGGACTTGTTCACACCGCATACGTACACTGGTGTGCACCTGTGTGCAGGCAATTCAATTCATGTCTATTGGGACGCAGTGGCTGCACGGATATGACCACTGCTCCTAATTTGACATTCACATGCATCCCTGAATACAGACAGTATGAGTTCAGGGACATGTACCTGCACCCACATGGATGTCAGTATGGGAGCAGTAACTGTGTCTGTGCAGACACTGTGACCAAATTGACTTGAATAGGACTGCCTGCACAAGGATGCCTTCAACACCTGTGCATCCCACGCGGGCCCTTGCACGGTTGTACGCTTAACATCGTGGCGCCAAGCGCACCCAAATATGCGGCCTCTCTGCGGGCTGGCCTTGGCATGCATTAATGCAGGTAGAACTGTGGCGAGAACGCACGCCTTGCACTCTCTTGGCACAGTTACTGGCGACTAACGGGAAGCTCCCATTTGCTTCTTGCGATCGTGAGCTTTCCAATAATGTGACAGCCACGTGACTATTAGCTCCACCTCCCAGCATTCTAAACCAATTAAAGGGCCGGTGTCGGCTCCAAGGAGTTAAAGGAGACGTATAGCCAAAGTTTGTTTGGATGTACTTCTCCTATGGATCAAAGGAGTGCAATTTTTGTTTTGCACTCCTGTGACCCATTTTCAGCAGAGAGCGGGCTGAAGTCCGCTCTCTGCTGACGTCACAAATGTCAGTCCAGGCACTGCGTCATCGCGTCAAAGTTTGGATCCGCCAGGTGCCTGGACCGACACCCGGCTCAGCCTCTCAGTGAGCTGCTGGGAGACAGAGCCGGCCGCCCCCTCCACAGCCCAGTGCTCCAATGAGCGAGGAGGGAGCAGAGCTCTGACTGACAGTCTGCTGCTCTCTGCTCACGGAGCTCTGAAAACTGAGCGATCAGCGATGTTCGATCGCTCGGTTCTCAGTGCAGAGGCACCGAACCGATGTTGCATCCACCAAGGTAAGTATGATTCTGAAAAAGAAAAAATCCTTTACTTTTTCTTTTAAATATGCCTGTGTGAACAAGGCCTTAGTATCAAAGTTTGGTGTGTGTGTGTGTTTTATTTTTAATTTTTAAAGCTGCTGCCTGCCTTTTATTTTAAAGTGGTTGTACAGCCGCTTGTCATGTCTCTACAAGTTGGATAATAACGTGCCCCACTGTATGTCCTTTATTAAAATAAAGCAGATTTCTACCTTTTTATATCAGAGCATCTCCTGGCACTCACGTGACTCCTCGCCCAGTCTGACAGCAACAGTGGGAGGGGCCGAAAACTCCCACTGACATCACCTGGGAGGAGAGAGCCGAGGAGTCACGTGAGTGCTGGGAGATGCTCTGATATAAGGTAGAAGTCAGCTTTTTTTTTTATTTTTTTTTTACTATAGAACATACAGTGGGGCACATGTTAACTAACAGTGGATTGTAGAAACATAACACTAATATTATTTTACCAACAGGAGGGGAGGATCGTGGAGCTGACAGGCAGGGAGGGGAGAGGACAAAAAAGGAGAGAGCTGGGCTGCGGATGACTGAGGCGCATAAACTGACCACAGTGTCAGGGCTCAGCAGCCATGATAAACCGTGGTCATTTTACAGGGGGGAGGGCAGAACCAGACAGGATCAGCCAGGTATTTCAGGTGATACAGGGGGCCAAATTACACAGCACAAGCACCGTGCTGTATAAAATGCTTTAAAGGAACAGGATCAATTTTTTTTTTCCCCAGGGTTGCAAACACTTTAACCCTTAAACACATGTGGTTTTACTTGGATAGTGTCCCAAAATGTTTTTTTCTCCATTGAATGTATTACACAGTAACATTAATCTACCGACCAATTTGTCACTATTTGCTTTGTAAAGTTCTGCATGTCTATATATTCTCAGAATGACTGAATGCCTTAGAAATTGTTTGCATATACTGTCAGTGTTTGTAGTAAAAATATTAATTGATAATGTCTGTCTTGATTTAAAGCAAAATTCTGGGTTTCATGAAGAGCACCAATCTCGCAATCACAGAGGCAGTTTTCAGCTCTCTGATCAGAGGACATGCAAGATCTGGGTAAGGTCTACAGTCTTTAACTCCGCTAATTCCAGAGTGAATGAAATGTGGCTTCTATTGGTGGCCTGTCTTTCTAAAGGTGCTTAAGGCTGAACTTTAATCTGCTTATATTTTGCCTTTTTGCATCTCTTCTTTCCTTCCTCCTCCTCATGCTAATTAAATATTTTAAATATATTTAATTTTTTTTTTTTTTTTTTTTTTAAAACCTTTCCCTGTTGTTCTTTTTTTTTTTTTTTTTATTTTTGGAATGAATGTTTCACATCTTTTTTTTTTTCATCCTGCTCCATTTTAATCACTGCAGTTGAAAAAGACCCAGTGATGTTATCACTGGCTCTCTGTGATCTCCTAAAGGTGGACAGGGTAGGGGCAGATGCGTGAGATGCTTTGCGCATTGTGAATGGACCCGCAGTCTTTTGGGAGCAGTGACGTGTCCCAGATTACTGTGAGGAGAACTTCCGCTCGAACCGCCTAGGTGATCCAAGTGGGAGCGGGTACCTATCAAAGCCAGGTACCTGCTCCCCCCCCCCCCCCCCCCTCCCAAAAAAAAGTGCCATTTGGAGAAGAGGCGGGGTTGGAGGCCTGTGGAATTTCCCCTTTTGGGTGTAGCTCCACTTTAAGCACCTGGCTGAAAATCTGTGCCATGTTATTTTGATAGGTTGGAACCAAAGCTTTACTTTAAAATGGAATTCCACTTTTACAGTGAAATATGAGAAAACCTCATGTTTTTTTTTCTCTTTGTTTTTTGTTCCCTTTCACACACCATACCAAAAACATATTTATATTTCTGAGATTTTTTTTTTTTAAGGTTTCTTTGGAGTAGGCCCTTTGTACAGACTGCCAGCTACTTTGAATAATTTCAAAGTGAGTCTCAACAGAGAGAAATTTCCCTCATTAATATATAGTGCAGAAGCCCAGCCCCTAAGTCTATAACCCTTTGTCCAAACAGTGGTCAGATCTATTTATCAACTGACAAGGACATCTGGCAGCACAGTACATACTATGTTTATTATGGTAAACTTTACCTCCCCAGTCCCCTCTTTAACATAGCATAGAAGGGGAAAACTTCAGCTTGAGATTTCTTAAAAGGGCAAGTAAAATGTAAGCAGCTATTTTTTTTTTTCTTTTTTTTACGTTCTGCCGTGTAAATTTAAAATATGTAACAAATACAGTGCCTTAAAGTATTCATACCCCTTGAAATTTTAAAACCAAAAACCTAAATGTATTTTATTGGGATTTTATGTGATGGATAGACCAACACAAAGTGGCACATAATTGTGAAGTGGAAGAAAGATGATAAATTGTAAAAATTCAAGTGTATTCAGCCCCCTTTTACTCTGATTCCCCCTAACTAAAATCTAGTGGATCCAATTGCCTTCAGAAGTCACCTAATTAGTTAATAGTCCACCTGTGTGTAATGTAATCACAGTATAAATACAGCTGTTCTTTTTTGTTTAATGTTTGATAGAAAAACAAGAAATACAATCAACATAAACATTCAAATAAAACTATGCATGTTTACATGTATGCTGTGAGTACGTTCCAAAGCAGAAAATATTCAAATGTTAGCCTAGAAGTATTCAATAATACAAATTCTATGTATATAAACATCTAGGTGACTAAAGCAATGGCACTTGGTCATTTAAATATATATTAGTAAGTTTACATTCGAGGATAAAGTGCATAGAATTTGACAAAGGAAGTTGGAAAGAATATAAGGAAAGAGAAGGTGAAGAAGTATTGGGGGGAGAAGGGGAGGGTTGGCATGCATAGCACATAATGAGACAAGTATCACTGTACATTTTGTGCCCATAACAAGTGAGACAATCTGATCACATGGGATCTACCTCAAACTGTAGATGGTACATTGCTTTGGGGGGGAGGAAATACAGCTGTTCTGTGAAGCCCTCAGAGGTTTGTTAGAGAACCTTAGTGAACAAACAGCGTCATGGAGGCCAAGGAACACACTAGACAGGTCAGGGATAAAGTTGTACAGAAGTTTAAAGCAGGGTTAGGTTATGAAAAAAAAAATCCCAAAATTTGAACATCTCACTGTTCAATCAATCATCCGAAAATGGAAAGAGTATGGCACAACTGCAAACCTACCAAGACAAAGACATGGCCGTCCACCTAAACTGACAGGCCGGGCAAGTAGAGCATTGATCAGAGAAGCAGCCAAGAGGTCCATAGTAACTCTGGAGGAGCTGCAGAAATCCACAGCTCAGGTGGGAGAATCTGTGCACAGGACAACTATTAGTTGTGCTCTCCACAAATCTGGCCTTTATGGAAGACTAGCAAGAAGAAAGCCATACGAAGTTCCATTTGCAGTTTGTGAGAATCCATGTGGAGGACACAGCAAACGTGGAAGAAGGTGCTCTGGTCAGATGAGACCAAAATTTTACTTTTTGGCCTAAAAGCAAAACGCTATGTGTGGTGGAAAACTAACACTGCACATCACCCTGAACACCCCATCCCCACTGTGAAACATGGTGGTGGCAACATCATGCTGTGGGGATTCTTTTCTTCAGCAGGGACAGGGAAACTGGTCAGAGTTGGTGGGAAGATGGATGGAGCCAAATACAGGGCAATCTTAGAAGAAAACCTGTTAGTCTGCAAAAGACTTGAGACTGGGGTGGAGGTTCACCTTCCAGCAGGACAACAACCCTAAACATACAGCCAGAGCTACAATGGAATGGTTTAGATCAAAGCATATTCATGTAGTCCGGACAAAGTCCGGACCTAAATCCAATTGAGAATCTGTGGCAAGACTTAAATTGCTGTTCATACGTTCTCCGTCCAATCTGACAGAGCTTGAGCTCTTGCAAAGAAGAATGGCCAAAAATGGCCCTCTCTAGATGTGCAAAGCTGGTAGAGACATCCCCAAAAAGACTTGCAGCTGTAATTTCAGTGAAAGGAGGTTCTACAAAGTATTGACTCAGGGGGGCGCTATACACATATTTGTAAGCAAAAAATTAAAAACCATTTATCCATTTTCCTTCCACTTCACAATTATGTGCCAGTTTGTGTTGGTCTATCACATAAAATCCCAATAAAATACATTTACGTTTTTGGTTGTAACATGACAAAATGTGGAAAATTTCAAGGGGTATGAATACTTTTATAAGGCACTGTATAAAGTAGTTATTATTCCAATGGCTGCAAAAGTGAAAATTTCACTTTGCTATGCGTTGATGTGCATTGTGGCCCCTCTAAACTGAACACTCATATCTTTCTGAAATGACTGCATCATGTAGGAATCTTAAGAAATATGAAGGTTGAATTAAAGACAAAACTTTTTCCTTTCCATTTTGGATAGCGAATGGGATAGTTAGAACTCCTGACAGTTATTTATTTATTTTGCCATCTGTATCCAATTGGAGAGATTTCCCTTCGCTTCCTATTCCATACCCAAAACAGGAAGTGAGAGGAAATCTCTGCAAAGTACGGGAATCCCTTGGCGATTGTGGTGCTTTGGATTGAGGCAAGTACACATTATGGAGGGGTGTGAATTTTTTTTATTGCAAAGGTTTACAACCACTTTAATGATTTTGTAATTTTTTTTTTTTAGACTCAATTGCTGTAGTTGGTTCATTCCTGTCTTATTCTGCCTGTGCTTGTTGTCTTGCAGAGATATGGAAAGTGCCAAGAATATCCTGTCTGTCATGGAAGGAGCAGGGTTAGTCCCTGGAAGAAAAGCATATGATGCATTGCTTTGTGCATATGCTGAAAAAGGAGATATGGAAGGCATCAAGCAGGTGGGTTGCTTATTGGGATATTTTAGGAAATGTGATCCTTCACACAAAGGGCTAACGCCAAATTGTGACACTGTTGTTTCCTTTTAATCCCTTTCCCTCTGCCGTATGTTTTATAAACGTCCTGTGATATCATTCTCAGTCATCTCTGCAATGATTGAGATATCATCTTTTAGGACTGGTGTTTCTGCACAAAATTAAAGAAATCTGAGCGGCTAACGAGCCGCTGGATTACTTTTACAGGGGGTAAAGGTACAGTGTTAAAACAGAAATTTGAAATAACACGCCAGTTTACCACTTACAGTAAGCATACTGCAAGCAGACGGCTGGTACAGGCTTGGCAACGTACATGTAATGGCGCGTACACAAAAGCGGATTTTCCGTCGGAAAAATCTTGGATGTTTTTTCTGAAGGAATTCCGCTCAAGCTGGCTTGCATACACACGGTCACACAAAAGTTCTCTAAACTTTCGACCACCAAGAACGCGGTGACGTACAACACTACGACGAGCAGAAAAAATGAAGTTCAATGCTTCCGAGCATGCGTCAAATTGTTTCCGAGCATGCGTAGGAATTTTGCGAGTTGGAATTGGTACAAACGATTGAAAATTCCGACCATAAAATTGAGAACCTGCTCTCAATCTTTTGCTGGCTGGAATTCTGCCAGCAGAAGTCCAATGGAGCATACACACGGTCGCATTTTCTGACCAAAAGGTGGCAAAATTTTCGATCGTGTGTACACGGCATAGGTAGCCTGCTTGCTTATGGGTTTGGACACGGCATGAACTTGGCAGCAGATTTTAGATCGGCTGCCGAACTCTATACAGAATACAGCAATCTGACTCCCTGCAAAGCAGAAAGAAAAAGATTAGTAAGTAAAAGCAGCACACATTACATTTGTTAGGCACTCAGTTAACCCCTTCACAGCCAATGTCATTAGTACAGTATGATCACTGTATTGGTGTCAGTTAGTGACTCTCCCTGCCAGTGTCTGTTAGTGCCATATTGTCCGCCACACTATCAGTCACACTATAGGTGCACCTACAGGTAAGCCTTAATCTAGGCTTACCTGTAGGTAAAAGTGGTCTGTAACGATTTACAACCACTTTAAACATCCACCAATCAACCGAGACAAATCAAATCTTCAAGAGCTTTATTAAGAAACATGTGTGATGGGAATATGTAGTAGTATTCCTTGTCTGAATGGACACACGGAAAACCAACTGGCTGGAGGAGGTTGGTATACTTTTTTTTTTTTTTTTTTTTTTTTTTTTTTGCGTGTGTAGCAAAATACATTTTGGCATTTTTTTTTATTGGCTCATGGATGGGTTTTATAGCAGAAAGTAAAAAATATAATTATTTTTTTTTTTTTTCAAAATGTTTGGTCTTTTTTCATTTATATAAAAAAAATAAAAAGCCCAGTGGTGATCATATACTAACAAAGAAGGCTCTATTTGTGTGAAAAAATATAATATAGATCTAGATTTCATTTGGGTACAGTGTTGCATGACCGTGCAATTGCCAGTTAAAGTACCGCAGTGCTGAATAGCAGTAAATGATCTGGTTATAAAGGGGGTAAAACCTTCTGGAGATAAAATGGTTAAGATGCAGAAATGTACATTACTAACATCTTTTCTAACTGTTCGGTATGTTGTTCTGAAGGTGTACCTGCTTGTTTTCTTCTTTTAGACTCTGCGTGACTGTAAGGTGTCCCTGACAGACAGGGTCTTCCTAAACATGATCTATTGTCTGGCAAAGAACGGCCACTCTCAGTTTGTGCCAGATATCTTTGAACAAATGAAGACTTGCACAGGACTTTTTCAAGGTAATAAAGGACCAATTAAATATATAATGCATGGAATATATATATATATATATATATATATATGTATGTATATATGTATGTATGTATGTATGTATATATATAATATATATATGTATATGTTATACTAATTATATGTGTGTCAACTAGATCTGGTTTGCATGTGGGTTGGACTTTCCTGTACTATAGTGTTGGTCACGTCTCCTCCTTTTTGTTCATGGATTGTGGTCACTCTTCCTTAATCCAGGGGGGTCACTCACATTTTTGCACCACTGATTCTAAGACTCTTCTCCAGTTAAATTCCATAGCTTCCAGCTGCTTGGTGGTTGAAATGGTCACACTTTATCTCCTGGCTCAGAGCAATTGGCATAGGAAGAGCAGAGGGAAGGGCGAGTTAATAACCATTTAACCGCTTCCTGACCACCGCCTGTACATATACGTCGGCAGAATGGCACGGCTAGGCAAAAGCACGTATGTATACGTCCCCTTTAATTGCCTAGCCGCGGGGTCGCACGCCGGCGGCGGCGTGCTCGCGACCCGGTAGGAAGCTCCGTGACCACAGGCGCGGGACCAGCGGACCCGATCGCCGCTGGTGTCCCGCGATCGGGTCACAGAGCTGAAGAACGGGGAAAGGTCTGTGTAAACAAACCTCTCCCCGCGCTTCCTACACTGCCTGTCACTGATCGGCTGTTCCCTGTCATCGGGAAAGCTGATCAATGACGTCAGACGTACAGCCACGCCCCCTACTGTACAAAAAAAACACAACACGTCACACTTAACCCCTCCCCGCCCCCTAGTGGTTAACTCCTTCACTGCCAGTGTCATTTACATAGGAATCAGTGCATTTAAATAGCACTGATTTCTATATAAATGACAATGGTCCCAAAAATGTGTCAAAAAATGTCTGATGTGTCCGCCATAATGTCGCCATAATGTCGCAGTCACAATTAAAATTTACATAGGAATCCAGTGCATTTAAATAGCACTGATTTCTATATAAATGACAATGGTCCCAAATTTTTTTTTTTAAATGTCCGATGTGTTCGCCATAATGTTGCAGTCACAATAAAAATCGCTGATCGCCGCCATTACTAGTAAAAAAAAAAAAAATATTAATAAAAATGCTATAAAACTATCCCCTATTTTGTAAGCGCTGTAATCAATAATCGCTAATTGCGATTTTTTTTTTTTTTTTTTTTTTTTTTTTTTTTTACCAAAAATATGTAGAAGAATACGTATCGGCCTAAATTGAGGGAAAAAAATGTTTTTTATATATTTTTTGGGGATATTTATTATAGCAAAAATTGCATTTTTTTCAAAATTTCGCTCTATTTTTGTTTATGGCGCGAAAAATAAAAACCGCAGGGGCGATCAAATGCCACCAAAAGAAAGATCTATTTGTGGGAAAAAAAGGACGCCAATTTTGTTTGGGAGCCACGTCGCACGACCGCGCAATTGTCAGTTAAAGCGACGCAGTGCCGAATCGCAAAAAGGGGCCTGGTCCTTTGGCTGCAAATTGGACCGGGGCTGAAGTGGTTAAAGAGGAAGTAAAATTTCTTTTTTTTTTTCCTTTTTACCTACAGTGCCTTGAAATTTTTCACATTTTGTCATGTTACAACCAAACATGTACCGTATATACTCGAGTATAAGCCAACGCGAATATAAGCCGAGGCACCTAATTTTACCACAAAAAACTGGGAAAACTTATTGACTCGAGTATAAGCCTAGGGTGAGAAATGCGCAGCTACTGTAAGTGGAAAAGAGGGTCAACAATGCCCATTTGCAGCCTCACTGTGCCCATTTGCAGCCATAGGTCCCCTGAACTTCAAACTTGGTAGTTAAGGGTTCCTAGATGCCCCCTAGCTGCAGCCAATTTGGGGTCTCTGGACCCAAAGGGTCCGGAAATGACATTGCTGCAGATGGACACAGTTGACCGATTTTGGGGCCCTGTATCTCGGGGCCACTTGGTGCTAGGAACCCCAAATTTGGATATGTTGTAATGTTGGTTCCACTGGGTTTGCACACCAAAGTGGCCCCGAGTTACGGGGGGCACAAAGTCGGGTCAGAAAATGTCATTTTTTTTGCTGCAGAAAAGTGCTTGACTCGAGTATAAGCCGAGGGGGACATTTTCAGCACAGGGGCCGAAAAAGGGTTAAAACGACCCGTAAAGCCCATCCATTTCAATGGGCAGGGGCGATTTAGGTCCGCTTCTTCACAGCTCCAAATATGCTGCTTGCAGGAGTTTTTTTTTTTTTTTTTTTAAACGTCCTGCCAGCGCATTGCCTCAGTGTAATAGCACTCAGGCTTTTACACTGAGACTGCAGGGGAGCCGTTTTTCAGGCGCTTTACAGGTGCTATTTTTAGCCCAAAAGTGCCTGAAAAATGCCTCAGTGTGAAAGGGGTCTAAGGCCTGATTCACACCTATGCATTTTTAGTGCTTTTTGCATTTTGCAGATTTGCACTACAGAACGTGTTCCATAGGAAACATGTTAAATGGACTGTAGTGCAAATCTGCAAAAAGCACTAAAAATGCATAGGTGTGAATCCAGCCTTAAGCGATGCATTAGGCCTGCAGGTGCAGCAGCTGGTTGATAATTATGAAACCACTCCCATTAGACTCACTCAGAACATGGGCACACAAAAACACAAAGTGATTTATTCAGAATGACAAAAGGTAGGAATCTGCAACAAAGTTTAAAATCCTTGCAATGTACATAGATCACCCAGGGGAGAATTTTATTTTTTTTTATTTTTATTTTTTCAACAAAAGTGAAGTTTCTCTTTAACCACTTCAGCCCCGGACCAATTGGCAGCCAAAGGACCAGGCCCCTTTTTGCGATTCGGCACTGCGTCGTTTTAACTGACAATTGCGCGGTCGTGCGACGTGGCTCCCAAACAAAATTGGCGTCCTTTTTTTCCCACAAATAGAGCTTTCTTTTGGTGGTATTTGATCGCCCCTGCGGTTTTTAGTTTTTGCGCTATAAACAAAAATAGAGCGACAATTTTGAAAAAAATGCAATATTTTTTACTTTTTGCTATAATAAATATCCCCAAAAAATATATAAAAAAACATTTTTTTTCCTCAGTTTCGGCCGATACGTATTCTTATACATATTTTTGGTAAAAAAAATCGCAATTAGCGATTATTGATTGGTTTGCGCAAAAGTTATAGCGTTTACAAAATAGGGGATAGTTGTATAGCATTTTTATTAATATTTTTTTTTTTACTAGTAATGGCGGCGATCAGCGATTTTTTTTTTTATTGTGACTGCGACATTATGGCGGACACATCGGACATTTTTGACACATTTTTGGGACATTTGTCATTTATACAGCAATCAATGCTATTTAAATGGCACTGATTCCTATGTAAATGACAGTTGTAGTGAAGGGGTTAACCACTAGGGGGCGGGGAGGAGTCAGTGTGACGTGTTGTGTTTATTTTACTGTAGGGGGGGCGTGGCTGTACGTGTGACGTCATTGATCGGCGTTACCGATGACAGGGAACCGCCGATCACTGACAGGCAGTGTAGGAAGCGCGGGGAGAGGTTGTTTACACAAACCTCTCCCCGTTCTTCAGCTCCATAACCCGATCGCGGGACACCAGCGGCGATCGTGTCCGATGGTCCCGCGGCCGGGGTCACGGAGCTCCCGCCCGGGTCGCGAGCGCGCCGCTATCGGCGAGCGCGAGACCCACAGGCAGGCACATGCACGATCACGTACAGGTACGTGATTTTGCCTGCCCGTGCCATTTTGCCGACGTATATCGTCGTTAGGCGGTCGGGAAGCGGTTAAGGCAAAATGATAAAATCTGCATTCTAACTACCGTATATACTCGAGTATAGGCCGTCCCGAGTATAAGCCGAGGCCCCTAATTCACCACAAAAAATGGGAAAAATGCATTGACCCGTGTACAAGTCGAGGGTACAAAATGCAGCAGCTACTGTAAGTGGAAAAGAGGGTCAGCAATGCCCATCTGCAGCTGCCTGTCCCCTGTACAGACCCCGCCCCCCCCCCCCCCCCCCCCCCCCCCCCCCCCGTGTCCCCATTGCAGCCTACCTGTGCCGATCTGCGGGTTCTGTGCCCTCCGTCCTGTGCCATCTGTCCCCGCTCTGTCCCCGTGTACAGCGCCATTGTAAAGTTAAAAAGCCACGCCTCCTCCTCCTCCTCCTCGTCCGTGATAGGAGGAACGCTGTTTTCCCAGCAGTCAGTGTGCAGTGTTCCGCCTATCACGGACATCCCCTCATCCTCGTCCATGAGATGAGAATGACAGGACATCCGTGATAGGCGGAACACTGTACTGCTGGGAAAATTAGTGTCCGCCTATCACGGACGGGCGGGAGGAGGCGGCGCGGCTTTTCAAAACTGCCGTCTGCATGACAAGCTGTTCATGTAGGCAGACGGCGGTGACTTGAATATAAGCCGAGGGGGGGACTTTAAGCCCTAAAAAATGGGCTGAAAATCTCGGCTTATATTCGAGTATATACGGTACCTGTGTTGATAGGCAGAGGTTAGCTTAAAAAAAACAAAAAAAAAAATTATTATTATTATTATTATTTTTGTGTGTGTAGTAATCTTGTTTTGTTTTTTTTTTTTTTTTTTTTTTCTCATCCTACAGAAGTGATAAATCTGTGTTATAATTTACTGACACAAGGCTATGGACATACCGCGCTAGAGGTAGCAGCAAAGTTTATTCCCACCCAACAGTCAGAAATAAGTTTCACAAATCAGCCGTGCAGCTTCTTTATACGTCACTGCATCCTTTTGGACATGGTATGATCTCTTCTGCGTTGCATATTCTAAGTTGGTAAAATATATGGAAGAAAATTTTGCAGCATAACGTTAAAGCGGAAGTCCCAGGCTATTCCTAACTATACTAAAACTCCCACCACCTTCTAAATCCTATTGTAACTAACCTGTAAAAGGAACATGCTTATACTTCCCTATTCTGAGGACGCTCCAGTTTGGTCACATGATCTCCCCAGCGGCCGGCTTCAGTGGGGAATAGAGATGGCTGACAACGGCTGCAATGCTTGTGTGGGAAGTCACCCATAGGCTTACTATGGGGCATCCGTTGTCAGCTGAAACTTCAATACACTAAAGGATCCTGGGAGGCAATCATGTGATAAGACCAGAATGCCCCCAGAAAAGGCAAGTATAAACATCTTCCTCTAGCAGGTTATTATTATGGGTACTTGGATAGTGTCAATTTATCCAGAGCTTCACATACATATTGTACATTCACATCAGTCCCTGCCCTCAAAGGGGTTGTTAAGGTTTGAATTTTTTTTAAATAGAAAATTAGTAACATATTATACTTGCCTGCTCTGTGCAAAGGGATCCTCTTCTGGGCTGCCCTGCTGATGCTCCTGAATCCTCCCCTTCATCGGGTTCCCGTGCCGACATGGACAGCAGGACTCGGGCCCCGTCTCCCGCTTTTGTGTCGCTGGATTTAAATGACAACAGCGGGAGCCGATGGCTCCTGCTGCCATCAATCTATCCAATGAGGACCGAGACGGTGCCTGGAGCCGATGGGCTCATGCTCGTCGCTGTAATGGACGGGTTCAGGTAAGAAAATGGGGGGGGGGGGGGATTCTGGGGGCAGCTGCAGCAAAGGAAAGGTGAAAAAAACCATGAGACTTTACAACCCCTTCATGGAGCTTGAAATCTAAGGTCCCCAACTTACATTCATTCATACACATACTAGGGCCAATTTGGACAGGAGACATTTAACCTACCAGCATGTCTTTGAAGTGTGGGAGGAAACCTGCACAGGGAGAACTTGCAAACTCCAAGCAGGAAGTTTCATGGTTGGGATTCGAACCGATGACCCCTAGTGCTGCTAGGCGGAAATGCTACTCATTTAAAGAGGAAGTAAAGCCTCCTCCAAAAAAAACGGAACCTGCAAGGCAAAGGCATAATGAGCTAGTATGCATAGCATACTAGCTCATTATGAATGACTTACCTGAGAACGAAGCCCCGAAGCGACCCTCATCCACGATTTTCTGCACCGCCATCAAGCTCGGAGTGACTTCCAGATCTCGCTGCTCCAGCGCTGTCATTCGTTGGAGCGGCGATGACGTCACTCCCGCGCATGCGCACGAAAGCGGCATATCGCCGTGATCTCGGCATGCGCAGTGCGCCTGCGCGCCGCTGTCTACGGCGCATGCCTGTTTTTTTCTAAATATCTCCTAAACCATGTAGGTTTAGGAGATATTTATTGGACCTACAGGTAAGCCTTTAATCTAGGCTTACCTGTAGGTCAAAGTGGTTTGTAAGGGTTTACTACCATTTTAACCACTGTGCTGGTAGTTGTAATAATATTTGGAATGGGGGTGAGAACAGGTTTAACATTAAGAATAGAAATCTTGACTTCTCCTTTCATGATCCATGCACTCTAGCATTTTTATTTTACGCTAAAAAAAGCTGGATAAATACTGGTAATTACTTTTTGTAGAAGCATTTTAGGGGCGTCTAAGAGAATTTAGGAGCGTTAGCGGTTTTGCAATAAAAGGGGAAAAAAAACGTATTAGGAGCGTTTCTGCTGGAAAAACGCCCCAAGAAACAACAAAAATGTTTTATTTTTTTTTCTGCTCCTAGACGCTGAAGCTCAACAAGCATTAATAGCCTAATGTAGTGTGCATGGACATGTAGGATAACACTATTTAGCTTTTAGAAGCAGAAAAAAATGCTAGTGTGCATGGAGCGCAAGTGTTGGTCCATTTTTTTTTCTTAATTTTATTGAACAATTAAGACATGGTAAAGTTTTGATCCCATAGTTGGATTGTTTTTCTAGCCAGGTTGGAGGCTTGCAGAATATAGGTCATCGATGTTACCGAGCTGAAAGGCTCAGGTTACTGCTCCACCACCAACAGTCAGATAGTTTTAGGACATGCAGAGGTTTGAGCACCAGTTTGGGGCTCTTAAAGTGTTGGCTCACGTTTTACAGAAAAAATGATGACCTGCCATGCTACTCTGAAGGTCTTTATTCAGTTGGCATGAATGGCAAACACACGTCAGTGCAGACTAAACTGTAGAATGCAGGATATTTCAGACTGAATGGCAGTGCATGGCTCTAGGGAGAATGGATGGTTTTTAATGCTCAACTCCTGACAGGATGTTGAATACACAGATAAAAAAAAAAAATTAAATATTATATATATATATATATATTAGTATAAAATGTGTCAACTAGATCTGGTTTCCTGTACTATAGTGTTGGTCACTTCTCTTCCTTTTGTTCTTCACCTGCCAGATGTTTTGTATTTTTGTCCATCCAGTTGTACAACATGGCACAGCTCTTTCTGGGATGCTGCAGGTATTCTGACACACCAAAATATTAGTGTTACTAAACCCACAACAGATCCTTCCCTTCTTCCATTGTCCCCAAGCCAACTCCTGATAGTACACAGCCTTGTGGACTCTGCACATGCTCAGTTTGGTGTGTATTGCTAGAGGGTTTGTTTTCTTTGGCGGGTGCATGTGATCAGCACAGGGCCAATAGGCTCTTTCGACACGGAGGGTCAGGGGTCATGCAGCCTCATAGGACATTCGGAGGAGAATGAAAACCGCTCCTACAAGCTTTAACCAGACACTAACAGAACTCAGAAGACTGCTATATACTGCTCATGAGAAAAGGTATTTAGCAGTTTATATTTACTAAAATGAATTGCATTTTCATGTTCTGTGTACTGTGGGGGACCAGATATAGTGAATGCAGAGTCCTGGGTTTAGTAACACTTTAAATATAAGCTGAGAGATTGCCACAACAAGCATTAAAGTTACTACCAGACTCGGGTGGCTCACAAGCCACTGTATCTTTCACTGGTTATGTTTGTATGTTATAAGGTCTTCTAATGAATATTTTAAGATGTCACCTGTGCCTACTGTTTCCTTTATTATTATAATAAAAAAAGAAAAAAGATTTGCATCAGAAAAAAAATGAGCAAAAGATAAAAAAAAAAAAAAAAAACACATTGCATGCATTCTTATTTTTTTTTTTTTTTTTTTTCTTTCCATTTTTTTTAAAAGGGGTTATTAAGCCCCAAACCAAAAATGTAATATATGGCAGCTTACCAATCATTAGATGTAGTGGCTGCATTGATTTACCTCCTCTATTGGAGCACCCCCATTCTTGGTAAAAGAGCACAGGGGGCACCTTTTTGGACAGCCTCATTGTCAGTCTAGGGGGAGGGCAGTGTTGGATGTACTAGTAGTTTTACATTACATACACTAACACATTGAAGCCAAACTCCAGCAAACCCTTTATTAGCATTTTACCAATACCCACCTATAGACCTCCAACTGAGTGAGTCAGTCCAGCGCGGTCTCCAAACCTAAAGATCAGTCTGAAGGAGTGGGCATTCCTAGGCAGAACATCCACATACTAGTTCCATATACTCTGAAAAAACACTGAGGATAATTTCTGTGCTCCATAAATACGGGAAATAACACAGACAACATTACAGATTAGTTAAGATGTTGCAATATATCTGCTGCTACTCGGCCATCACTGACTTCACTCCTTAGAATAGAGATGCATATACTGTGCATTCACATATACTGCTTTTCTGTGTATCAGCTCAGGAAGAAAGATTGTAATTTGTGCCATCTGGATTGTGTAGAAAATGTCCCGACATCAGTGTAAGTAAATAATTACTCAAGCATGGTGGTCAGTAGGACTAAAACCGTTATATAGCATCTGACATCAATATAAGGAGGAACCGTGCCTGATCATTTAGCATTAGTTGGAGGAATAGTGCCCTATTTTTGGTATTAAAGGAATAGTTCCCCATCATAAGTATTAGTTGAAGGAGTAGTGCCCCATCATTGGTATTGGGGGAAGTGCCCTATCATGGTTATTGAAGGAATAGTGCCCTATCATGGGTTCCATCTTGGGCATAGGTTGGAGCAATAGTGCTCCATCATTGGAATTGGTTAGAGGAATAGTGCTCCATCATTGGAATTGGTTAGAGGAATAGTGCTCCATCATTGGAATTGGTTAGAGGAATAGTGCTCCATCATTGGTATTGGTTAGAGGAATAGTGCTCCATCATTGGTATTGGTTAGAGGAATAGTGCTCCATCATTGGTCTTTGTTGGAGGAATAGTGCTCCATCCTTGGTATTGGAAGACTAGTGCCCCATCCTTGGTATTGGTTGGAGGAGTTTATGCCCCATCATTGGTATCAGTTGGAGGAATTAATGCCCCATCCTTGGTATCAGTGAGACATAGTTAACCATTGGTATTGTAAGTGTGTGTAGTGTCCAGTAGTAGCAGGTGGAAAAATGGAGTTCAAAGGGGACCTGATAAGTGTGCAGCAAAGGGCTGCATCTGTCCCACGCGCAACATTTTGCTGACCACTGCAATAGATATTTACTAAACCTTTCTTTCTACCTCCTAAGTCATTGAAATTATTATTTTAAAATCCAGTAAAATGCAAAAGTAGTGGTGGAAAAATAAGCACTTTTAGATTTAAAGTAGAATTCCAGGCTAAACCTAACTACTCTTAAAATTGCCCCCTCAACCCACCCCCAACACTTATGCTGACTGTGTAAAAAGTATGTATACCTGTACCTATATTAAGTCTGGTAGTTTTGACCTCGCTCCCTTATGTCACCCAGGGGTGGCCTATTGGTCGTATCACCGCTCCCAGGCATTCGCAGCCATTGTTGAGTGCTATCTCCTCTCCCCTGCAGCTGCCGCTGGCTGGCGCAGGGAAACCCGATCACGCGGCTGAAGTAGGCTGAGAATAGGTAAGTATATACATCTTTCTTACACGGGTTAGTCCACATAGGTGTTAGGAGCAGAGAAGGAGCATTCTTAAGACAAGTCCGATTTTAAACCTGGAATTCTACATTTGAATAAAAATTCTTCATGATCCACGTACCTGGCAGTCTGGGGGTGGGTGGCAGGTGTGTATCCTTTATCTGCATACTTTGTAGTGTAAAGTGTCCCTTTTTCTAATTTCAGAAAGTTGGGTGATATGGGTAATAGCCTTGGACAGACAGCATTGGTTAATTGACAATAGTTTCCTTTCCCATATGTTGGTTTTGATGCACTTATAAAAGTGATTTGTATTGATGTTTTATTTTATTTATAATTGTAGCCTGCCAGCATTATAAAGACATATGCACCCAAATTGGAAGAATACAAGTTGCACTGCTCACCCCTGCAGTTTGCTTTATTCTGTGCTCTGGAAGAAGGTAAAAAAGGTAACTATTCTCTTTTGTTGGGGTGTGGTTTGGGCTGTGTGAGGTGAGTGTGGAACAAGTTCATAGCAACCCATCAAAGTCTCCCGTTCTCCTATTGATCATTGGGAGACAGGACACAGCATTTCGTTGGGTTATGTGTCATCTGTGTTGGAGAGTAATCAAAGTTGGTTTCTGGTTGACTGTACCGATATAGCATGATGACCGAACAAAAAAAAACGGTTTATGGCCAGCTTTAGGGCACCCAACTGTGTAGGTGAATCAGGCAGACCATTATCCATGCTTTTGGTCTAAAGCAGGGGTGTCGAGCCTTCATTTCGGGCCACATCAGCATTATGGTTGCCCTCAAAGGGCCAGTTGTATCTCCATGACTATATGAATTTACCCAGGGCTTTTTTTTTCTCTCAGAATAGGTGCAGGAACACCCCTGAACCCTACACACGCACGCAGTGCACCCCTGAACCCTACACACGCACGCAGCGCACCCCTCCACCTGGTCGAAACGCATTGGACAGTGGGTGTGGCCAAATTGCAGAGAGTGGGAGGATCTTACAGGGCCTATAAATACGAGTGCGTGTGTAGGGTTCAGGGGTGCGCTGCGTGCGTGTGTAGGGTTCAGGGGTGCGCTGCGTGCGTGTGTAGGGTTCAGGGGTGCGCTGCGTGCGTGTGTAGGGTTCAGGGGTGCGCTGCGTGCGTGTGTAGGGTTCAGGGGTGCGCTGCGTGTGTAGGGTTCAGGGGTGCGCTGCGTGCGTGTGTAGGGTTCAGGGGTGCGCTGCGTGCGTGTGTAGGGTTCAGGGGTGCGCTGCGTGCGTGTGTAGGGTTCAGGGGTGCGCTGCGTGCGTGTGTAGGGTTCAGGGGTGCGCTGCGTGCGTGTGTAGGGTTCAGGGGTGCGCTGCGTGCGTGTGTAGGGTTCAGGGGTGCGCTGCGTGCGTGTGTAGGGTTCAGGGGTGCGCTGCGTGCGTGTGTAGGGTTCAGGGGTGCGCTGCGTGCGTGTGTAGGGTTCAGGGGTGCGCTGCGTGCGTGTGTAGGGTTCAGGGGTGCGCTGCGTGCGTGTGTAGGGTTCAGGGGTGCGCTGCGTGCGTGTGTAGGGTTCAGGGGTGCGCTGCGTGCGTGTGTAGGGTTCAGGGGTGCGCTGCGTGCGTGTGCAGGGTTCAGGGGTGCGCTGCGTACATGGTGCAGGGTTCCGGCGGTGCGCTGCGTGCAGGGTTCAGGGGTGCGCTGCGTACATGGTGCAGGGTTCAGGGGTGCGTTGCGTACATGGTGCCGGGGCTGCGCTGCGTACATGGTGCCGGGGTGCGCTGCGTACATGGTGCCGGGGTGCGCTGCGTACATGGTGCCGGGTTCAGGGGTGTGCTACTTGCAGGGTTTCGGGGTTCACCATGCACAGTGTGCAGGATTTAGCTCTTTCATAGGCTGTGCACTCTCAATTCCACTCCTCCTCGGCTCTGGCCTCTGCACCACTCTTCCCCCATCCCCCACCTCTGCACACATCTCCTTTCACAGCCCTCATTTGTTTTGTGCTCCCCATGAAATCCTTATCTTGGAGTCCATTTAGGGATGCGGGACCCACCCCTCTGTTTTATTATCTTGCTTTTGGTACTGCTTCACTACAAAACTGAGGCATGCATCCTGGGATGGCCTGCAGGTTTTTGTTTGCCAGTGTCTGATCCTCCTTTAGGCAGCAGTAAAAATGAAAGGTGACAAACTTCTCAATGTCCCACAATGGACTCCTAAGAAAAGGATTTTATAGTGAGTGAGCTGCTTTAATTGGGTATTTTATTGTGTGTTTTTCATAGCCGTGTTGAGTTTTGCTTAAATATTATTTTTTATATATATTTATTTTTTTATTTTTAGATTTGGCACTTGACCTTCTAAGAACCTTGAAAGAAGAAGGCTTACCTATAAGACCGCACTACTGTTGGCCTCTGCTGGCTTCCTTCAACAATGAGAAAAATGTAAAAGGTAAGTCGCCACATCCTGTGACTGTAGGTGACTAGAGAAAATGCCCTCTACTGTCAGCTTCTCACCTGTCTTGGGTGACATTGAGATTTCTTGCATGCGTAAAAGAAATATAGACTGTGTAGTAAAGGGGAGGGATTCATTACAATTGACAGCAATGAGCAGGTCAGATGCTAGTGCATACTTCCGTTGCTTATTTGCGAACACCTACACTATTTATTACTAAGGATGCTTGGATTCATTCTATCATTTACGGGTAGGGGCCTGTGTATGGGCTTCATAAGATACATCTTTGCTAATGAAATCTAACCCTCTTGAGTAATCTCTGGTCTTGGGGAGTACTTTATATGCTTGCATTATTGTACAATATGGATTGGATAAGTTTAAACTTTTTCATTGGACATAAGCAAATTGCTTTGTTGGCCTTATTTCCCTTCACCTTATGCACTTTTAGGTGTATTTAGTAGGTTGAACAGCCTGGTTTTGTTGAGTGGCCAGCTTTAAAGCCAATCTCCAGGCTAAAAAAAAAGTTTCCCCGGGCAGTGAGGCTGTGCCCGCCTTTTAGATGTTAAATGCTTGTTTTTGTCTAGAGGAGAACGGGGATATACTTACCCGATCCTCCCAGTACAAGACCAGTCCGGCACCCCTGTGTTCCCGTGGCCTTAAGTTGTGGACTGTTCCTGACGACGTCGACCCCAATTAAGCTCCATAGACTAGGAACAGTCCACCGCTGGACTGTGGGGGGAGTGCCGTTTTCCGGTGGCATGAAGTATCAGAGGAGTATAAGCTTTCTCTTCACAATTAGACAAAATGAGCAGTTGACCTATGTAGTGCGTACACAGCCCCACCGCATGGGAAAACTTTTTTGCCCCAAGTTGGGCTTTAAACCGGAGTTCCGCCGCAAAAAATAAATAATTAAAAGTCAGCAGCTACAAAAAGTGTAGCTGCTGACTTTTAATAATCGGACACTGACATGTCCCACGATCAAGTGATGTGGGCGTACGAAGCCCCGCTCCTCTCCATGGGTGCCCGGCTGTGGCTCCACAGCCAGGCATGCACTGTGCATGCGAGAGCCACGCTGTGAATGGCTGGGCAATCTGGGACCTGTGACGTGTCCCATAAGATTGCAGGGAGGGAGGGGGGAAGAGATGATCTTCCTTCTGGCGGAGCCAAGGGAGGAAGTGGGAGCTGGATGCCCCTAAAAATAGGGTATCCGCTCCCCCCCAAAAAAATGACATGACAAATGTGGCATGTCAGGGGGTCACCATCACTAAAAGCGAAAGTTCCATTTTTTTTTCCATAAGGAGCAGAACTACTACATTATAATATTAACCACTTTACTGACCTCCCCATTGCAGATTGACTGCTGCAGGGTGGCTCTCCTGTGCAGAATCATACATGCATACATACATGTGTGTGTGTGTGTGGGGTGGCGTGTGTGTGTGTGTATATGTATATATATATATTTAATATGTTTTTTATTTGTGTGTGTGTGTGTGTGTATATAGAGAGAGCGAGAGATATCTGTATGAGAATTTTTTTGTAGCAGAATACGTATTGGTCTCAATTTATAAAGACATTCGATTTTTATAAAAAAAAAAATTATTGAATTATGACCGGTACAGCAGGCATATATCAGGATTATGAAATGTTGGGTTTACTTATTCTTTAATTTTGTACAGAAGGAAGTGTTTTAAGATGCATAGGAACATTTGTGTTGTGGATTAAAACAGTTTATCTTTTATTCATCTTGGTAAACATTCTTATACTACTGTGAACCATGGCTGTCATTCAAAGTCAGCCAATCAGGAGAGAGCAGGGACGGGGCCAAGTTGCATCTCCATGTCTGAATGGACACATGGAGCTGCAGCTCGGCTCTGGTGCCCTTATAGCAAGCTGCTTGCTGTGGGGGCACTCAACATCAGGGAGGGGCCAGGAACACGGAGGCACCCGAGAAGAGGAGGATCTGGGCTGTTCTGTGCAAAACCAACTGCATATAGGAGGTAGGTATAACATGTTTATTATTTTGTCACTTTAAGCTTCAATGGTTTGAGAAATCCTATTTGGCATTATGAATGTACACTTGTGCTCCATTATAGCTTAGTAAAAAGTCAGATTTCTGTAATTTTAGCACAAGAGGGCTGGGAAAATACCTGGAGCTGGGTAACGGTGACTTAGAAACGTTAAAATGTTTGCGAACCCTTGCGTTTACCCAGTGAAGTGACTGGCCTTGGGTCAGGGCTTGACAAATTTGCTTGGAATCTAGGAGCCAGCTAAAAAAGTTTTTTTAACTTCTTGAGATCCACGCTGTAGCCGTCGTTCTGCTTTGCCGAGACGACGTCCTATGACGTTGTCCCCTGTACGAGCGGCCTGCGCGCCCCCTGCTCTGTGATCAGCGAGTCTGTGAGACTCGCTGGATCACCGATCCGAGTAAGGGGTCGATCCTGACCCCTTACCACGTTTTCAGCTGTCAGCCAATGACAGCTGATCACGTGATGTCAACACAGCCGATAATCGGCTATTTTTTTTCCTCGCTCTGACAGCACGAGAAGAAAAAAAGCCAATCAATAACGACGGTTAATTTTTATATTGACAAAAAGCTATCATAAAATTTACACAGAAAGACGACTAGAACCAAAGCATACATACATACACACATATACATAACACACACACACACATATATATATAATCTCTATCTATATCGCGTGCCGGGGGGGGGGTTCTGCACGGAGACAGAGAATACCCCTAATGTTGATGTCTGTTCCCTTGCCCGGCATAAACCCCGTCTGGTCAATGTGGATTAGGGTGGAAATCACACCAGCCAAGCGGGTAGCCAAGATCTTAGCTAGGCTCTTTGCATCCACATTGAGCAACGAAATGGGTCTGTATGAACCACATTCTTGCGGGTCCTTGCCATAAACTGTGTCTTTTACATAAGCTGTACTTGTTTATCTGCAGCCTTCTCTTTTCTACAGCTGTTCAAAATCCACACATCAAAGCCTATTCTGAGTTCTGAAATGCTGTAAGTTTTTTTTTTTCGTTTGCGTCTTCTCTCCCCCCAGCCTGACTGGACAGTGAAAGAAGAAGCGTCAGCCTGATAAACGCCTCTCCCTTTGCTCTGTTTTCCTGTTAGCGGGTCCGTTGTTAGCACATGAGCACAGCAGCACAACTGATTAGCTCCTTGTACTGCTTTTCCCAATGAGAGTGAGCTAATTTAACATGTATTAATGATTACCAAACTACTTTAATATGTGCTTGGTATCTGATTTAAGGCATTTTTGGCAATCCCTGACCCAAAACAAGTATTTTGATCAGCAGCTCTTTCTTTGCTATGACTTCCCCCAGCTGCATGCTTGTTCCGAGTTAGTGACTTGCGCTATTAGGCCAGAAAAAGATAGGAAACTAGTGTTGTAAAAGGAAGTTGCCAACATCACTTACCACATTTTCTCTTGGTACAGGTTTCCTTTAGCAGTATAGAATCCACTTACTACTTAAAGTGGTGTTGCACTCAAAAAAAAAAAAAAATGCTTAAAATTCCAAAAAAAATTTATAAAAAAAAATTGGAATTTTTTTTTTTTAACTCGCCTCTAAATGACTGTTGCTAGGGGGTCCCTTGTAGTCTGCCTTCTTCGGTGCCTGGGCTGGTGACATCACTTCCCCTCGGCGCAGTAAGGGCTCCCTCCCTCCTGTCAGTCATCTGGGACACGTGACAGGTCCCAGATGACTGCGCGGCCAATCACGGCAAGTGGCGCAGCTCGCGCAGCGGGTGCCTGGCTGTGTAGCCACAGCCGGGTGCTCACAGCCACAGCCGGGTGCCCACAGTTGCAATGCCGGACCCTGGAACAGGTAAGTGTCGATTATTAAAAGTCAGCAGCTGCAGTATTTGTTTATTTTTTTTAATGGATACCCCTCTAGTCCCAGTCTGGGGGGGGGGGGGGGGGGGGTAGTATTTTTAGCTGTCGATTTTTAATATAAGGACACATGCCTATCCAGGTATCTCTCAATGTCGGCACCCCAAGCCCATTCGTCCATTGGCTTTGGGTGCAGGTGGCGGTATTGTAAGTACGGGAAACCGTCAGTGAAGCCTTCACAGACCGTTTCCTACTGCACATGTGCGAGTCGCGCTGCGCATTCTGAATGGTCCCGGCCTCTTCTGGGACAGGCACAGGTCCCAGAAGGCAGTGGTGTGAAATGAGGAGGGGCCGGACATGATGTTAGTTCACCGTGCGGCGATCTTACTAGGAAGTGGGAGCAGTTACCTGTCAAAACCAGGTACCCGCTCCCCCCCCTCCCCCAAAAAGTGCTAAATGTGGCAGTGGAAGGTGCGAACAAGCAGAGCTTCCCCTTTTGGGTGGAGCTCCGCTTTAAACATCAGATCTTGACTGAGTCTACTTATTGGACATGAACTGTACCCAAACCATGCTTCCGTAAAGAGTTAAGTCTGAGCCTTAATAAAAAGTAGTCTGGAAAACACCTAAAATTGTGCCTTGTTTAGGGAATGCTTCTAGAATGGAGTGTAGCAATCTACAGATAAAGGAAGCATTTTATGGCTGACCCGCCAAGAGCGTTGGAGACAGAAAAATCTATTAAGGAGCCTTAAGTGGGCCCGAACACTTTCACTTTTTTATGGTTACACGTGGGACACCATCAAAGTGGGACCAAATTAACCAAATGCGACTTTTTTCATCTTAGAGTATGGTATATTAATTCTTTAGGTTGTATTAGTGGTATTTCAAAAGGTGTAATCTCGTAAAAAAAACATGCTTTTAACAAAAGTATTTTACCCTCGGGATACAAAAAATATGTCGTCTTCATCTTATCGCGCTGTATAATGTATCGCAGATTGAGATGCGCCGTTGTTAGCTTGACACTGGGTGACAAACAAAATGCACTAACGAAATAAAAATGCTTTTAGCTTATTTAGTCTTGTTGCAATTTTAGCTAAAATATACATTGGTATTAAAGCTTGGAAGTAAAGTCGGAAGCAAATATTCCCTAATGGTCCCTTGCCGTAAGTGGCAAAATCTGTTTTTAAATGCCCCCTTTTTTATTTTTATTTTTTTTTTTTTTTTAAAGCGATCCGAATGAAGTTAACCCCAGACTTGAGTACTTGACTGGTTTAATAATTTGGAGGCACAAGTTGTTATTTTAGGTTAGCAACGTATGCTATAAGTTATGGTTATTTTGTGTTGTTTTTGCCACTTTGTCTTCCACTATACCTTTTTGTGTCAACTTAAAACTGAACTAGAGGCAAAAAGCTAAATACACAGATAACATGCATATAGAAATACTGTTTCACCTGCCAAAGAATGTTTACTGTTCATCCGGTTCTGAGATTTACACAATTCTGCCACACAGCAGAGAGTGCATACATTCAATAAGAGTTGGTCAGAGACTACAGGCATGCTACAAGGTATGGTCAGCGACTACAAACATGCAGCAGGTCGTGGATTAGCAACTGCAAACATGCTAAAGAAGTTGTTGGAGACTTGGCACATGCTTCAAGGAACCTTTTATACAGCCGTGTCCAATAGTTTTGAGATTGACACAAATATTGATTTTCACAAATCGCAGCTGCCTCAGTTTTTATGATGGCAGTTTGCATAGACTCCAGAATGTTATGAAGAGTTATCAGATGCATTACAATAAATTGCAAAGTCCCTCTTTGCCATGAAAATCAACTTCATCCCAAAATAAAAATTTCCATTGCGTTTCAGCCCTGCCACAAAAGGACCAGCTGACATGTCAGTGATTCTCTCGTTAACACAGGTGTCAGTGTAGACGAGGACAAGGCTGGAAATCACTCTGTAATGCTGATTGAGTTAGGGCTCTTTCACTCGGACGTGTCTGTTTACGGAGCCCGCTCTGCACAGCGGGGGATGCTCCGTCGATCCCCCGCTGAGCAGAAAGATGACAGGTCTGTCTCTGCACTCTGTGCAGGGACGGACCTGTCAGAGCGCCGCTCTCCCCTATGGGGGATCGGATGACGACGGACCGTAGAGTCCGTCGTCACCCGATCCGCAGACGGATGGAAAAATAGGGTTTTCACACTTTTTCAGATCGGAGCGGGTCAGATGCCAGCGGATATGTCACCGCTGACATCCGACTCCATAGAGGTCTATGGAGCGTCCATTCAGGTCCGCCTTAAAAACTGACAGGCGGACCTGAACGGACTGTCCGTGTAAAAGGGGCCTTAGAATAACAGACTGAAAGCTTTAAAGTGCAAGTAAACTTCCATCACTGAATTTTACCTATAGGTAAGCCTATAATAAGGCTTACCTATAGGTGGTGTAAATATCTCCTAAACGTGCACAGTACTGTACATGCAGCCAGTGACATCACTGGCGCATGCACTCTGAAGGAACGGCCACCGGGCCGTCCCTTCAGAGCACAGTACAGTAAATGGTGGCATGCGCGGGAGTGTAGTCATCGTGGCTCCCACCAATCATAGAGCCAGAGTCTGCAAACCCTGAGGCAATAGGGAGGAAGTTTGAAGCGACTGCAGCTCTGACATCTCACCGCTGGAAGGGCTTCAGGTAAGTTTAACATACTAGCACATTATAACTTTACCTTGCAGGTACAAAAAAATAAATAAAATGTCCAGTGGTTTTCAACCGCTTTAAAAGGATGGTGCTTGAAATAATTGTCTTTCTTTTTGTTAACCATGGTTACCTGCAAGGAAAAAAGTGCAGTCATCAATGCTTTGCACAAAAAGGGATTCACAGGCAAGGATATTGCTGCTACTAAGATTGCACCTAAATCAACCGTTTATTAAAAATAAATTATTATTATACACTATTTATATAGCGCCAACCTTTTTATGCAGCGCTTTACAATGTAGAGGGGGGACAGCACAAATTACAGTACAATACAGAGGGGACAGGAGGGCCCTGCTCATAGAGCTTACATTCTAGGGAGGGGGTGGTGGTACAAAAGGTAATGGATGCAGGGAATGATTTGATGGGGGTGGCTCAGGGACAGTTGTTAGGTGGGTGTGGGAAAGGCTTCCCTGAATAAGTGAGTTTTCAGGGATCTCCTAAAGGTGGACAGGTTATGGTCTGATCGGATATACCGGGGCAGGGAGTTCCAGAGGATGGGAGATACTCTGGAGAAGTCTTGAAGGCAAGCATGGGAGAAGGTAACAAGGGAGCTAGCGAGCAGGAGGTACTGGGAGGAGCGTAGGGGACGATTTGGGCATTATCTGCAGATGATGTTGTGGATGGCCTTGTATGTTGTAGTTCAATTGACAAAAAAAATAAAAAATCAACCATTTTCAATCATTAAGAATTTCAAGGAGAGATGTTCAATTGTTGTGGAGAAGGCTTCGGGGGCCTAAGAAAGTCCAATAGGCGCCAGGACCGTCTCCTATAGTTGATTCAGCTGCAGGATCAGGGCACCACCAGTGCAGAGCTTGCCCAAGATTGGTAGCAGGCAGATGTGAGTGCATCTGCACGCACAGTAAGGTGAAGACTTTTGGAGGATGGCCTGGTGTCAAAAAGGGCAGCAAAGAAGCCACTTCTCTCCGGGGAAAAACATCAGGGACAGAGTTATATTCTGCAAAAGGTACAGGGATTGGACTGCTGAGGACTGGGGTAAAGTAATTTTCTCTGTTAAATACCCTTTGAAATAGTTTGGGGCATCTGGGAAAAAAACATTGTCTGCAGAAGAAAAGGTGAGCGCTACCATCAGTTCCGTGTCATGCCAAAACTAAAGCATCCTGACACCATTCATGTGTGGGGTTGCTTCTTGGCCAAGGGAGTGGACTCACTCATCATTTTACCTAAGAACACAGCCATGAATAAAGAATGCTAAAAAAAAAATCTCTTCCGAGAGCAACTTCCCAACCATCCAAGAACAGTTTGGTGATGAACAATGCCTTTCTCAGCACGATGGAGCACCTTGCCATAAGTGATAACTAAGTGGCTTGGGGAACAAAAACATGACATTTTGGGACCATGGCCAGGAAACCCCCCAGTCCTTAATCCCATTGATAACTTGTGGTCAATCCTCAAGAGACAGGTGAACAAAAACAACCCCACAAATTCTCAGGGTCTGGCAAATGTGGATAGCGTATATCCAACCTTCGCTTAGACAATGAGCTTTTTTCAATTTAAGTGATGCCCTATCGCATACTCCGTAGGACTTCTTCTCTTTTCACCTCCTTTCACCTCCTTTCACCTCCTTTCACCTTCCTTTGTCTCCCATTTCTCCACTTTTTCTCTAGCCCTTCTCCTTTCATGTGTAATTTCCTTACTGGCCATGGTTTTTATTGAGGATGGTTACAGTGATTGCATTCGACAGCCACAGTCTACAAGTTTAAATGTTTTGTGTTCTTCAATACCATACTTGGGTGTCTTTTTGTTTTAGTCCATAGCGCATTAGTGTGGAACTTCAAGCTTTCTTCACTAAGGCCTATGGACTTTAGTTATCACGTTATATTGATTTTGGAGATTATGTAACATTTTTTTGATGCATCCCCTTTGTCTAGATTTTCACGTATGTAATAGGTGATATAACCATCTCACTGTTGGACTAATTTTGTCACATTTTTTTTTTAAAGAAAAAGCACTGCAAATATTGACACTTTGCGTAAACTTCATGTAATTGTTGGTAAAAGCCTTTGACTGTTATGAAATGCTTGTCATTCTCAACTTTTGGCTAAGGCTGTAGACTTCAGACCAATTATGAGACTAATGGCTATTTCAGCTTCTGTGCAAATCCGTGATTCTACATTTGTTCTCTCTAGGGCACGAGTCCCCTATTCCACATTTGATTTATTTAATTTTTTTTTTCCAGTTTAGAAAATATAAATCGGAGAAAAAAAATCTTAAAGTGGAAAGGGATGGACAGCACAGAAAAAAATAAAATAGTTTGAAAGCAGGAAATCGATTATTTTTAACTATTAGCCAATTTACTACTAGGAGCCATTCTAAAGAAACTCTCTCCTTTTCTGGCTTGAGTGAGCACCGAGCTGAGGAATACAGATTATTGTCCACTGTGTCCCCTATCGCTGCACAGTAAGTGCCAATTGGCCGCAGGTTGGGCATCAGGGTTATGACCGAATTAAAGGGGTTGTAAAGGTTCGTGTCTTTTCACCTTAATGCATCCTATGCAATGCATTAAGGTGAAAAAACACCTCGCTGTCATGAGCCCCTCAGCCCCCCCCCCCCCCCCTGTTTTACTTACCCGAGCCCGTTCACCTGCTGTGCACGTCCTCCGGCGTCCTCTTCTCCGCTGAGTCTGATCGTTGATCGGATAGATTGATAGCAGCGCAGCCATTGGCTCGCGCTGCTGTCAAACACATTAGATGACGCGCCCACCGGGGGGGGGGGGGGGGGGCGGTATTGATTCATACACTTGGTGTCTTTGGAATGCGAACTGCATGACACGGGAGCATGCCTGCAAGCTAACCCTCTTAGGAAAGAGCTTCCCAGAGGGGGTTAGCTTTAGTGGGGAGGAGCCGAGACAGCCGCCATGGGACCCCAGAACAGCAGGATCAGGGCCACTCTGTGCAAAACCAACTGCACAGTGGAGGTAAGTATAACATGTTTGTTAATTAAAGGAATCAACCCTATACAACCCCTTTAACCACTTCAGCCCCGGACCAATTTGCAGCTAAAGGACCAGGCCCCTTTTTGCAATTCGGCACTGCGTCGCTTTAACTAACAATTGCGCGGTCATGCGACGTGGCTCCAAAACAAAATTGGCGTCCTTTTTTTCCCACAAATAGAGCTTTCTTTTGGTGGTATTTGATCGCCCCTGCGGTTTTTATTTTTTGCGCTATAAACAAAAATAGAGCGACAATTTTGAAAAAAATGCAATATTTTTTACTTTTTGCTATAATAAATATCCCCAAAAAATATATAAAAAAACATTTTTTTTCCTCAGTTTAGGCCGATACGTATTCTTCTACATATTTTTGGTAAAAAAAATCGCAATTAGCGATTATTGATTAGTTTGCGCAAAAGTTATAGCGTTTACAAAATAGGGGATAGTTTTATAGCATTTTTATTAATATTTTTTTTTTATTAGTAATGGCGGCGATCAGCGATTTTTATTGTGACTGCGACATTTTGGCGGACACATCGGACATTTTTGACACATTTTTGGGACAATTGTCATTTATACAGCAATCAGTGCTATTTAAATAGCACTGATTCCTATGTAAATGACAGTTGTAGTTAGGGGGTTAACCACTAGGGGGCGGGGAGGAGTCAGTGTGACGTGTGTGTGGTTTTTTTACAGTAGGGGGGCGTGGCTGTACGTGTGACGTCATTGATCGGCGTTCCCGATGACAGGGAACCGCCGATCACTGACAGTCAGTGTAGGAAGCGCGGGGAGAGGTTTGTTTACATAGACCTCTCCCCGTTCTTCCGCTCCGTAACCCGATCGCGGGATACCAGCGGCGATCGGGTCCGCTGGTCCCGCGGCCGGGGTCACGGAGCTCCTGACCGGGTCGCGAGCGCGCCGCTAGCGGCGCGCGCGCGACCCATGGGCAGGCACATGCACGATCACGTACAGGTACGTGATTCTGCCTGCCCGAGCCATTCTGCTGACGTATATATGCAGTGGCCGGTCGGGTAAGCGGTTAACACTATTCCTTTTCGTGACATCTGGTGCAGTCTGTGGGGTGTGTAGTGAGCTCTGTGTATAATTTTGTATTGGACCAGTTTGTCTCTGGCTGAGACCAGAGGGCAGAATGGAAAATCCCAAATCTCCCTCCAATCATCATCCAGCTCCGGATTTCCTGCGGAGGGAGGACAGCTCGGGAATGGCAGCAACCAGCAGAGACCCGTAAATCTGAGATGTGGGTTTCTCCAAGTCTTTCACCCGAAGGGTGGGTTCGAGCTCTGAATATTCCAGTATGACTGGTTCACCCAAGCACTGACACCTATAAGCATGTGCGATTTGAAGATATCTGAAATGGGCACATGCAGGTACATTAAATTTGGTACGCAATACATGAAAGGGAGTGAGCTCCCCGTTGGTGATAACATGCTCAAGACTCAGTATTTTGTATTTGGCCCAGGCCTGTGGATCCGAGATGGTATTGAACTGTGATAGGTTAGGATTCGGCCACAGGGGGGTGTGAGGAGACCAGGAGTTCGGCAGGGATGCCCTCAGGGCCTCTCCCACCTTCCACGCCCTCATAGTGGTGCGCATAGAAGGGGTGAGGCAATGAGGGGTTTTTGGCCCCCTGAATATGAACCCCTTCATGGCCTCCAGAGACCCCACTATAGCCGCCTCCAGCGGCAGTGTCATAACTTAATAGCACTCCAAACAGATGCGTGCTGCCAACTTGAATATAACAGGCAGCAAAAGATGTAAAGCTTGACTCATAAATTTGTCCACATAAGCAACATTGTGAAAAAATATATATGATGAAAACGTCCCAAATATTTGGCAATGATAATCAAAAGTTCAAAAAAAATCCAACAACAAAATTCTTCCAACTGTGATGATATCTTCCAACAAATTTCTAAATAATCCTTCACCAGATCTAGGAGAACCTTCCTCCTCGTCAATGTATGCGGAATACACAGAGTGGAATACATCCATAGCGTAATAACATTTTTATTAAGATTAAGATAAAAAAAAATTGTAGCCAAATGGCTCCTTACATTTTAAAAGTGCCTAACCCAGCACTGGCTTGTCATAACCAGTGGTGTCTTGTAACAGCCTCGCGTCCACCTCCGTGGATGGCGTGCGTTCCACCAGCTCCCAACGACAACCAGAAGAACCGGAAGTGGCGTTAAATAACATGACAAGGTACCGCCTCGACGTACGTTTTGTGATTTAAGTCTTCAGGAAGACGTAAATCACGAAACGTACATCGACAATTTTTTTTTATCTTCTTAATACAAACGTTATTACGCTATGGATGTATTCTACTCTTTGTGTATCCCGCATATATCAATGAGGAGGAAGGTTCTCGCACATCTCCATTCCTGTTGTGAGCAGGCACTATCCTGCATAAGCGCTGTTTGACTATCTTTTTAAGTAAAGAAGTCAAATATTTCTGGTAAGCAGATTACATATCCATTCACTTTGAGTGTCGATTTCCTAGATCTGGTTTAGGATTACCGTATTTATCAGCGTATAACACGCACCTTTTCCCCCTTAAAATCAACGTAAAATTATGGGTGCGTGTTATACGCCGATCTCCTGCCGATTGTGAGCCTCTCGGCTGCGCTCGCCGGCTTTTGTCCATTCTTGGCGGCTCTCCCAGTCCCGCGAGTGCGGCCGAAAGCTGGCGAGCTACATAGGCCATCCGGCTCTGTATCTCGGCAGTGCCATTTTTAAACATCAAGTCTGCAAATGACACTGGGGCAGGGCTGCAATGACGAGGCTGCAGATGGACACTGATAAGGCTGCATTGATGGGCATTTAAATGTAAGTTTTTAATTTTATTTTTTTCCTTTAAATTTCCCTCCTAAATGTTTTTTCCTTTTTAAAATTCCCTCCTAAACTTGGGGTGCGTGTTATACGCCGGCATGTGTTATACGCCGATAAATACGGTATTTAGAAATTTGTTGGAAGATATCATCACAGCTGGAAGAATTTTGTTGTTGGATTTTTTTTGAACTTTTCATTATCATTGCTAAATATTTGGGACTTTTTCATCATATATATTTTATATTTTTTTCACAATGTTTATGTGGACAAATTTATGTTTGATTTATTAATTATTGGTGTTAATTATATTATCATTTTTGTGTGCACACTGACAAGCTATTTTGGCCACGAAAGCTAGTATCTCACTACAGCGCCCCCCCTGCCCACTTTAAAAATATACGCTAATTGGAACTTTTTTTTTTTACCAAAAATATGTAGCAGAATACATATTGGTCTAAATTTTATGAAGAAATTAGATTTTTTATTGGATGTTTTTTTTTTTTTTTTTTTTTTTTTGAAATATTGTTTTTATTTATTTTTCAAAACCGAAGAAAATGAACATGAGTAAGCGCGTCATATACAGAGTATACAATAATCCTCCACAACATCAACAGTGTATACATTTGAGCATATAACATATCAGTCCCGGTGTCGGTATCATTTGGTATTTAATTGTCTATCGTCTTCCTACTGACTTGCTCTGTGACCAAGTCTATTGGATATATTTTATAGCAGAAAAAAATATTGTGTTTTTTTTTTTCGAACTTATCCACCTTTTTTTTGTTTATAGCGCAAAAAATAAAAACCGCAGAGGTGATCGCATACCACCAAATGAAAGCTCTATTTATTGGAAAAAAAGGATATTAATTTTATTTGGGTGCAGCGTCGTACGGCCGCGCAATTGTCAGTTAAAGTAACAGTGCCGTATCGCAAAAAATGGCCTGGTCAGGAATGGGGTGAACCTTCCGCAGATGAAGTGGTTATAAACTAGTAGGTAATGACATCTCCTATTTTGTATCCTGACCGGCTCCCTTGTAGCTGTATGAAGATCGGTGAGCTGTTAAATTGACAGAGTTCGCTGACCCCTTCCCCTGCCGTCTCTAATAGCCGTTTAGTGCAGCTGTGAAAACTGACCAAGTGTTTCATACACGCTGACATGCACTGTGAGAATATACCGTGTATCCAGACAGAAGGCCATAATTAATGTGCTATGAGATTTTTTTCTTTTACAAGTCTCAAGCCAAAATCAGGCGTTTAGATTAAGGCAAACTTGAGCAGCTGATGCGACTTTAATTTGGTGTGACTTGCCTGCATGTATTTTTAAGTGCTCAAAGGGAATTCACATCGTATTATTTGCACCATTGTGCACTGCATAAAATATTCATAGAAGTGTCACTTTTCCATAGGTGGCACTCCAGGGCAGAGCTGGGGACTTTTCAAACTTTGCATTCCAAAAGTAAAAAATCCACGAAGCAAGCTGAGAAAAAAAAAAAAAAAGATAAAACATATGCTATGCCAGGGCGCCAGGCCCGCAGCCTTGGAGCGTGTCCGCTTCAAACCATTGAGATGTCAATACCTGTAGTACTTTTGACATAAGGAAGATAAGTGTGTATAATGGAATGAAAGCAAAGTCTTGTAAATATTATAGATTGACTGGGCCACCCCTCTGGCTCGACAGCGTTTAATGCTTCAGCTGCTGATGGGCTCCATTTATTCTAATCATGGAAAGTTACGCAGTGTACTCTTCTTTTTCCGGATACGTCGGGAATGAGCTTTTAGACAAATGCGTTTAAAGTCTGCTTTGTTAACCTCTTAACCATTTCAGCCCTGGAAGATTTTACCCCCTTCCTGACCAGAGCACTTTTACAATTTGGCACTGCGTCAATTTTCACACTGTATTTGCGCAGTGGTGTTTCAAATGCAATTTTTTCGGAAAAAAAATACACTTTCATGAATTAAAAGAAACAAAACAGTCAAGTTAGCCCCATTTTTTTTTGTATAATGTGAAAGAAGATGTTACCCCGCGTATATAGATACCTAACTTGTCATTCTTTAAAATTGCGCACACTTGTGGAATGTTGACGATTTAAAAATTGTTACAGGTTACCTTTTTAGAATTACAGAGGTGGTCTAGTGCTAGAATTATTGCTCCCGATCGAATGATTGCGGCGATATCTCACATGTGTGGTTTGAACACGGTTTACATATGTGGGTGTGTGTTCGCTTCTGCCTGCAAGCTTGTAGGAGCGTGGGGCACTTAAGACATTTTTTTATTTTTATTTTACTTTTTATTTTTACTGTCCCTTTTTTTTATTTTATTATTTTTTATCACTTTTATTCCTATTGCAACGCTTTTAAACATCTCTTGTAATAGAAATAAGCATGACAGGTCCTCAGATCTCACAATTACACTTAAAAGCACCAACAAAAAAAAGTAATTCATTTTACTTTTTCTAATTAAAAAATAAATAAAAATTGTCTCCTTTTTAAGGCTGTTGGATAGAAGTGATGTTGGAAGTCGCTCTGGCCTCCAGGGGGATAGAGTTGAGTGGGGGCATCTTGCCCTCACTTGACTTCCTGTCCATCGCTCCACACGATTGGGTCATTTTCGCTGCTACCAAAGGCCCCGGTAAGCGGGGAAAACGACCGGCCCATAAAAGTGATCCCTGTGGCGAATCTGCTGCCGGGACGACTTTTATGTGAAAGAGGATTGCCGGCTGTATAAAAAAAATACCGGGGTTATGGCTCCTTGCCATCTACCCCCCATTTGTATAGGCCACTCTCTATGATGGTGTGCCTTAATGGCCAATAGAAGGCAGAAGTAGGCGAGCAGGTTTCCACATTACCAGAAAGTTTTGGAATTGGGGCAGGAGTGGGGGGTTGTCAGTGAAACTTACTCTATCATCACCTTGAGTCTTTATGAAAATATACAAATCTGACCATAGCGTAATTTCTCAATTGTTTTGTCATAATAGTGTCATAAGTCTAAGAAATGCAAGGTTGTAAACTGCCCTCAGAAATGAACCCAACAAATTGTCTATACAGCTTTGCATTTTCTCACATGGCAGTCTCTATAATGGTAACCTTGTTTTATCCTGTCAGAGGTCGGCACACTCTTGTATCCTGCAGCACTTTTTGATAACAATATTACTACTGTTGAGCTATTGTTTCAAATACTGGCATACAGTGGCAAGAAAGTGTGTGAACCACTTGCAATTTACAGTTTTTTTGCAGAAATTTGCCACAAAATGTGATCTGATCCTCATTTAAAGCGATTCTAAAGCTTCATTTTGAAAAAATATTAAAATAATTCAATTTCCCGTTCTGTGCGGCTGCACAGCTTGGGAATTTTCTCACTACCTGTGATTAGTGCTGCGGAGTGTCGGCTTCCTGGCGGGCGCGGGGACATGGAGTTGCAAACACGCCTGAACTCATTTTTAGCCATCAGTTGACAGATTAAATTGTCTAGAAATGGAGACCATTTAGTACTGTGGCTATTCTTCTTAGAAGTGGGCACCCAGCCAAGACGACTCCCAAGGCACAGCGCAGAATCCTCAGTGGGGTAAAGAACCCCCCCACAAATAACAGCTAAAGGCTTGAAGACATCACTGGAACTGGCAAACATCCCTTTTCATGTGTCTACCAGGCAAGTCTTTGAACAGGCACAGTGTCCATGGCAAAACACCATTGAGGAAGCTGCTGCTCTCCCAAAAAAAAAAAAAAAAAACAATGTGCCTGAAGTTTACCAAAAAGCACCTTGGTAAAGCCCAAGACTACTGGGAAAACGTTTTGTGGATGGATGAAACAAAAGTTGAATTGTTTGGGAAGAATACTCAGCACTATGTATGGCGCAAAAAAGGGCACAGCTTAGCAACAACAAAACATTATCCCAACTGTGAAGTATGGTGGAGGGAACACCATGATTTGGGCTTGCCTCACTACTTCAGGGCCTGGACCATCTGCCATCATTGAGGGGAAAATAAATTCCCACGTTTAGCAAATTTCACGGTGGCTGTCCACCAGCTGTAGCTTAATAGAAGTTGGGTGATGCAGCCGGACAATGACTCTAAGCATCAAAGTATATCCACCACAGACTGCCTTCAGAAAAAGAAAATGTGCCTTTTGGAGCAGTGTTAATTTTAGTCTTAGGACTAAAATGGCATTTTAGTTTTAGTCCCATTTTAGTCTTCTGCAATTGTTTTTTTTTTTTTGTTTTATTTAGTCGACTATATCTCCAGTAAATTTTATTTGACTAAAATGTCCTACGTTTTAGTAGACTACACTTTCCAGTACATTTCAGTAATTGCAATTTAGTTTTAGTTAGTCTTGTGACTAAAATGGCATTTTTAGTTTTAGTCTAATTTTAGTCATCTCAATTGTTTTAGTTTTAGTCGACTAAAATAGTATTCATTTAGTCGACTAAAATGTTTTAGTCAACTAAATTAACACTGTTTTGGCGTGACCCAGTCGGAACCCCTTAGAGATTCTGTGGAATGATCACGAGATCTGTTCACACCAGACATCCTACACATGTCGGAGATGAAGCAGTTTAGTGAAGTGGAATGGTCCAAAATTCCTCCTGAGCATTGTGCAGGTCTGATCCAGAGCTACTGAAAGCGCTTGCTTGAAGTCATTGCTGCCAAATGAGCTTCAACCAGCTATTAACGGCAAGGTTTTATTGCCTGCCTTCTCCAGCCCTGTGATTATTTAAAGTGTTACTAAACCCAGAGCCCTACATTCACTGTATCTGGTCTCCCACAGTACACAGAACTTGGAAATGCAATTATTTTAGTAAATATAAACTGCTAAATACCCTTTCTCATCAGCAGTATATATCAGTCTGACTATCAGTATCTGGTTAAAGCTTGTAGGAGGAGTTTTCATTCTCCTCTGGTTGTCCTGTGAGGCTGCAGTAACCCTGACCCTCAGTCTGGACAGTGCTGATTGGCCCTGTGCTGATCACATGCACCCTCCCAGGAAAAAAAAAATACTGTCTAGCAATACACACCTAACTGAGCATGTACAGTGTCTCCAAGGCTCTGTAATATCAGGAGATGGATTGGGAACTGTGGAAGATCAGAGGAGACAGGATCAAACAGCCTTTTTACACAATACGGAGGATTAACCCCTTAGGTTTCACAGTGAGTATAACAAGCATGCTTTACTGCAGATACAGACTGATTTTACTGTCGTAGGTTTAGTAACACTTTAATGGATGTGTTCAATAAAGATACTAGAAATTTAGATGTTTTTGTTATCAGCTTACACACAGTCTGTGTCTATTGTTGTGACTTATGTGAGGATTACATTTTATGGCAAATCATTGCAGAAAACCAGTTCATTCCAAGGGTTTCACATACTTTTTCTTGCCACTGTATCTGGTCATGTTGAGCTCTTTAGTGCCCACAGACCTTTTTTTTTTTTTTTTTTTAATATTTCAATATTCTTTAAAGCAATAGACGGCTGAAACTTTTTGGATCGTAAAGCTGAACAGTCAGTCACACCATAGAGTGCGCAGTTCTTGTTTTCAGGCTGACTAAATGCTTTCTCCTTTCTTTGCACTCTTTTAGGTTTTTTGCAGGTTCTCAGAGTGATGAAAGAGACGGGTGTGGCTCTTGATTTGGATACCTTTGATTTTTATGTTACTGAATTGTTTGCAAAAGTCGAATCTCCTGAATCCATACTGCAGGTACAATGATCTTTCTTTTTTTATTGAATGTTGGTAGAGACTAGAAAGCCCTGTGGACTCTGAAAACTATTCTGTGTGTCTACAAGGCTGTGTAAGTTTTGGTGTATTATAGGAAAGAATATACTACCTGTCTAAACTTTTTAAAATGCTTTTTAGGAACAAACACTCCAAGATTTCCAATATTACTTTTAAGCCTAGTACACATGGGCCGAATGTCGGTCAGCATCAGCCGGTTCAAAATAACCTGGCCGACATTCAGCACGTTGTATATGGCAGCCCGTCCATGTCGAAGGCTCATGACCGAAAAAGGTCTTCTCAGCCAATGTCTGCGAGCGCTGACCGAAGTGTTCTGGTGGGGGGATCGCTGTACTACCGTCTGATTGTTAGTACAGCTGCTCCGACCTGAGCTGTCAGTTTTCTTTTGGAGCCAAAAAAAACTAGTGGTGTGTTTTGGAGGCTTTAATTTTGTCTGCCATTGTAAAACTCTCTTAATTTTGGGTAACTGAAACATTTCTGAAGTTTTGCTTTCCTTTTATTCAAAAACCTGGTGTTTGAGTTTGGAACCTGGACGTTTTCCAGACTTCATTCTGTTAACAAGTTAGCCATGACGTGAAAAAGCCGAGGGGAAGAACTAGCCTCATCAAACGGAGTTGAAAAGGAGTTGGGTACTGTAAGAGACTTCGAGAGGGGGCAACGTGACTCTATGCAGACATTGGCACCATCGGTAGTTGTGCTGCATGCATCGCTAGTGTAGGTTAGTAGAGTGGCACCCATTACAGAGGCACTGCCCCTCCTTCCCCGCCATTATCTATAACAGTGTTTCTCAACTCCAGTCCTCAAGGCACCCCAACAGGTCATGTTTTCAGGATTTCCCTCTCGGATGAAATGGCTGTGGTAATTACTGTATATACTCGAGTATAAGCCGAGGCACCTAATTTTACCACAAAAAAAACTGGGAAAACGTATTGACCCAAGTATAAGCCTAGGGTGAGAACTGCGCAGCTACTATAAGTGGAAAAGAGGGTCAACAATGCCCATTTGCAGCCTCACTGTGCTCATTTGCAAACTTGGTAGTTAAGGGTTCCTAAATGACCCCTAGCTGCAGCCAAAATTTGGGGTCTCTGGACCCAAAGGGTCCCGAAATGACATTGCTTCAGATGGACACAGTTGATCGATTTTGGGGCCCCGTATCTTGGGGTCACTTGGTGCTAGGAATCCGAAATTTGGTGTGCAAACCCAGTGGAACTAGCACTACAACACATGCATATCAGATGGGTTTCCTAGCACCAAGTGGCCCCAAGATACGGGGCCCCCAAATTCGGTTCGGAAAATGTCAAGCACTTTTCTGCAGCAGAGAATGACATTTTCCAAACCGACTTTGGGGCCCCGTATCTCGGGGCCACTTAGTTCTAGGATCTATCTTTGGATATGTTGTAGTGCTAGCTCCACTGGGTTTGCACACCAAATTTAGGGTTCCTAGCACCAAGTGGCCCCGAGACACGGGACCCCAAAGTCGGGTCGGAAAATGTCTTTCTCTGCTTCAGAAAAGTGCTTGACTCGAGTATAAGCCGAGGGGGGCATTTTCAGCACAAAAAAATGTGCTGAAAAACTCGGTTTATACTCGAGTATATACGGTACTTATGCAGTGAAACTGATCAATTCACCGGTGAAAAATAATGGGCAGCCTGAAAACATGACCTGTTGGGGGCGCCTTGAGGACTGAAGTTGAGAAACTCTGATCTAGAATCAGATATGTTGGGTATGAATGGCTGTAAGGCATCCCAATGCTAATGAAACTAGGCAAGTCCTCAGGTACTTGTGAAACCTAAAAAGCGGTTAGCAGGTGACTGCTTCCCACACCCGCTCCTGCCCCGAGAAGACAATGGCCCGGCACGAGGGATTCCCCTGCATAAAGAAATTTGCACATTCTATGGCCAGCCTTAGTTTATTTTGTGCATTAGATGAAAAGTAAAAAGATAATGCACTGCTCAGACCAAGGAACTTCACCCAGGGCCTGTGGCACATACTGATTTTAGTGATGCAACCTCCCTCAAACTGAACGATCTTCAGAAAACTGTGCAAACGCCTAGTTCATTACCTCATAAATTGTTGTAAAATGATAACATGGTAATATACTCACAAAAGCAGAATAAAATCAAGTTAAGGTCCTGGAGTGGCCTAGCCAGTCTCCAGAGCTTAATCCCATAGAAAATATGTGGAGGTTGCTGAGTTACGAAATGTCGCCCTTGAAACCTTAATGACTTGGAGAGGATCTACAAAGAGGAGTGGCACAAAATCCCTCCTGAGATGTGGGCAAACCTGGTGGCCAACTACAAGAAACGTCTGACCTCTGTGATTGCCAACAAGGGTTTTGCCACCAAGTCTAAATCGTGTTTTGCGAAGGGATCAAATACTTATTTCACGCATTAAATCGAATTTATAACTTTTTTTTTAAATGCATTTTTATGGATATATTTAAGTTATTCTGTCTCTCGCTGTTAAAATAAACCTACCATTAAAATTATAGACTGATCATTTCTTTGTCAGTGGGCAAATGTACAAAATCACCAGGGGGTCAAATACTTTTTTCCCTCGCTGTATTACCATTTTATCACTTTATGCCCTCTTGTACATATTTTCACATTATTTTGTGCATTGTATTATTGCCTACAATTACCCTCATAAAATATCTCGGTACTCATGATTTTCTTAAAGCGGAAGTAAACCCTTTGATTTAAATAGTTAAAAAAAAAAATGGCAAGCCGGAAATGCTACCTGTCACATTGATTATGCTTTCAACCAAACTGTCAAACCATCGAATGACTGGTGTCATAACTGATCACATGTGCAGCATCATGGCAGTTGAAGATTGAACAGAGGCCAAGATGGCAGCTTCCTTAGCTGAAAACGATAGGAGGGTTTACTTTCACTTTAAGCCTTGTTCAGCCACTTCCTGTCTACATGCACTCACTCTGTTGCCGGCTGCACATTTCTCTGGACCCAATTCCTGACGGTGACAACAGTGGACCATGCCTGTGCAATGTGTGTCCTTACAGTCACTTGTAGCCTCCACCAGGAGGGCATGTGACAGGGTGAAGATGCCGGAGTGCAGTTGGGAGACAGTTGTCGCCCTATAACAGGAAATTTCTGAACAAGGACCGCCATGCTAGGATCAGCAGTATTGTTTAATCAAAGCGGCATTAACTGGAATGAAAACCTTTTTTGAGATGTTATTAAAATACTTGGATGTATCTGAGTGATTAGGTTTACATTTACTGTAAGGTGCTGTATATTCTTATGTATGACTTTATTTGCATCTGATGTGGTTGCTTTTTATTGCGTTTTCCCGTGCAGCATGTGGACAGGACAAACACAACCGTTTAAAATGCTTTTCCAGCCTATTCAAATGGAGTGTTTCAGAACCCAAATCCTGCACATACAGAAATGCATGCTTTACTGTTACTTTTTTTTAATGTTCTATCTCTAATTTAGAAAACAAAAACTAAAAAAATCTAATTTTTTATTTATTTTTAATCAGGAGAATGAATTTCAAGAAGGTTTTAATGCGCTTTACCTATCTACGCTAAAAGCTGGACTCGTAAGCAGAAATCTAAAACGTGTTTATGATTTATGTGAGTATATGTGTTCAATCTAGATATTTATGGCAGGCATTTTTGTAAATTTCTGTATTTATAACATAGCCATGAACTCTGGGGTGAAAGTTTTTTGGTTGGAGCTCTTGTTTAGTGAAGCACGGCATACATTTTATGTAATCCAATTCTTCTTTTTTTGTTTATAACAGAGGAACCGGTCCACAGGGGCCACAAAACAGGAGTAGTACAGCATCTGTTATACAGTCAATAATACATCTATACTCATCAACATTACAGCAATAAAGAGTTATCCGTGCCTGGGTTATTACGTAGATGTAGTAGACTCAGTTTGGGGCTATGACGGCCCCATTTGTGCAGGATAGGATCTGATGTCTCCAAGAAATTAGAAGTGCTAAATTCCTTGGTCCTGAGGATTCAGTTTCCCTTCTGGTTTTTCCTTTTATCATAGAGGAGGGAATCTAGAATGTGGCATAGTACCACTAGGAATGGGAGGGGCCAGCAGCCCCAAAGGAGAAGGATAGAAGAAAAGGTTGGGGGGGGGGGGTTGGGGGTGAAGGTGTGTATGGTGAGAGAGAGGAAAAAAAAGGGGGGGGGGAAGGGCAAGAGCGGATACGTTCGAACATGCATTTGGGGGCGGCGTCTTCCTACTTATACATTTCATAAGGCAAAAGGCAGGTTTATGTCGGGTTGAATGAGTCCGTTGGACGTGTTGTCTAGTCAGACCCTCTGAGTCTTTGTCCCTCGTCAGAGTATCTGAATACATTCCATGACTGCCCCGTCTTGGAATATGTCTCCTGACGATGTTGGTTGGTGAAGATCAAGTCCTCCATTCTACTGATATCGTCCACTTATGGAGCCATTGGGCAATGGGCGGTGAGTGTGGGGATTTCTCTTAAAGCAGAGCTCCGTCCTCGGGAAAATTTTTTATTTTTTTTTTAAAAGTCAGCAGCTACAAATACTGCAGCTGCTGACTTTTAAAAATCAGACACTTACCTGTCACAGGGTCCAGCGATGCGGGGAACAAGGCCCCCCCTTGTTCCCCGAGCCGCTCGCGGCGCCGGCATTCCTAATGTGGGAACCCGGCTGTGGCTTCACAGCAGGGCACCCACTGCGCATGCGCGAGCGGCGCCGTGCGCCGTGATTTGACGCTCAGTCATCTGGGACACGTGACAGGTCCCAGATGACTGTGCGGTGCCGAGGGGGGAAGTGATGTTTAGCCCGGGCACTGAAGGTGGCAGACTACGAGGGACCCCCTAGCAACAGGCATTTAGAGGTGAGTAAAAAAATAATTTTTTCCAATTATTTTTTTTTTTTTTTTTTTTTTATGATTTTTAAGCCCCCTTTTTTTTTTTTTGACCGCAACCCCACTTTAAGTGGAATGCAGGCTATGGCTGCATCCAAACGGTAATTCAGTTCTTTTTACCATAAAGAATATTGTGACCTGATATGGTAGATTGTTGCTAAATGCATGTGTATCAACAGTTTTTTTTATACCTTATCAAACACTGCATTAACCACTTTCAGACCGGACCAATTTGCAGCCAAAGGACCAGGCCCCTTTTTGCGATTCGGCACTGCGTCGCTTTAACTGACAATTGCGCGGTCGTGCGACGTGGCTCCCAAACAAAATTGACGTCCTTTTTTTTCCCACAAATAGAGCTTTCTTTTGGTGGTATTTGATCGCCCCTGCGGTTTTTATTTTTTGCGCTATAAACAAAAATAGAGCGACAATTTTGAAAAAAATGCATTATTTTTTATTTTTTGCTATAATAAATATCCCCAAAAAATATATAAAAAAACATTTTTTTTCCTCAGTTTAGGCCGATACGTATTCTTCTACATATTTTTGGTAAAAAAAATCGCAATAAGCGATTATTGATCGGTTTGCGCAGAAGTTATAGCGTTTACAAGATAGGGGATAGTTTTATAGCATTTTTATTAATAATTTTTTTTTTATTATTAATGGCGGAGATCTGCGATTTTTTTTGTGACTGCGACATTATGGCGGACACATCGGACATTTTTGACACATTTTTGGGACCATTGTCATTTTTACAGCAATTAATGCATTTAAATGCATTGATTTCTGTATAAATGACACTAGCAGTTTAGGGGGTAACCACAAGGTGGCAGTGTAGGGGTTAAGTAGGCCTAGGGGTGTGTTTTTTACTGTGGGGGGGCGTGGCTGTCAGCTAGTGAATGCTGATCTCTGCTCCAATCACAGGGAGCAGAGATCGGCGTCACTAGTTGCTAGGCAGAACAGGGAGATGCTGTTTATCTCGGCATCTCCCCGTTCAGCCGCTCCGTGAGACGATCGCGGGAGTCCCCGCGGCGATCGAGTCCGCGGGGACCGCGGCCGGACTCACGGGGGTCCCGACCGGCGCGGGAGCGCGCCGCTCCCGGCGCGCTCCCGATGGCACGGACAGGCGAAAGGAGGGACGTATATATACGCCCTCCTGCCTGTACGTGCCATTCTGTCGACGTATATCGTCGTGCGCCGGTCGGCATGTGGTTAAAGAATCTGTTGCAATGACCGTATGACTAGATATAAAATGAATTACTCACCAGGGATAGGTTATAAAATTCTAAAAGTTTGAGTAGCAACGCTAAGGCTCCGTTCAGATCTCCACATAAGGGTGGCGACAATCGCAGTAAAAACACGTGAATAGAATCGCGGGACGCCTGTTGCCCAAAAGAAGCTTCTGTATTTCTTGTTTACCGCGATTGTCGCCAGACGAATCGTGGCAAAATCGTGCCGCGTTTGGGGTTCTATTAAAATCAACTGGGAACGCAGGGGCATCCCGCGATTTACCGCTGTTGCAAATCATGGCAATTCTGCCCACAATTCGGAATGCAGAGATGTGAACGACGCCTAAGGCCCCTTTCACACTGAGGCGCTGCTAAACTGCCAGTAAAACACTGAGCGCTTTTGAAGAGCTTTCCATTCATTTCAATGGAGAGGGGTGTTTTTTTCACTGCCCCAGTGTGAAAGCATTCAGTGATTTTAATTGAAATCGTTTTTCGTGAGCTTTTCAGGTGCTTTTTTTAGCGTCAAAGCACCTCAGTGTGAAAGGGGTCTAAGTGTTTCTGTCTACTGAGCTGTTGGAGTAAGAGAAAGCAAGTCTTTCAACAGCTGTAATCTGAGAATGGAAAAGGAAAGGAGGATGCACTGGCCTAGTGCATTATCCAACAAAATTATTAAATATTAGTAAAACCATAAAGATGTCTACTCGCAAATGTAAAACCTCGCTCATCGGGCCACATAAGTGACTGAGGCTCTGATGAACAAGAGGGGGTGTTTGGGACTTTAGGTCATATCACATGCCTCATTTAATCAATGGAGTCAATATAGAAGAATATGTGTTTATTTCTAGAGCAATAGGTATCATACCCTGAAACAGCAGGTACATCCATAAATAATAAAACATAGCATTGACATATTGAAGACCATAATACATAAAAAGTAAAAGCCGTCTCATAGCACTTTTTATACAATAGCTGTCCTCCCTATCACGAGATCACTGGAAAGGCAGGATATTAAAATGTTGACTGGATGAAAAAGGGTGTATAAGACCATCTGGGTGGGCATGGTGCATTTGTTAGCCGACGCGTTTCATGGATTAATTCCCATCTTCAGGGGCAGATGCATCATAGATCTATCAGCTGTGTATAGAGCATGGGGAAACTAGAAGGCAAAGGCTTTGCAACACAGTGCCGTATCGCAAAGAATGGCCTGGTCAGGAAGTGGGTAAAACCTTCCGGAGCTTAAGTTGTTAAAGTGGAGTTCCGCCCAAAAGTGGAACTAACGCTTTAAGCACTCCTCACCCCCTTACATGCCACATTTGGCATGTCATTTTTTTTGAGGGGGGGGGGGTCATACCTGATTGCTTGTCTGCCTCAGGCGGTGACTCCTCTCCCCCTATGCGGCCCCCTCCCTCTCTTCAATCTTCTGGGACACGTCACCGGTCCCAGAAGATTGCCTGGCCACTAGGAGAGCACAGTGCGCCTCCGAAACCCAACTTGACAAATAATTAACTTCCTCAATTGTCGGACCAAGACCATGATCTAGACAAACCTCTCTGTAAAGTAGCTCTCCCTTGCAATTTCGCAGCTATCGACCCATAAGACGCCAGGCTTGGATGGTTTTCCATCCCACTCAATACATATAATGAGGCCTTGAAAGACGGAGTACTTCCGCCCTCAATGAGGGAGGCATTAATCATTTTGATACTAAAACCTTCTATCTAATCTGATCAAATCCTTCTCTTAGATGCGTTTAGACTTTGACCTACCACGTTCCTATCTATTATATTACCAGCTTAGACAAGTTTGGTTCCCTAGACTGTCCTATTAGGACACCTGACTTGCAAAAACTCCTGAGGTCCCTGGACCAGACAACTTCTCTCCACCTATTACTCGGCCCTCGTGACAGACACCAACCCTAGATTTAGGACAGCACGAGAAATGGGACTCCCTAGCAGCTATCCCTATTACAGAAGAAGACTGGTCTGAATTCTGTGAGACAATTAAGACCTCTGTTATCTCCTCCAAGGACAGGGTAATCCAAATTAAAACCTTTCACCATTCACACCTCACCCCGGCTAGAATGCACCAAATTAGAATATACCCCTCTGTTCAATGCTTCCGGGGATGTGGCCAAACTGTGGATTTTATCCACTGCTTCTGGACCTGTCCCATAGTACAAGATTTCTGGACGAACATAGGCTCCTTTATCTCTTCAGCACTGGGTCTCCCAAATATAGTCAACCCCAAAAATTTTCTTCTGGTTATCTTTGGCGACTTCACTATTCCCTCTCAGGCCAAGAGACTGCTTTATATCCTCTTTTTATGCGAGGAAGTCCCTTTTACTGACATAGAAGGGATCAGCGACCCGACTCGGAATCTTTGGTTAAAACTGGTTAAGGAGTCCCTGCCTCCTATACAAGCTTACCTTTTGATATCCGAAAGAGGAAAAAAAAAAAACATTCCACAAAATCTGGGGCAGATGGATGGCTAGCTAGTCCTCTGACCCTCTTCCCCATACTGCCATAATTTAAGATTTCACTGTGAATTTTGTATTGTACTACTACCCTAAGCTCTACCATGGTTTTAATGTTTGGAACTAGTACCTAACTCCCAAGATTGATACCCGTATCAGACGTATTTTGCACTGCCTAATATAGTGTCTATATGATGCTCAATTTCCCTTCGTTATAAGCTGCAATAGGAGTATTCTGTACTTTGTTTTACTGTTCTATGTGAGTTTTTTGTGTATGTTTGTTAAAAAAATAAATAATAATTTTATAAAACTTAATAGAGGATACCATGGAAAAGAAAATGTAAGGAATAAAATTCTATGGGTCTTAATGTCATTTTTCTTTATCCAAGGGGCAATTGCCCTCCAAAACAATTTTTTCTTGGGGCATGTCCACATCCCCTTCAGCAGCGGGCATCTGCTGTTGGATACATCTGTGCCAACCGCACCGGAGAATGGTACAACTACAATATAATCTTGGTTTTGAGTGCATTTTGATGTAAAAAAAAAAAAAGGTTTGCATTTTAACGTGTTCATACACCAATAGCATAGACACTTTGAGTGGAGGAAAGGGGGGGGGGGGGGGTGGTGGCTTGTTAAAGAGGAAGTAAACCCTGATGGGCTTACTTCCTCTTTGTTTCCCTGCAAAAGTAAAGCATAATGGACTACTATGCATCGCATAGTAGCCCATTGTGTGTCACTTACCTGACACAGGAGCCACCGCTGTCCTCTGGTGCACGGAGCCTCCATCTTCTTTGCGGGTATCGCGGCTTCGGTGCTGTTACTGTCCGGAGCCGCGATGATGTCACTCCTGCGCATGCGCACGGGACTTGCCGCTCGCGGCATATCGCAGTTAGCATCGGCACGCCTGCACGCCGCTGTCTACGGCGCATGCGCCGTAGACAGCGCTGCCTGTCTTTTTGCAAATATCTCCTAAACGTGTAGGTTTAGGAGATATTTCTTGGACCTACAGGTAAGCCATAATCAAGGCTTACCTGTAGGTCAAAATGGTTTGTAATGGTTTACAACCACTTTAAAGCCTGAATCCCTTTTTCAATGAAAAATCTTATGTTTGCTTAATGCCTAAAAATTTGCATTTCATTAGGCTAATGCACCATGATTTTTTTTTTTTCTCTTTCAGTATCCTCAAATATCCCTTTTGTCAAGGACACAAGTTTTATGCACACTTTATTCAATACGATTCCAAGGTAAGCGCAAAGAAAAGGGATTTTACATGGGAAATTTATTTTATAGGAGGATGTTCTTATTTTCTGTTCTGGTGACCACTGCCAATGTAATTTAAAGGAGTTGTAAAGGCAGAAGGTTTTTATCCTTCTGCATTAAGATAAAAAGCCTTCTGTGTGCAGCAGCCGCCCTAATACTTACCTGAGCCCCATCTCTGCAATGTTCAATGTTCTCGGCCGTCCGAGACTCTACCTTCTGATTGGCTGAGACGCAGCAGCGGTGCCATTGACTGTCAATCAAAGGCAGTCAGCCAATTAGGAGAGAGAGGGGGCGGGGCCGGGCCGGGCCGCAGCTGTGTCTGAATGGACACAGGGAGCTGTGACTCGGCTCGGGTGCCCCCATAGCAAGCTGCTTGCTGTGGGGGCATTTGACAGAAGGGAAGAGTCAGGAGCACAGAAGAGGGGCCCGAGAAGAGGAGTATCCGAGCTGCTCTATGCAAATCCAACAGAGGAGGTAAGTATAACATGTTTGTTTTTTATTGAAGAAATAAAAAAGACTTTACAATCACTTTAATTGTCTCAAATTTTCAGTGTAAAATGTGCATATATCCCTTCCTTCAAAAATGGCATTTGTCAAATTAACTGAATTTAAGAGTATCTGTTGCATGAACTTATTTCACACAAAAATCTAAATCCTAAGTAGCAGGCTTCCTTTCTTGGCTCTGCACATTTGCATAACTGTGTTTGTGATGGAAGCATGCTCGATCTGGCACCCCACCCCCCCAACACCTAGACCAGTGATGGTGAACCTTGGCACCCCAGATGTTTTGGAACTACATTTCCCATGATGCTCATGTACTCTGCAGTGTAGTTGAGCATCATGGGAAATGTAGTTCCAAAACATCTGGGGTGCCAAGGTTCGCCATCACTGACCTAGACTGTGCTGTCACCAACAGCTCCTGGTCACGGACTAATGACCGGAAGCTGGGAGGACGGCTCCCGATCATGTGATCGCTGCTATAAGCCAATTACAGTGATCACTACTGTGACAACCCACCCAAGTGCTTTCACTACCTACCTCAAAGACGCCGTTGTTCTGAGTCAAAGATTTGTACACCTACACTGTAGTGTATGATTGGAGCAGCCCCCTTGGACATTTTAGGCAGAGACGATCATTGAAAAAGTATTGTAGTAAAAGTCAATATGATTCCACATTTATTGGTACAAAACATAAAAACTTGTTTAGATACAAACCTAGCCTACAGGGCAAGTAATATAAAACACACATTACATAAATAGAAAAAATGGCGGTACATCAAAACATATTGTCAAACCCAACAAAAGTCAAGTATGCCCTGTGCTGCCAAAGAGGAACTGTGGTCAGTCGATAGGGATTTCTTGCACATAGCCCAACATGTTTCGGAATGAACAATGTGTATTCCTTCATCAGGGCAAATTATGTCTGGCTGACTTTGGTTCTCATTGTCTGAAATGTAATCACATGATAATCACACTATAAAAAAAACACAATGTGAACATAACAAGCTATATATGAGTATAATTTTATATATTTATAAATGGCCATTCTGATACTCACATGATGATCCACAATACAATAACGAAAAAACAAAGGATAAAATCAATAAGGACTTCCAAAGTGACTAAATCAGTCCGCAGAGCAGCAGGTGGATGGGCATGTATACCCGGATGAGCAACTTGCAAACATCCACAAGAAACACCTGCCAGAAAGGTATCATCTAAAGCAAAAAGAGCAGTTGGAAGAGCGTATTAAACACATACTTCCTAAAATTGATCACCAGCAAACAAAATAAATGTTGCATATGAAGGGGATAGGGGAATCACACCACGGCAGCAGTGCTCAATCGGAGATTTATCTGTCAGGTGTGGTTGCTTATATAGGGAGTATTCCTCAAGGAGAGCCAATAAATCAAGTGGAGGAAATCCTGGAACCCTGAGATCAAAAGGGCGGCTCAAGACAGGGATAGGGCGGTTCTCTGACGAGGAGGCGCACAGTGTGGCCCCACCCAGGGGGTGGGATGACGTCACTCCCCAGAACGTCACCGGCGCAAAGAGTCCCCCAGCAGCATCATTTGATGCAGCGGGGTGGGTAGGAGCTCCTCACCGCAGGAAGGCCGTGGGGACAGCAGGAAGTACAAACCCCCAATGCCGTCCACCGGCCATAAGCGAGGTGGTGCCTATCCACTGGGTGGTGTAAGCAAAAGACTCCACAGGGGACACATGCATTGCCACCTAGCGGATCTGTGGGCCACAACAGTCACAGTGGGCAATTGGTGATTCAAAACGCAGTTAAAAAAAAAAAAAACAATGATTAATTAAACGACAAATACAAAAGACAAAATAGACAGAAAAAGGACAAAAATTGTTTAATAGGAAGGATAATGACCAAGGATATACAATACAACAATACAGGGGGCAGATCTAAAATTAAAGAATTCTGTGTGTAGTGTATTTGGCACAGGTGTCCCAAGATGTCATGGCGTAGGGGCACACAGCAAAACCACAATGTATTGATAACACTGAGGTTCCAAACTCTCGATACCCGGAATTAAATGTTCTTTGTTGTTCTGAGTCAGAAAAGACTTCCTGTTATCCTTTCAGTGTGATAAAATAAACATGGCACTAATAGGAGCAGAGCCTGTATACAGATTACAAATTGCCAAAGTCCTGTATATACTGTATGTATATTACATTTACAGTGGGGAAAATAATAATTTGATCCCCTGCAGATTTTTTTAAGTTTGCCAACTTACAAAGAAATGAAGGGTCTAATTTTTATCATAGGTGTATTTTAAAAGATTGAGACAGAATATCAACCAAAAATCCAGAAAAAAACACATGATACAAATGTTAGCAATTGAGTTGCTGTTCAGTGGGTAAAAGTATTTGATCCCCAAGCAAAACATGACTTGGCACTTGGTGGAGAAACCCTTGTGGGCAAGCACAGAGGCAAGTTATTTCTTGTAGTTTGTTGACCAGGTTTGCACACATCTCAGGAGGGATTTGGGTCCACTCTTTTTTTTTTTTTTTTTTTTTTTACAAGATCTTCTCTAAATCCTTAAGGTTTCTTGGCTGTAGGCGCGGCAACTTGAAGTTTCAGCTCCTTCTATACATTTGTGCTTCTTCTTGAGCCACTTCTTTGTTGCCTCGGCAGTATGTTTTGGGTCATTGTCATGCTAAAAGACCCATCCATGACCCATCTTCAGTGTTCTAGCTGAGGGAAGAAGGTTCGCATCCAGGATTTTACAATACATGGCCCCATCCATTGGCCCCTCAATGTGGCAAAAGTCGGTCTGCACCTTTTAGCAGAGAAACACCCCCAAAGCATAATGTTTCCACCTCCCCGCTTGTCTGTAGGGATGGTGTTTTTAAAGGTCATAGTCAGCTTTTTTTCTTCACCAAACACGGCAAATCTTCCTCCTCAAGCGGGCACGTGTACAGTCATGCCAATGAACCTCTAAACGATTCAGAGAAGGTTCAGGAGAAAGTGCTGTGGTCGGATGAGACTAAAATTTTTTCTTTTGGCATTAACTCGACTCGCCGTGTTTGGACAGAGTAAAATGCTGATTATGACCCTAAGAGCACCATCCCTACAAGCATGGAGGTGAAAACTTGATGCTTTAAGAGCCAAGAAACCTTAAGGATTTAGATAAGATCTTTAAAGAAGAGTGGACCAAAATCCCTCCTGAGATGTGTGCAAACCCGGTAACCAACTACAAGAAATGTCTTATCTCTGTGCTTGCCAACAAAGGTTTCTCCTCCAAGTACTAAGTCATGTTTTTTGCTTGGAGATCAATTACTTATTTTACTCACTGAACTGCAACTTAATTTATAGCGTTTGTTTTATGTGGTTTCTGGATTTTTTGGTTAATATTCGGTCTCTATCATTTAAAATACACCTATGATAAAAATTATAGACCTTTCATTTCTTTGTAAGTGGGCATATTTACTAAATCTGCAGGGGATCAAATAATACTTTTCCCCACTGTATCTGTATTTTTAAGTACATATTTACTTTCTAGTTTTGGATAGAGCAAGAAAGAATTGGATTTTCGGCTTTTAACTGCTATTCGGGGCAACAATAAGATAAAATATCAAGGGAGTTGCAGTTGTGTGGAGGAAAATGCCTTGTTGATGTCGGAGGAGAATTGGCAGACTGGTTTGAGATCATAGCCAGGCAACAGTAACTTAAATAACCACTCGTTACAACCAAGGATTGCAGAATACCCTCTCTGAATGCATAACACATCAAACCTTGATGCAGATGGGCTACAGCTGCAGAAGACCACACCGGGTGCTACTCCTGACAGCTAAGAACATGAAACTGAGGCTACAATTTGTACAGGTTCACCAAAATTGGACAATAGAAGATTAGAAAAACATTGCCTGGTCTTATGAGTCTCGATTTCAGCTGTGACATTCAGATGGTAGGGTCAGAATTTGGCGTAAACAATATGAAAGCCATGGATCCATCCTGATTTATAGCAATGGTTCAGGCTGGTGGAGGTGGTGTAATGGTGTGGGGGATATTTTCTTGGCACACTTTGGGCCCCTTAGTGCCAATTGAGCATCTTTTAAACACCACGGCCTACCTGAGTATTGTTGCTGACCATCTCCATCCCTTTATGACTACAGTGTCCCCATCTTCTGATGGTTACTCCTAGCAGGATAATGTCACAAAGCTCCAATCATCTTGTATAGTGACTTGTATAGCGCTACCTATGCGAACTGAATCGCTTCAGGGCGCTTTTTGCCGCCGGTGTCCATCTGCGGCATAGCACGGTCCTTAACCCCATAGGGTGCTGACGCGCTTACAAACACATATTAAAGCCAATTTTTAGACGGGGTCTAATTAACCTACCACCATGTCTTTTGGACACCACTGGTTTCTTGAACATGACAATGAGGTCACTGTACTCCAATGGCCTCCACAGTGACCAGATCTCATCCAATAGAGCACCTTTGGGGTGTGGTGGAATGGGATGGAAAGGGAGATTCGCATCATGAATGTGCAGCTGAAAAATCTGCAACTGTATGATGCTATCATGTCAATATTGACCAAAATCGGAGGAATATTTGCAACACCTTGTTGAATCTATGCCATGAAGAATTAAGGCAGTTCTGAAGGCAAAAGGAGGTCCAACCCTATACTAGCAGGGTGTGCCTGATAAAGTGGCCGGTAAAAGTATATTCCTCAATAGCTGGCAAATGCTTTTGCCAACCCAGTTATTAAATTGTAAAATAAATGATGACGTTACTGTGCTGTATATAGCCTGTGGGAGGGGCCCAGTAGCCTCCACTCACTACAGGCTGCCTGCAGAAAACTACAGGAGGGGGCGGAGACCAGACCAGTCATCCTGCACAAGTAGGAAGAGCAGCAGTGAGCGGACTTTATTACAGGATGTCTCACTGGATTACTGCACAGATCTGGAAGAAATAAACAAAGGACGCCAAGATTCTACAAAGAATACACATGATCAATGAATTTAGACCATATTTGCATCTTTCAGTTTCGGTTTAATTTGGACTGATTGACTCCTTCTGGTTAGAAGTCTGTTCCAGGCATCCACTACTATTCTAATATTTAGAAATGGGAGTTCTAAAACATTAACACATTCTGTTAAGATTAATATTTAAAGTGAATTGCTATCAAACTGTAAAAGTGACTATAGAAAAAAATTTAATTTTCTTTTTATATTTAAGTTTTAAACTGGCTCCTGGTGGCAGTTTTCTTCCCAGCATCCTTTACTTGTGTCATGTCTCCGCACCATCATGTTGACAGTTTTGAACCAATAAGCAAGCCTGTTTAGAATCTCAGGTCATCGTACACCTTGCCGGCTGTTAGTCAGCGCTGCGCGGCATGTCATGTCACATCACCCGCACTGTTTCTAGGACGCTGCACTGTGTAAGCTGTTGTTTTGATGTACCTATCATAGCATGTGCTTAACCTTGTGTGTAATGTCCTCAGCAGCTGTTCTGTCCTGCATTGCACTCGCTTCTGCAACGCTTAAGAGCAAATTAACTAGCGACCCAATTATTTCCCAATTATTCATCCACTTAACTAGTGTGTGGCAGGGCTTCAAATCGCTGATAAATGCCGCCTGGTTGTGCAGCCTGTGCATACTAATTTGTATGTTAATCCAGGAGTAGCCTAGTAGATAATGTTGAATGGCGGCGTGTGATTAGGCCCTCTGACAAACTGCCAACATCTTTCATAGAGTGGGTGGGCGACGAGAGCTTTTCACCGCGCGCTGATAGACTGCCATCAGTTTTGTGTCTAGTGCAGTCACTTCTCCTGCGTCCTTCTGCAGCCTGTCACTCCAACCACTTTTCCCCAATCACGTAAATAACCATCATCTTTAAATGAGTAAAGCTAGATTCAATTCTAAGGTTTTTATTAAGGCGTTTACACCTTCGATTTTATGCAAAGTCACCAATTCCTGGGAAATATGTAACCTAATAATGTGCATATTTTGAAAATGCTTAAAAGATCAGTTCATAAATAACTGAACGATTCTTGGTATATTTTGGGGAAATAGACCACCTTGACAGTTCATGCGCATATTAATGGCAATCAGAAAATAATAAACAAGGATGCGCTAAGCCCACGCATCAGACCCACCATGGTCTAAAATCATAACTTCTGCTAAACGTATATGTAGGACGGTTCTTAAGTTTCCTCACTTTCGTTAAATTCTTTAACCACTTACGGACTGCCTCACGCGATATACATCGGCAGAATGGCGCGGCTGGGCACAAGCACATACGTGTACGTCCTCTAAGTGCCCAGCTGTGGGTCGCTAGCGCTCTCACGACCCGGTCCTGATCGCCGCTGGTGTCCCGCGATCGGGGTCGCAGAGCTGAAAAACAAGGAGAGGTCTGTGTAAACAAACCTCTCCCCATGCTTCCTACTGAGCCTGTCACTGATCATCTGTTCCCTGTTATAGGGAAAGACGATCAGTGATGTCAGACGCCAAGCCAAGCCCCCCTACAGTTAAAAAAAATAACACACACGTCACACTTAGCCCCTCCCCGCCCCCTAGTGGTTAACTCCTTCACTGCCAGTGTCACACAGGAATCAGTGCATTTAAATAGCACTGATTGCTGTATAAATGACAATGGTCCCCAAAATGTCTGATGTGTCCGCCATAATGTTAGTCATAATAAAAATCGCTGATCGCCGCCATTACTAGTAAAAAAAAAATATTAATAAAAAAGCTATAAAACTATCCCTTATTATGTAAACGCTATAACTTTTGCGCAAACCAATCAATCGCTAATTGCGATTTTTTTTTTTTTTTTTTGAGAAAAATACGTATCGGCCTAAACTGAGGAAAATTTTTTTTTTATATATATTTTTGGGGGATATTTATTATAGCAAAAAATATTGAATTTTTTTCAAAATTGTCGCTCTATTTTTTGTGTTTAGCGAAAAATAAAAACTTCAGAGGTGATCAAATACCACCAAAAGAAAGCTCGATTTGTGGGAAAAGGACGCCAATTTTGTTTGGGAGCCACGTCGCACGACCGCGCAATTGTCAGTTAAAGCGACAGTGCCGAATCGCAAAAAGGGGCCTGGTCCTTTTGGCTGCAAATTGGTCCGGGGCTTAAGTGGTTAATAAGAAAGTGTGGAGACTTGAAAACCCCCCTCGTATATAAAACTGCTACAGGTGCATCTCAAAAAATTAACATATTATCAAAAAGTACATTTTTTTTTCAGTAATATAAAGTGAAACCTATATTGTATAGATTCATTACAGGAAGAGGGGGATCTCACCGCTCCAGGAACACAAACAGATGGTGAACCTCTCTCTCTCTCGGTTCGGAAGCCGTAGGTGCTGCCAATTGCTAGTAGCAATGAACAGTAACAAACTCTGGACTGCCGCACTCTTTAAAAAAAAAAAAACGCCTTTATTTTAAAAAAATTCACATAAAAAAAACAAAAAACGCAGCAGGCAAAAGAGCTGACGTTTCGCACTAGCAGTAGTGCTTATTCATAGCTGAATAAATTATTCAAAGCTGAATTTTCAAGAGTGCGGCAGTCCAGAGTTTGTTCCTGTTCACAGATTCATTACACACAGTGATATATATTTCAAGCATTTCTTTCTTTTAATTTTGAGGATTATGGCTTATAGCTAGTGAAAACCCAAAATTCAATATCTCAGAAAATTTAAATATAGTGATAAAGGTCAATATTGTAGACTCATGGTGTTACACTCTAATCGTCTAATTGACTCAAAACACCTGTAAAGGTTTCCTGAGCCTTTAAATGGTCTCTCAATCTGGTTCAGTAGGTTACACAATCATGGGGAAGACTGCTGACTTGACAGTTGTTCAGAAGACAGCCATTGACACCTTCCACAAGGAGGGTACCGTCACAAAAGGTTATTGCTAAAGAAGCTGGCTGTTCAGAGTGCTGTATCCAAGCATATTAATGGAAAGTTGAGTGGAAGGAAAAAGTGTGCTAGAAAAAGGTGCACAAGCAACAGGGATAACCACAACCTGGAGTTTGTGAAGCAAAGGCCATTCAAGGTATTTGGGGGACATTCACCAGGAGTGAACTATGGCTGGTGTCAGTGCTTCAAGAGCCATCACACATAGATGTATCCAAGACATGGGTTACAACTGTGGCATTCCTTGTGTCAAGCCACTCCTGAACCAGAGATCACATCAAAAGCATCTTACCTGGGCTAGGGAGAAAAAGCACTGTACTATTGCTCAGTGGTCCAAATTCCTTTTTTATTTTTTTATTTTTTATTTTTTTTGGATGAAAGTTAATTTTGCATTCCATTTGGTCAGTCTGAAGAGGCACAGAATCCAAGTTGCATGAGGTCCAGTGGGAAGTTTCCACAGTCTGTGATGATTAGGAGAGCCATGTCCTCTTCTGGTGTTGGTCCACTGTTTTATCAAGTCCAAAGTCATCGCAGCCCTCTACCAGGAAATTCTAGAGCTCTTCATGCTTCCCTCTGCTGACAAACTTTATGGAGATGCTGATTTCATTTTCCAGCAGGACTTGGCACCTTCCACACTGCTAAAAGTACTAATACCTGGTTTAACGATCATGGTATCACTGTGCTTGATTGGCCAGCAAACTCGCCTGACCTAAACCCCATAGAGAATCTGTGGGGTATTGTCAAGAGGAAGATGAGACACCAGACCCAACAATGCAGGCGAGCTGAAGGTCGCTATCAAAGCAACCTGGGCTTCCAGAACACCTCAGGAGTACTGCAGGCTGATTTCCTCCATGCCACACCGCATTGATGCAGTAATTCATGCAAAAGGTGCCCCGACCAAGTATTGCGCGTATACTATACTGTACACAGACTTTTCAGTAAGCCAACATTTCTGTATTAGAAATCCTTTTATTTTTTTATTGGTCTTATGTAATCTAATTTTTTGAGATACTGAATTTTGGGTTTTCACTAGCTGTAAGCCATAATCATCAAAATTAAAAGAAAGAAATGCTTGAAATATATCACTCCTGTGTTTAACACATCTATATGGGTTTCACTTTTTTTTTTTTTTTATTGAATTACTGAAATAAATTAACTTTTTGATGATATTCTAATTTTTTGAGATGCACCTGTATATGAAGTGTAAAGAAGTCGAAAAACCATGGAATTGCAATTAAGTCCTTCTTTGTCATGAAAATGAACTTTATCCCATAAAAAAACATTTCCACTGCATTTGTGAAGAAGGCTTTAGGGTGCCCTGGGAAAGTCCAGCAAGCGTCAGGACCGTCTCATATAGTTGATTCTGCTGCGGGATCGGGGCACCACCAGTGCAGAGCTTGCTCAGGAATGGCAGCAGCCAGGTGTGAGTACATCTGCATACACAGTCAGGAGAAGACGTTTCGAGGATGGCAGCAAATAAGTCTCTTCTCTCCAGGAAAACCAACAGGGACAGAGTGATATTCTGCAAAAAGTACAGAGATTGGACTGCTGAGGACTGGGGTAAAGTAATTTTCTCTGATGAATCCCCTTTCCAGTTGTTTGGGGCATCAAGAAAAAAACCTTGTCTGGAGAAGAAAAGCTGAGTGCCACCATCAGTCCTGTGTTATGCCAACAGTAACGCATCCTGAGACCATTCATGTGTGGGGTTGCTTCTCAGCCAAGGCAGTGGAGCTCGCTCACAATTTTGCCTAAGAACACAGACATGAATAAAGAAAGGTACAAAAACATCCTCCGAGAGCAACTTCTCCCAACCATCCTTGAATAGTTTGGTGATGAACAATGCCTTTCCCAGCATGATGGAGCACCTTGCCATAAGGCAAAAGTGATCACGAAGTGGCTTGGGGAACAAAACATTGAAATTTGGGGTCCATGGCCAGGAAACTCCCCAGACCTTAATCCCATTGAGAACTTGTGGTCAATCCTCAAGAGGCGGGTGAAAAAAAACCCCAACAAATTCTGCCAAACTCCAAGCATTGATTATGCAAGAATGGACTGCGATCAGTCAGGATGTGGCCCAGAAGTTGACTGACAGCATGCCAGGGCCAATTGCAGAGGTCTTGAAAAAGAAAGGTCAACACTGCAAATATTGACTCTCTGCATAAACTTAATGTAATTGTCAATAAAAGCCTTGTTATACTTCAGTATACCAGAGTAACATCTGACAAAAAGCATCTAAAAACACTGAAGCAACAGACCTTGTGAAAATGAATTTGTCCCATTCTCAATACTTTTGGCAACGGCTGTGTACACACAGTATATATGATATACACCAGTATATACAGTATATCTCTCTGAGGGCTTGTTCATGTGTCCATTGTGTTGTGTTTTTGTGAACAGGGCACATGGAAAACTGTAGATTTCTTCCTGTCTTGTTCACACGTGTGGCAGTGTGCAAAATAAAACCTTTGCACATGTCATTAGAGAACCTATAGGAGAAATTATGAGTTGGACAGTACTATCCTTTTAGTACATATGTACTATACTGTTTTTTTTATTTATTTTTTAGATCTGTACTTTATGCAAAGATTTATTTATTTTTTTTTCTCCTGGTCTACATTTTCACAAAACCGAGTATTTGGCTACATAAGTAGTGCTAACTTTTATACGGTGTAGAGTGGTATAATTATGGATCTTTAAAATAAAAAATAAAAATAATATAGTAATGGTATTTATGCATGGGATGTGATATACGAACAACCACTTTATAGCTGTCTGGGTGCAACAGTGCCCAGACAGCACTTAAAGTGGAAGGTGTGAAATGATTTATGTGGACGCCAGATGATGGCACCTACTTTGTATCGTTTATTAAAACACTTTACATAATTATGCACTTAAAGAGTAAAAAATGCCTTGTTTTTATGACAAAGTTACTGTAAGCAACTTGCTCTGATTGCTCTGTAATGTTGTGCGCGGACTTTGATATTTGTTGTCTTGTGCTGCCCCCTACAGGAGCAGTGATGCTGAAATTCTGGCAAAGGTAAGACTTTTTTTTTTTTTTTTTTTTATTTCTTTACTGTGTTTTGCCAGCTTTTGGAATACATTCTGCCACACTGATCCTTTTAAGTAAATTTTTATTTACTTTCTTTTTTTTTTTTTTTACTTTTTCCTTCATTTCATTTTTTGATTCTAGTTTAATATCCTTATTGTGTGTTTTAATTGTAAGTGCTTTTAGAATGACATTTCTTTACAGGATTCTGCGGTTATGTTCTTTAACGCGTATTTAAATCCGGGAAAAAAAAAAATGAATATATTGCAGTATACCAGTCTTTTGGATGTGGTTACTACATTAGCACTCCCCCCCCCCCCCCCCCCTTGTATTTTCACATGCTGATCCTGCATGTTTCCTGTCCTAGAGTGACAACACACTTTCATTGGACTGTACCTATTGAGAAGCTGCATTGCCATCTTAGGCTACTCTCCTGATTTGGACTACAGCCACCTCCCCCCTCTCCTCATCTTAATATGTAGAGGGTTGTTGCTTTGTAGTTCACAGCAGATAGCTGAGAATGCTGATAACCACAAAAGATTTCAGGTAGGGATGCACCAATATATCGGCCGTGGATACGTACTCGATTTTTGCCTCGATATTATCGCTATTGTGCAATTTTTATAGGTCTTGTTAATTAAAAAGGGTGCATGTTTTTTTTTTTTTTTGTTCTTTTTTCTGCGTTTCCAATACATTTCATTGGGGAGGTGTGTTTTTGGTGCACTTCCCTTTTTTTTTTTTTTTTTTTTCTGACCAAATATGCACCAAAAATGCGGCAAGCAGGATTTTGAACACAGCAACGGACCAGTGTAAAGACCTACAGAGAATTTAAAGGGATGCATTTTTCTTTTTAGCTTTTCTTGAGCTTTTTTTTTTTTTTTTTTTTACGCAAAAGCGCTTCAAAAAGAGTGCCAATGATGGATGAAAAAAAATTCACTTTCATGATCTTGATTAAAAAGTCTAATACAAAAAAAAAATATATATATATATATATATATATATATATATATATATATATATATATATATATATATATATATATATATATATATATATATATACACATATATATATTATGTATATAATATAATTATACATTTTTGATGATGCCCTTGGCCAAAAAAATTACATACCGTATATACTTGAGTATAAGCCGAGTTTTTCAGCACATTTTTTTGTGCTGAAAATGCCCCCCTCGGCTTATACTGGAGTGAAGCACAGAGAATCACATTTTCCGACCCAAATTTGGGGCCCCGTATCTCGGGGTCACTTGGTGATAGGAACACGAAATTTGGATATGTTGTAGTGCTAGTTTCACTGGGTTTACATACCATACCATTTGGGGTTCCTAGCACTGAGTGACCCCGAGATACGGGGCCCCAAAGTCGGTCAACTGTGTCCATCTGCATCTGTCATTTCGGGACCCTTTGGGTCCAGAGACCCCAAATTTTGGCTGCAGCTAGGGGGAATCTAGGAACCCTTAACTACCAAGTTAAGTTTTCCCAGCTTATATTCGGGTCGGCTTATACTTGAGTATATACGGTACTTTTTAAAAAAAAATTTATTTTTTACTGTGTGTGTGTAATGTAATATAAATAAATTATATATATATATATATATATATATATATATATATATATATATATATATATATATATATATATATTAGTGTGTGTGTGTGTATATGTGTGTGTGTGTGTGTGTGTGTATGTGTGTGTATATATATATATATATATATATATATATATATATATATATATATATATATATATATATATATATATATATATATATATATATATATATATATATATATATTATCATTTTTTTTATTTTTTCGGCCAAGTGAATCCTGAATTATTATTTTTTTTTTTTTTTCTCGTGCACCGCTAATTTTCATGGTAGTATTCAAAGTTTTTCATAGATTTCATACAGGATCAACAGGAATTCTTCTGTACAAGCAGAAAATTGGCCTGAAAAATAAAAACTAATAGTCACCACTTCTGAGGACTGATATCCTGCAATATATTAAATTTTTGGTTTAAATATACTTTATTTTATTTTTTATTTTTACTAAACTAAAAATGTCCATATATAAAAATCCATACCCACACTTGAGAGTTCAGGAAAAAAAAAGGGGGTCGAGAGCTGAAGTTGCACTCTGCAGAGCTGGGTGAGGAGAGCTCTGAGAGCTGATTGGAGGGAAGGGACACAGCACACAGGAACAGAGCTAAGGCTGTCAATCAGCTGGCGATCCTCCTATGTCACTGTTTATTTTTTTCTTGGTGTCAGGAAAACTTGTCAGAAGTGATGCATGATGATAGCAAAGGAAGGAAGGAAGCCGCAAACAAAAGTGACACTTGGTGCTCTTAATTGAGAAAAGTACACACTATAGAGGGATGTGCTTTGCTCATACTTCATTGGTTATCCTCATTTTGTGGAGTGCTATTAATCCAGAGCCGGTGTGCCCAGTCATAATGCAACTGACCTTTAGAAAAATTTTATCCAGCATCTTGTTTTTTTTCTTGACAGAAGTTCTAACCCTTTCTTGCTCCATACAAAACGATCTTCAGGGTTCCATACACACTAGCATTTTTTTTATAAGCTCAAAAAAACTGTAAAAAAAAAAATACTGAATAATAGCATTTTTGTACCAGCTTCAAGCAGCATTTTAGTAGCCTTTAGAAGCATTGGCTGTTTTTACAGTACGTGAAGGAAAAAAAACTGTTTGAAAAAAGCTGCTGTTGGCGTTTAGAAGCGTTTTTAGCATTTTTTTTTTTTTTTTCTGCCAGGAAAACGCTCCCAAAAACTCAACAAAAACAGTTTTCTTCCCTGCTCCTAGACGCTGAAGCTCAAAAAGCTAATAGCCTTAGATTGTAAGCTCTAAGGAGCAGGGCCCTCTGATTCCTATTGTATTTGTACTGTCTACCCTCAAGTTGTAAAGCGCTACGTAAACTGTTGGCGCTATATAAATCCTTTATAATAATAATAAAGTAGTGTGCATGGACCTAAGCAAATTGCTTTGTTGGTCACACACCTTGCGTTCCCTCTCCTTACTCCCTTTAAGGATTTAGTACAGGGGTCTCAAAATGGTGGCCCTCCAGCTGTTGCAGAACTACAAATCCCATAATTTCTTTGCCTGTGGGATTCATGTCTGTAACTGTCAGCCTTGCAATGCCTCATGGGACTTGTAGTTCCACAACAGCTGTGGGGCTGCCAGTTTGAGACCCCTGATTTAGTAGGCTGAACAGCCTGGTTTTGTTAAAACATAAGTATGGTTTTGAAAAAAATAAAAAGAATAATAATAAACATTTATACTCACCTAGGTGGGTAGCTTCTATCACCGTTGATCGCTCAGTTCTCAGTCTTCAGAGAGCTGGTGACTGTCAGTCATCGGCGCTGTGCTCTGCCCCTCCTCACTGGGGGGCTGGGCTGGGGAGGGGGCGGTAGCGGCTGGCTCAGCCTCCCAGTGGTTCACTGAGGGGTTAAGCCGGCTGCCAGTCCAGGCATCTGGATAGATCCCGACTGTAAAGTTGTGATCAACCCAAAACCTTGACCAGCCAAGTGACGTCCTGCGACAGCCGGGTTCAGCCCACCTTTGGCACACAGGCTTATAGAATTAACTGCACTGCTGTGATCCCCAGGAGAAGTATAGCCAAAAGAGCTTTGCCTATACTTCTCCTTTAAATCAGAGTTCTGCTAAAAAAAAAAAAAAAATTAAAAGCCGGGAGGAAGTGGGGTACCACCCCCCCCCCCCCAAAAAAAAAATGACATGGGGGTCACCTTCCCTTAAAGCAGAAGTTCCATTTTTGGGATGTATGTATGTGGCCAGATTGAAAGGAACAGAAAAACAAAATTATAACATTAAAGCTAAACTCCAGGAGGCAAACCACTAAATACTTAGATGAAATACGTATTGGAACAGTTTTACCAGCCAACGTACACTATATTGTCAAAAGTATTGGGGCACCTGCCTTTACATGAACTTTAATGGCATCCAAGTCTTAGTCCGTAGGGTTCAATGTTGAGTTGGCCCACCCTTTGCAGCTATAACAGCGTCAACTCTTCTGGGAAGGCCGTCCACAAGGTTTAGGAGTGTGTCTATGGGAATGTTTGACCATTCTTCTAGAAGAGCATTTGTGAGGTCAGGCACTGATGTTGAATGAGAAGACCTGGCTCGCAGTCTCCGCTCTAATTCATCCCAATTCATCCCAAAGGTGTTCTATTGGGTTGAGATCAGGACTCTGTGCAGGCCAGTCAAGTTCCTTCACCCCAAACTCGCTCATCCATGTCTTTTTATGGACCTTGCTTTGTGCACTGGTCCAAATCATTTGGTGGAGGGGGAATTATGTTGTGGGGTTGGGCTTGGCCCCTTAGTTCCAGTGAAGGGAAATCTTAAAGTGGTTGTAAAGGCAGAAGGTTTTTTTTTTTTTTCTTAATGCATTCTATGCATTAAGATAAAAAGCCTGTGTGCAGCAGCCCCCCTAATACTTACCTGACCCCCTCTAGATCCAGAGATTTTGTAGGAATGCCTCGGCTGCCCGGGACTTCCCTCCCCATTGGCTAAGACAGCAGTGTGGCACCATTGGCTCCCACTGCTGTCATAAGAAACACTTGTATAAAAAATATATGTATGTGTGTATAGAGAGAGAGAGAGAGAGAGAGATACAATTTTATAATAAGAAAAATATATATATTTTTTTATTATAAATACAGGACGACGGGTGTCAAAAATCTCTATACAGGCAAAGGGACTTCTACATATATTGTTTTAAATGTTAATAGCAGCTCCCATCAAATGCAAATATGAATTTCAGGCAGAAAAAATAAAACGGTTTATATAGATAGATAGATATACACACACATACATATCTATCTATATCTATGTGTGTGTGTATATATGTATGTGTATATATACCCTGTTTCCCCGAAAATAAGACCTAGCGTGATTGTCGGTGATGGCTGCAATATAAGCCCTACCGCCCAAATAAGCCCTACCCTGTTTCCCCGAAAATAAGCCCTACCCTGAAAATAAGACCTACAATGACTTTAACTAGGGCTTATTTGGGCGGTAGGGCTTATATTACAGCCATCACTAACAATCACGCTAGGTCTTATTTTCGGGGAAACAGGATATATATATATATATATATATATATATATATATATATATAAAACTTTTTTTTTTTTTTTTTCTGCCTGGAATTCATATTTGCATTTGATGGGAGCTGCTATTAACATTTAAAACAATATATGTAGAAGTCCCTTTGCCTGTATAGAGATTTTTGACACCCATCGTCCTGTATTTTGCTGTTCTGTACAAAGTAATAAAAGCTCTCACAGAAAGCAGGTTACAATTTCTCTTTTAAAGACCCTTTAATCTGCCTTGTGCTGTAGATTTTATTGGTTCTTTTTGAGAGAATGGGAAGCACAGTGCCCACTTTGCCATCCTGTGTTTTCTCTACCCGTGGAATAGAGGACATTCCTCTAATTGGATCTCATGGCACAGATAAGATGAGTGCTGGTACGCTGCCCAGTGTAGATTATTGTAATGAATGAATTGTTCTATTAGGATTACTATGAAATGGGTTTTAACAAGTAGAGATTTATCAGGGAACCACAGGGGAGGGGGCGCTTGCTCTAACAATGTCTTCACATGGTACATATTAAAGGAGAGTACACGGCTTTTATTAGGCAACTGTTCAATCTTTGTTTTTATTTTGTATGTATTAAAGAATAATGCTGGGCAACAAGTCTACTTTTTATTGCAATGTTTATAACTCCATTATTTGTTACATCTCTTCTAATTTTAGATTTTCATTAAAGTTACTCTGTCACCAAAAAAGCCCTGCCCTTTAACAAAGCACATTTTACAGCGCCTTGAAAAAGTATTCATACCCCTTGAAATTTTCCACATTTTGTCATGTTACAGCAAAAAACATAAATGTATTTTATTGGGATTTTATGTGCTACCAACACAAAGTGGCACATAACTGTGAACTAGAAGGAAAATGATAAATGGTTTTCAACATTTTTTATTTTTTTTTACAAATATGTGAAAAGTGTGGCGTGCATTTGTATTCAGCCGCCTTTACTCTGATACCCCTAACTAAAATCTAGTGGAACCAATTGCCTTCAGAAGTCGCCTAATTAGTAAATTGAGTCCAACTGTGTGTAATTTAATCTCCGTAAAAATGCAGCTGTTCTGTGAAGCCCTCAGAGGTTTGTTAGAGAACCTTAGTGAACAAACCGCATCATGAAGGCCAAGGGACACACCAGACAGGTCAGGGATAAAGTTTTCCAAAAGTTTAACCCTTTCGCTGCCAGGCCCTGTGCTCCATTTTGTACACTCAATTGACCAGACCATTTTTGCACTTTCCTTTGCTTTTTTATTCTTCACTTATAGCTTTCAAAATTTGTGAAAGGCCCCCAAACTATATATTTTTTGAAAGCACACGATCAGATGAATAAAAAGGTGCTACTGATTTTTTTTTTTTAGACCCCCGCGGTATTTGTGCAAATCTTTATCAAAGCAATATATTTGCAAAAAATACACTAAAACCGTTATTAGCCGATAAAAACAGCAAATTTTACATAATGCCTAATAAATATAAAAGCTTAACCTGTTTTGAGTGGAAATGTTGGTGCCATAACTCATCTAGATATTGATACTGGTCTCTGCTCACATACTTTACTAATAAATAACAAATATTTGTAACATTTAGATTGCGCCTTTTTGCAAAATGGTGAAAATCGAATGCACGCAAAAGTGTAAATATCCGAATTGCTCTAAAAATCTGAAGGTTTTCATTTTTCCCGTACAACTTTCAGAATTTATATAACAATATATTTTCTGAAAGCATATGACCTCTAGAATAAAAAGGTGACACTTATTTTTTAGACGCCCCGTGGTATTTGCACAAATGTTTATCAAACCAATACATTGGCAAAAAATACACGAAAACCATTATTAGCAGATAAAAATACAGCTAATTTTACAAACTTCCTGCTAAATCCTTACGAAATATAAAAGCTTAACCTGTATGGAGTTCACAAATATTTTGTAAATTTTATTTGTGCCTTTTTGCAAAATGGTGAAAATCGAACGTACCCAAAAATTTCTCTCAATCTGGAGGTTTTCATTTTTCACTTACAGCTTTCAGAATTTGAAAAGACCCCTCAAACTAGACATTTTCTAAAAGTACATGACCTGTGGAATAAAAAAAAAAAAATGCTACAGATATTTTGGGCGCTGCAATAATTGCGCAAATGTTCATCAGATCGCTATTTTCACTAAAAATACACTAAAATCCTTAATATTGCACATCAACCTAACTTACAAAATTCCTGCTAAATTAGTACTAAGGCATTGTTCACATGTGGCATACTAAAGTGTACACCCATGGGGGGCCATGTTTACCCGCACAGGTGTTCCATGCATCCCTGTACAGGCAGTCCCATTTATGTCAATTGGGACGCAACGGCTGCACAGGCATAGCTGCTCTTTCCAATCTGACATCCGTGTGGGTACATGACCCCGAACGCAGACAGTGGGGACATGCATGCGGACCTACATTGGTGTAAAATTGGGAGCAACAGCTCTGTTAGTGCAGTTGCTGCATCCTAAATGACATCAAAGGGACGGCCTGCACAGAGATGCACGGAACACCCGTGCATCCCTGTAAAGGAACGCTGTGTATGCCCTGTGTGAACAAGGCCTTAGGCCCTTTCACACAAGCATACAGATTGGGTCAGATTGGGTCTGCCTGTCCATTTTTTAGGCGGGCCCAATCGGACCACCCATTGTTTTCTATGGAGAGATTGATGTAAATAGACATGTGTCCGTTTACACCCACCTGCTTCCGATCCAGTTCAGTCCACTAAAAGCAGACAGATGGACTTGGCAGTGAAAGGGTTAAAGCAGGGATAAGTTATGAAAAACTATCCCAAGCTTTGAACATCTCAGAGCAATGTTCAGTCCATCATCCGAAAATGGAAAGAGTATGGCACAACTACAACCTTACCAAGACATGGCCGTCCACCTAAACTGACAGGCCGGGCAAGGAGAGTATTAATCTGAGAAGCTGCCAAGAGGCCCATGGTAACTCTGGAGGAGATACAGAGATCCACAGCTCAGGTGGGAGAATCTGTCCACAGGACAACTATTAGTCGTGCTCTCCACAAATCTGGCCTTTATGGAAGAGTGGCAAGAAGAAAGCCATACGAAGTCCAGTTTGCAGTATGCGAGAAGCCATGTGGGGGACACAGCAAACATGAAAGAAGATGCTCCGGTCAGATCAGACCAATATTGAACTTTTTGGCCTAAAAGCAAAACTGTATATGTGGCGGAAAACTAACACTGCACATCACCCTGAACACACCATCCCCCCTGTGAAACATGGTGGTGGCAGCATCATGTTGTGGGGATGCTTTTCTTCAGCAGGGACAGGGAAGCTGGTCAGAGTTGATGGGAAGATGGATGGAGTCAAATACAGGGCAATCTTGGAAGAAAACCTTTTAGAGTCTGCAAAAGACTTGAGACTGGGGCGGAGGTTCACCTTCCAGCAGGACGACCCTAAACATACAACGCAATGGTTTAGATCAAAGCATATTCATGTGTTAGAATGGCCCAGTCAGTCCAGACCTAAATCCAATTGAGAATCTGTGGCAAGACTTGAAAATTGTTGTTCACAGACGCTCTCCATCCAATCTGACAGAGCTTGAGCTATTTTGCATCGAAGAATGGGCAAAAATTTCACTCTCCTAGATGTGTAAAGCTGGTAGAGACATCCCCAAAATGACTTGCAGCTGTAATTGCAGTGAACGTTGGTTCTACAAAGTATTGACTCAGGGGGGGCTGAATACATATGTACCCCACACTTTTCACATATTTATTTGTAAAAAATGTTTAAAATCATTTATCATTTTCCTTGCACTTCACAATTATGTGCCACTTTGTGTTGGTCTATCACATAAAATCCCAATAAAATACATTTACGTTTTTGGTTGTAACATGACAAAATGTGGAAAATTTCAAGAGGAATGAATACTTTTTTCAAGGCACTGTACTTGTTTTTTTTCAGCAGCCCATGTCTTAAAATGCAGCTGCTTTACCATTTCCCTGCCTCCAGGTATTTTTGCACTTGGCAATGTGTTGAAAACCTGCTTCCTCGCCGCATGCTCTATTCCCTTTCCCAGTGTTTCAAAACACGGACCTGTCGGAAAGGTAAGTATAGGTGTGCTTCTTTAGAGGCCTGGGTTTATTTAATGGTCACCCTTAAGTGGTTGTATACCTAAGACCTGAAATATGAACAAAGCATATCCCTCTATAGTGTGTGTTTCTCAGTCTAGAGCACCAAGTGTCATTTCTGTCTGCTGCCTTGTTTCTCTATCAGCATGAGTCACTTCTGATGAATTTTCCAAAAGAAAAATGGCGAGCCTGTGACAGCCTCAGCTCTGTCCCTGTGTGATGTGTGAAGGGGGTGTGTGTCCCTTCCCTCCAATCAGCTCCTAGAGTTCTCACTGATGTAACTTCATCTCTCCGCCCCCTGCTTTTCAGAGCTGAAGGATCCCGTGTAAATTCTGCACTTTGGATGGCTGTAGGGGTAATATGGGTTAGATCAGGGGTCTCAAACTGGTGGCCCTCCAGCTGTTGTGGAACTACAAGTCCCATCATGCCTCTGCCTGAGGGAGTCATGCTTGTAACTATCAGCTTTTCAATGCCCCATGGGACTTGTAGTTTCACAACAGCTAGAGGGCCACCAGTTTGAGACCCCTGGGTTAGATAAATGGGTACAACTTTTGTAGGAGGATTTGTGTCATCTCTTGTGTATCACTGGAGGCCAGTCACTTAACGGGGTATATTAAGGGTTTCCAACCACTTTAACTACTTGCCTACTGGGCACTTTCACCCTCTTCCTGCCCAGGCCAATTTTCAGTGCTGTTGCACTTTGAATAACAATTGTGCGGTCATGCAGCACTGTACCGATATGAAGTTGTTTTTTTAGATGGAGCTTTTCTTGGTGTGGTATTTAATCACCACTGGGTTTATTTTTAATTTTTTGATAAATAAACAAGTATTTGTTAGATAATTTTTGTGTTTTTTCTTTTTGTTTTTTTTTCCCCTCCACTCATGTGAGCTGATGAGGCTGCACTGATGGGCACTGTTTACATGTGACCAGCTGTGATTGGCCCTTTACCTGATCTATGATCTGTGTCCAAAGCACACAGTCGTCAGAGTGCGCCCGATGTGCATCCCAAGGGGTGTGCAGGAGGGAAGGACGTCTATGGATATCCTCCCAGTACTGGAGGCCCGTGCTGTAGCCATCTTTTGTCTTTTGGAAACCGGTGTCGGCCGGCGAGGTGCATTATAGAAAATGTCAGCCAGAGAGGTGCATTGTAGGGAACCAATGTCAGCAAGTAGAGGGTGCATTGTGGTCCAATGTCAGCTGACAAGGTTCATTGCAGGGAATGAATGTCAACCAGCGAAGTGCATCGTTGGAAACTGATGTCAGCAAGATGTAAAGTGTAAGACTGATATCAGCCAATGAGGTGTGTTGTGGGGAACTGATATCAGCCAGAGAATGCATAGTTGGGAATTAATGTTAGCAAGTGAAGTACATGTGGGAATCTGATGTCACCAAGTTAAAGAAAACGTAGGGCTTGCGTGGTTCAGACTGATGAATCTATCAGTGCAGAACATCACCAGACCACATGACTGATGCTTAATAATGGTTCAGGTTGTGGAAGCGGTCGCTTTCCAAAATTGTTTCCATTTTAGGCAGTTTTAGGTTGCTTCAAATAATATATTGTTCTTTTGTCTATTTTATTTAATTTTACGGCCGACTTTTATTTTGGGTATAGGTTTACATTGATTTACCGTCCTACATAGGCAGTGCAAAGAGCAGGCCCCATACGCACAAGGCATTTGCTAACCTCTTCTAAACGCCTTTGCCTTTTTGCCAGCTGCGTTTTGGCAGAAAAAAATAGAACGCTTGATGCATCAAGTGCTTGGGTTCTAATTAATTTCATTGGCCAGAATTCTGATGCCCCTAGTATTAATGCACGTTTAGATTTGTTTATGTGGGTCTAGTGGTTTTTCTACCTGCCGCGCTGGCAATGGCTTTTTTTTCCCTCTGCCTCTAAATGCCTATGTGTACATGGACACACAGGCTAACATAAAAAATGCCAGACACCCCTAAAAGCAACGTTAAAAATGTTGTGTGTGCACGAGCCATTCAAAGTTCGGTAACTTATGGTGGCCGCAATTTTGAGAGCCCAACTACTGTAATGTGCCTCCAACTGCAATGTGTTCATCGCTTCTCCTTGCATTGCCATGTTAAATATTATTATACAGGATTTATATAGCGCCAACAGTTTTATGCAGCGCTTTACAATATAAAAGGGAGACAATACAGTTTTATAATACAATAAAATACAATAAGATTAAGAGAGCCCTGCTCAGAAGAGCTTACAATCTAATAGGGTGGGGCAGGTGGTACAAAAGGTTGTAACTGTGGGGAATGAGCTGATGGAAGTAGTAAGATTAGTTTTCAGGGATTACCTGAAGGTAGCAAGAGTAGGGGATAGCCGGACCGGTGGAGGTAGCGAGTTCCAGAGGATGGGAGAGGCTCTGGAGAAATAAGCTGAAGATGATTAATCCATGTGCTGCTTTTTATCTTCTGGTTCTACTTTGCGATGCCGCTGCTAAGCCGATACTTGGTGCATTGCTGTCAATGCCGGTTTCGGTGATATATATATTTTTTTAATAGCACGTGGCGATTTTGAGCTCCAAGGCATTCCTGTTTTCTCATCACCCTGGGACACGACAGCGTTAACAGGTTTAGTTGGCCAGAAAATGATGCTCTTTGTATGCCGTTTTGTGTCTCGATCTGTTTTCTTTATTTTCCTCTGTCGTAAATTACTATGATGTGGCACATGGAATAATACGTCCGTGAAGAGATGCTTTATTATTTGGAGAATTCAATTTCGGTGGCCATTTGTCATTGTGTATCTGTGTGTTTTTATATTTCTCCTCTCCTCACTTGGCTGCGATGGGTCATTATTCTGTCTCCACAGATAACAAAGCTCTTGTACCAGGATGGCTCCAGCCTCCAAAAACCTTCGCGTGAAACTGGTAGCGTTTCAATTTCTCTGATTGTAACGTATCTGTAAATCTGTTCTCGTGTGTAATGGTGGTAGGCGGCGGGGATTACCACTGTAAACTGTGATTGCTACTTTTTTTCAAAGAAAGTCAGCGCAAAGTAAGATAATACTTTTACGGTCAGATGGTTGATTGTTTTGCATATTTCACATGCAGATTCTATGCAATTTACTCATGATTATGGTAAATACATGTACATGATATATATAAAGAACATATTAGTTTACAGTTGTAATCTTTGCTGGCAAACCACAAGATTGTTTTCCTTTTAAAGCATTTTACCTTTTTTATTCACTTCTGTTATTTTGTCACCTGTTGTGTTTCAGCAGGCGGGTAAAGCTGGCCATACACTTGTAAAATTTTGAAATTTTTCATTTTAAGAACGTTTGTTAAATTTTCTAATTGTTGGTGGGAACAAATTGACGTTTGTATCAACTCCAATGAGGAGTCAACATTGAATGCGGTTTTCGTTCGGGAAATTACATTCATCACAAAATCAAATGACACAGCAAACAAAATTTTGATGACATTTTGAACCTTCGAACAACATTCGACAGGTCAATGTACTGAGAAGTTTTGCGCAAATGTGTTCTAAAATCAACAGGTGTGCGGCCAGCTTTAGTGTTGTCAGCCATAGTAAACAATCGCAGTTAAAGGGGGAAATTTATTGGGTGGCCAAACTTTGCTTGTTATGTTTATTTTTAATTTATTTTCTTAATTTTCTTATTGCCAATTATAGATGGTTTCTTTTTTTTTTTGTTGAATAAGCAAACCCTTAAGTATTTGATATTAAAGTGGATTTCCAGGTTTCCTTTCACTTTAAATAGTTAATTTGGAGCTGGTCCAAACGAACTATTTCCTTCACTTAGGCTGCATTCACACTACAGTGTTTTGAATTGCGGGCAGATTTGAAAGCGCCGATGTGTGAATGACAAATCGCGGGACTCGCATTTGAGATGCCATTCATTTGAATGAAACCTCAAGTCGTGGCGCGGGTCTGCCACAATAAATCGAGCTGCAATCGTGGCAACACGTATCGCGCGAAGCATGTCACCCCAAAAGTACCTCCTGAACTTTTTTTGGGCGACATGCTTCCCACGATGCGTGTTGCGATTACAGCGCTATTTATCGTGGCAGACACGCTCAGCGATTTGAGGTGTCATTCAAATGAATGGAATCTCAAATGAGAGTCGCGCGATTTGTCATTTACACATCGGCTTTTTAAAAATGCGGGCAGATTTGCGGCAAGTCTGCCCACGATTCAAAACACAATTCAAAAGTGTGAATGCAGCCTTAGTGCTGCAGTGTATCTAAGCAGTGCATGCACTGCATGTAACTTCTACTACATGCAGTACAATGTGCTAGGTTCCTGCTGTGAGCTAGAGCAGTGTTTCTCAACTCCAGTCCTCAAGGCACCCCAAAAGGTCATGTTGTCAGGATTTCCATTATTTTGCACAGTTAATTTGATCAGTTTCACTGCCTTAGTTATTACCACAGCTGTTTCATCTGAGGGAAATCTTGAAAACATGACCTGTTGGGGCGCCTTGAGGACTGGAGTTGAGAAACACTGAGCCAGAGACTTCCCTTCTCACACCCGAAACAATGCAGTGTCGGTCTGAGCACCGCTTAGCCATTCATATGCAGCTTTGTGTTCTGTGAATGAATACAAAGCTTCCTCTGATTGGCTGAGGCAGAGAGCGTGAGGCCATCAGCTCACCCCTCTGCCAATCAAAGGATGCTTTGTATTCATTCACAGATTACAAAGCTGCCTATGAATGGCTGAGCACCACTCAGACTTATTCTGCATTGTTCCAGGTGGGGGATGGGAAGTCTTTATTGACTTGAGTATAAGCCTAGGGTGAGAAATGCGCAGCTACTGTAAGTGGGAAATAGGGTCAGCAATGCCCATTTGCAGCCTCACTGTGCCCATTTGCAGCCATAGGTTTCCCGAACTTCAAACTCGGTAGTGAAGGGTTCCTAGATGCCCCCTAGCTGCAGGTCTCTGAACCCAAAGGGTCCCGAAATGACATTGCTGCAGATGGACACAGTTGACCGATTTCGGGGCCCCGTATCTGGGGGCCACTTGGTCCTAGGAGCCCCAAATTTGGTGTGCAATCCCAGTGGAACTAGCACTACAACATATGATGGGGTTCCTAGCACCAAGTGGCCCTGTATCTCCCCAAAGTCAGTTCGGAAAATGTCAAGCACTTTTCTGCAGTAGAGAATGACATTTTCCGAACCGACTTTGCGGCCCTGTATCTCCAAAGTAACCCCTGCTTGGATATGTTGTAGTGCTGGCTCCACTGGGTCCAAATTTGGGGTTCCTAGGACCAAGTGGCCCCTAGATATGGGGCCCCAAAGTCGGTTTGGAAAATGTCATTCTCTGATGCAGAAAAGTGCTTGACTCCACTATAAGCCGAGGGGGACATTTTCAGCACAAAAAAATGTGCTGAAAAACTCGGCTTATACTCGAGTATATACGGTAATCATTTTTAGCAGGGGTTTCCTGATACCAGAACGTGTGTTTTTTCACGGGTTCCTCTGTGTTGAAAAGGTTGAGAAAGGCTGGTCTAATAGACAGTCAGATCACAGCATGAAAAACAAAGGGATTTGGAGATGGTTGAAAGCAATAAAATACTTTTTTGAGTTAAGACTACACGCATGTATAGAATTACTTCTTTTTAAAACCAGAGTTTAGTCTCACTTCAAAGAAAGCGGTCGAGAGAAATGTGTTTTTAGCTTCCCCCTAAAAGGAAAAAGTACTTTATTTTCTATTAGACTGGAGTGTTTCTTAAGGCCCCTTTCACACTGGGGCGGTGAGCCGCGGTGACGGTAAAGCAGCGCTATATTTAGCGCTGCTTTACCGTCGTTTTCACCGCGGTTTTCGGCCGCTCGCGGTGCGGTTTTAACCCCCGCGAGCGGCCGAAAAGGGGTTAAACACCCCCCGCAGAGCGCCGCCGTATCGGCGCTTTGCGGCGGTATTGCCGCGGTTTCACCGCGGTGTCCCATTCTATTCAATGGGAAGGAGCGGTATAGGAGCGGTGAACACACCGCTCCAAAGATGCTGCTAGCAGGACTTTTTTTGTCATCCTGCTAGCGCACCGCTCCAGTGTGAAAGGATTTTTTCATGCGGTGAACAGGCGCTATTTTTAGCGCTGCACCGCATGAAAAACGCCCCGGTGTGAAAGGGGCCTTAAGGCTGAACTCCAGACAGATATAAAAACACAAGTGAGCGCAGCTGGGTATCATTAGGTCAATAAAGTGAAACTGAAGGCAAAACAGGAAGTGAGAGAAAATATCTTCAGAGTGACGGAATCCATGGTTGTCACCAGAACTAGTGCCCTTATTTTGAAGATTTCCTCTTGATCCCCCTCTGTTCCTGTTCTAGGTACAACCCAACATTTGGGATTTTTTTAAATTTCACTCTCGGTGATGACAGTAAACGGGACAAATGGAGAGGGTGGCACAGATGGCAATAAATCCTGTGAAGTGTTCAAATCCCCCTCCACTCTTTCCAAAAAAAAAAAAAAGTTTTTGCTGTGTTTGTTTTTTTTCTTTTTAGGCTGGGTCCACATTTGTGCGGCTGCGGTTTCCAGCCCAGGGTCCGGTGCATTTCTGTTCACCTGTTCAAGTGCAATTCAGGTCCGAATTTTTGCCAGAATTCGCACCTGGACCCAAAAACGCACAGGACCTTTTTGGAAACCGCACTGAGGCTGCCCCGGACATGTGTGAACCGGCTCCATTGAGAGCCAGTCACACTCACACATATATATATATATATATAATACGTTTTAAATTCAAACTGTTCAAAGTAATTTTTTTTCCACAGTAGCGTGTCATTCCCTCCACCTCCGGTCTAACTAATCCCTCTCACCTTATGGCATGGACCCCTGGGCAAACAGGTGGTCATGCAAGCGGGTATCAAAAGGGTTAACACGGACCATAAACTTCTCTCACGTCTCCTTAGATCTCAGCAAGGACGTCAGGTCATGGGTAGAAAGAAAAGATCTAAGTGCTCCCCGCTTAAGTATAAGATTACATTTTTGCGTTCAAACCCAAACTACTCACATAAAGATGATAAAAACACACCATATTAAGCTGACAATCGTGTTGGTTCCAGCGGGTGACGTCATGCGTAGCTCCTCCCCCGTACGCGTTGCGTTCAATCAGAACTTCAACGTCACCGGACTCCTCCCCCCTGGTTCTTTGTTGGAAGACGGAGGCACTTGGAGAAGAGGGGAGGAGTCTGGTGATGTCGATGTCCGTGACGTCACCGGATCTCTGACGGAACTCCCTGAAGACTCGGAAGCCGTTGGAGAGGTGAAAAAAAATTGATCGAAAAAATTAACGATTAATTGAGGAATTAATCTTTAATTTCCACAGCCCTAATTTATATATATCTCTATCTATGTGTCTGTGTGTGTGTATGTGTGTGTGTGTATATATATATATATATATATATATATATATATATATATATATATATATATATATATATATATATGTATGTATATATGTATGTATATATATATATATATATATATATATATATATATATATATATATATATATATATATATATATATATATATATATATATATGTATACACACACACATTCAGTATAAATATTTTATATATAGATTTATTCTTTTTTTTTTTTTAAATGAACTCCAGGAACATATAAAATAATATCATATATTTAAATACATTAATATATATATATATATATATATATATATATACACACACACACACACACACACACACACACACACACACACACACACACACACAGTGTGTGTATATATATATATATATATATATATATATATATATATAATGTATTTAAATATATGATGACATTATTTTATATGTTCCTGGAGTTCATTTAAAAAACAAAAAAAAAAAAGATTAAATAAATCTATATATAAAATATTTATACTGAATGGTGTTATTAGTCAGGTAATAATATAGATATACATCTCTAACACCTATATCTCCTGGGATTCTGCTTTGTTTGCATAGCTCTCCTACAGCGCAGGGAGAAGGGGGGGACGGAGCCAGATTGAAGTAAGACTGGTAGTGAAAAGCTGTCAGTGGCTCTGAAAATAATTAGCATTCCTTTCACTCACCAGTTAGATATGTGCTCCCAAACCACATAATCTCTATGCCTCAGTGATCATTGTTGCCATTCCAGCCTCTCATCAGGGTGACATCTCACACCAAAATGATTTCTTATAAATTAATCTTGATGACATGACAGTCCCAGTAATTTCACTAGAACGCTTTCTCTCTCTTCTTCTTTATATTTTTTTATTTTTTTTTTCCTTCTTCCTTCGACAGAATCTGTTGGCTATTTTCTGTACGGCTTGATTGGCAGCCTGAGTGACTCAGATGTACAAGCCAGAGAAGAACATCTGAAACAATACTTCCATCAGCTTAAGGAGATGGTACCATTTTCAGTTTTTTTTTTCCCCCTCTATAATGTCTGTCCTGTCTGACATGTATCTATTAGATTTTTAAATTGCTGCTTTTAAGTCGAACCCAACCACTTCTCAATGTCATGGCGGGAGCTGGAGACTTAAATTATGTTGGAGATAATTTGTGTTAGACAGATTTCATTTAGTCTGTGTTTTAAAACTAATATATATCTTTTTTTTTTTTTTTGCTTCTTTATGGAACAGGGCGTCAAAATCGACTTGCGAAAGGCCGAACAAATGATTCAGTTGTTGGAAGCTCGTAATGTTCCTCTGTTAACTAAGGTCTGTGCTTTTTTTTTTTTTTTCCCTTGCTTTTATTCTTTTAATTAAAGGGTAACTCCACTTTTGTGGGGAAAAAATATCAAATAAAGGAAAAATAATATAGCGTATACAATTGTGACACAAGTCCTATTGTAATTGAATCTTATTAATAACGACATTTCCTTTTCAATCTGCAGCGCTCTAATTTTCTGTAAAATGCAATGCAATATGGCTGCCTGGAGGTATTCTGTACACAGCTTTTGTGCTTTTATGATTGGCTCACCAGAAGTCTGACCTGAGATACAAATCAGATTTCAGGCATCCCCTGCAACAACAATCTCATTTTTGGTGAGATACGTCCAATAGAAAATCACGTTTAAAGGGATGCAGACCCTGCAATTTCCTCATTAGAGCTTTGCAAGTGCACAGCTTATTGATAATTAGGAAACCACTCCAATTACCGTATATACTCGTGTATAAGCCAAGTTTTTCAGCAAACATGCCCCCCTCGGCTTTATACTCGAGCCAATCACTTTTCTGCAGCAGAAAATGACATTTTCCGACCCAACTTTGGGGACCCGGGGCCACTTGGTGCTAGGAACCCCAAATTTGGTATTCAAACCCAGTGGAACTAGCACTACAACATATGGGGTTCCTAGTCCACCAAGTGACCCCGAGATACAGGGCCCCAAAGTCGGTCAACTGTGTCCATCTGCAGCAATGTCATTTCGGGACCCTTTGGGTCCAGAGACCCCACATTTTGGCTGCAGCTAGGGGGCATTTAGAAACCCTTAACTACAGAGTTTGCAAATGGGCATTGTTGAACCTTTTTTCCACTTGCAGTAGCTGCGCATTTCTCACCCTAGGCTTTTACTCGAGTCAATACGTTTTCCCAGTTTGTGGTAAAATTAGGTGCCTCGGCTTATATTCGGGTCTGCTTATACTCGAGTATATACGGTAGTCTCACTTTCCCACATGGACACAGAAAAACACACATGGATTTCTTCAGAATAACAAATGGTAGGAATCTGCAACAAAGTTTGTTAAAATCCCTGCAATGTGCATAGATCATCCAGAGGGGAAACATTTTTTTTTTTTTCCTCAACAAAAGTGGAGTTACTCTTTAAGGCTCAGTACACACTGCAGCAATGCGGGAACCATGCGAATCCACTGCGGGTTCCCGCTTCGTTTGTCTCCCGGCGGCAGTTCACACTGCCCTATGCGAACTGCTGGGGGTGTCAATTAAAAGTTAATCCCCCCCCAAATCAGTTTGCATATCAGTGAGATCTGCAAGTTCGGACAGGGATCGGATGGCATGGGTTTGAACACCCTCCAGCGCGGTCGTCATCCTCCCTGGAGCTCCGGTCTGTGGGCGGAGCCTCAGTTATTAATCCTGTATTGTATATAGTGCGGGAGAGAGGATGCGACCCCCCCCCCCCCCCCCAGGCCAAAATGCTGTACAAGGAGGCCTGCTGGATAAAGCTGGCTGTATACTAGTTGAATTTCGTTCAACATTTTTCATTGTAAGAACATGCGCGTTTCTATTTATATTTATCTATTTATATTTTTCATGCAAATTTTTGTTTGAATTTCTGCTACTGCTTAAAAGGATTGTAAACCCTCATGTTTTTTTCACCTTAATGCACGCCGGAGACGCGCTCTTCCCCTCTACCCATTGTCTCGGCTCTTGATTGGATAGATTGATAGCGCAGCCATTGGCTCCCGCTGCTGTCAATCAAATCCAATGACGTGGGCGCCGGGGGGCAGGGCCAAGTCCGGCATTCTGTGTCTACAGACGCGAATGCTGGACTCGGGAACGCGCCTGCAAGGTAAGCCCCCTAGAGAGCACTTCTCCTAGGGGGTTATACGATGCGGGGAGGAGCTACCGGCACCGCCGGGGATCCCAGAAGTCGAGGATCGGGGCCACTCTGTGCAAAACAAACTGCACAGTGGAGGTAAGTATGACATGTTTGCTTAAATAAAAAAAAAACAAGCTTTACAATCACTTTAAAGCAGAACTTCACTCTCTCAATCAACGTTGACTACTCTTAATCACTATGCTGATGGCATTAGTAATTACTGTAGATAGGAAAGTATATTGTATTTATTTGTTTGAACCTTTTCTTCTACAGTTACTTTCTGGTTTCCATACCTAGGCAAATTATGTCATACATCCAGGGTTGCCAACCGCCAGTAAATTTACTGACAGTTTGTAAAAATCATAGATTTTTTTTACAACTGCCAGTAAATATCAGGGGCTGATAATTTCATGCTGTGTTGACTTTTTAAGTGTAAATCAAGCAAATTACTTTGTTATCGGTATTGTCAGTGTTTTTATATCATGTTTATACTGTTCAAATATTCACTGTGTTAGTTTTCAATAGGGGGTTCTGTAATTTCTCAGGTTGCCAGTAAGAAATGTGCTCCGTCAGTAAGTTTTCCATGATTTGTCAGTAAACAATGTTGCGGGAGGTTGGCAGCCCTGCATACATCCCAGGAGTCTTTGGGGGGGGGGGGGGGGGCTTCTCAGCTAAGCACATCCTCTTGCTTTTAAGCCTGAGCTAAGGGCACATGGATTCCAGGAAGTATATGCCACATGAATCATCTGCCCTTACTCATGATGGCTACAGACAGAAATACTAGGGGATGTTTTTCAAAGTGATTTTTCAACAAAATAAAACATGGAGACGTGTATGGATGGGGGAGCTTGCTTTGAATATTAAAAATGAATTTAAATAGTGTTTTTGGTGCTCAGATGCAGTGAAGATCCCCTTTAATTCTCTTTATCTGTGCATCCCTAGACATAATGAGCATTTATTCCTTCAACGATTTATTTTTGTCATTATCCTGAAATTCAGCTTGAAATACATTGTTAAAATCTTGGGGATATATTTATAAAGTGATGAATAATTTTCATCAAACATTTACTGCACGGGAATCAATCGCTGTCATTTAAATTTGCTGCTAAAGTTTGATGAAAGTTCCATTCACTGCTGTGTAAAAATCCCCCTGTGTCATTTGTGTTGGAATCCTCAAGATGCATGCTGCTACTTTCTGACTCTTGATTTACATTTTGGCTTCAGGGTGTTGGCAGGGGGGGGCAACCTATACTAAAGGTGAGCATTCGAGAGGGAAGTGACAGCGGAATAGCCGTGCTTGGCCAAACTACTAAAAGGATGCACGTTTTTCTTGCAGTGATGGAGATGAGGAGTCAGTCCACTGGTAGAAGTGAAAGGGGGGGGGGAGGAGGCTTCATCTCTCTCCAATGTCCCACTGGTGGACTTGCTTCCTATCCTCAAATTGTGCCTCCTTTGCTGGGTTCTGATATTCTTCAATGAACGTTTGTGGTTGGGAGTGTTTCACCCAGAAATCGCATTCTCCCACATGTGCTTGCATAGCAGATATGCACTGCATTTTCACAGTACTGTGGAGGGTACTGTGGCTGTTGTGCCCATTGACAGCTTTTTAAACCATGCCTCCATGATACTCTTGAATAGAACATGACCAAAATATTTCTGGGCCAAAGTTGTTTTAACTGAAACTTTGGCCCAGATTTTGCAGATGTATCCATAAGATATCACATGCAAGTTTTGAATTTGATTTAAACTCCTAAATATGTTTTATATACATGCTATAGAAAATGGACAAATTCTTTTATCAGAGGGGTTTATTACAGATATTCATCCAAATCTGAGATTTTCCTGATTCAGTCAGTACTACCCTGTTTCCCCGAAAATAAGACCTAGCGTGATTGTCGGTGATGGCTGCAATATAAGCCCTACCCCCCAAATAAGCCCTACCCTGTTTCCCCGAAAATAAGCCCTACCCTGAAAACAAGGCCTACAACGACTTTAACTAGGGCTTATTTGGTGGGTAGGGCTTATATTGCAGCCAACACCGACAATCACGCTAGGTCTTATTTTCGGGGAAACAGGGTAGGTATAGTTGGTAGACATGTGCAATTCGTTTCGTTTTTTTAGTTTTTCGGTTTTTTTCGTTATTTTTCGTTATTTTCGTTCGTTTTCGCACGAATGAACGAATCGTTCGAATCGTACGAATCCGATTAACGAATCATTCGAATCGAACGAATCCGAAAAACAACGAAAATCCGAAAAAAACAAATTAGAAACAACGAGTGTACTAATGAAGAAAATCCGAAAAACTAAAACGAACGAAAAAATTCGTACATTCGTAACTTTTTTGTTGAATTGGTAATTTTCCGTGTCCCTTACAATGGTGCTGCTAAACGTGCTTCGAATGGATTGAACAAAAAAATTCGTACATTCGTAACTTTTTTTTTTTTTCGATCCGTAACTTTTTTTTTTTCAATTCGTAACTTTTTTTTTTCAATTCGTAACTTTTTTTTTTTCAATTCGTAACTTTTTTTTTTTTCAATTCGTAACTTTTTTTTTCAATTCGTAACTTTTTTTTTCAATTCGTAACTTTTTTTTTCAATTCGTAACTTTTTTTTTCAATTCGTAACTTTTTTTTTTTTTTTCGATTTGTAATTTTCCGTGTCTCTATTGAACAAAAAAATTCGTAATTCGTAACTTTTTTTTCGATTCGTAACTTTTTTTTTCGATTCGTAAATTATTAAAATGTAATAGCATACACATTACATCAAATTATGAATTATGCTCCGATTACGAATGTACGAATAAATACGAATGCGTCAGAAAATTAAACTTACGAAAAAACGAATCAACGAAAAAATAACTCTTACGAATGTACGAATCGTTACGAATACGAACACCGACGACTTACGAATGTACGAATTGTTACAAATCGACGGAAACGAAAAAAACAAAACAAAAAAAAACAAATTTTTTCCGGAAACGAAAAAAACGAAATGAAAATAAACAAATTTTTTTGTTGTGCACATGTGTAATAGTTGGAGCTGGATGAGAGTTGAAAATAGATGGGTGTTAAAACATTTATTTATTTTTTACTTGGGCTGATTTTATGGTCATGCTATTATTTTATTAAATGAGTGTTTTACATTTTTTTTTCTTTTTTATAGAGTATCAAGGAATTGGCGTCTCCACAACCAGTTGTGCGTGAGGTAGGTAGTGTGCACCACTTTACCAAGCAGTCTTTTAATCCCTTTTTAAAATGATCCTTCGTTATGAAGCCATGCTGGCTAAGAGAAGTAATAAAGCTTACCCCTCCTGCTATCCTCATCACTGAGCTCTGCTGTCTTTCTGAGATAACGTTTCTAAAGAGTCATCCAGCTGAGTTGCCTTTCTGGTCCCCCTGCTGCATGTTGTAGTTTATTCCACTAGCCCTTGTCACTACTGTGTCCTTTTAATGACATGGGGGTTTGTGGAGGAAACCATTGTTTGCAGCAGGGGAAGCAGGCATTTAAAACTTTTGGAAATGGGAGATGCAAAAGTTTTGTTTTACTTATGTTTGAAACTGTGGTGTTTGATGGTACAGGAGGACTAAGTTTTGCTTTTCTTTATAGGCTGGACTTTAATTTACACTTCTTAGATAGTAACAGTTGCTTTAAAGTTTATCAAGCACATTGCAGTCTGATTGTGCAATCCCTGTGCTAACTGTGTAGTGGAAGGTCCTGCTTTAACATTACAGTCAGGAGGCTCCTGCGTAATATAGTATATCCTCCAATATTTTAAAATGTACTAACCGATTGTAACATGTATACTGCATCATCTCACTAAAGAGGATCTGTGTAATCACTGGGCACATCCAGACAAAGTGTTTGTGCCTCCTAAGCAGTTTGTGCAACGGTATTTGGAAGAAAGCTTTAATAAAAAGTGGACGGTCCCTGCTGTGGACCAAGCTGCAACCCATTTAAATAAGATGCTCACCGTTCCCTTGGATTATAGATGGGTTTTTACCCACCTCAATACCGGGCATTTTCACCCCCTTCCTGCCTAAGCCATTTTTCAGCTTTCAGCGCTGTCACTCTTTGAATGACAATTGCGCGGTCATACAACACTGTACCCAGATGAAATTGTTATTTTGTCCCCACAAATAGAGCTTTCTTTTGGTGGCATTTGATCACCTCTGCGATTTTTTTATTTATTTTTTATTTTTTTTTTGCACTATAAACAAAAGAAGAGTAACAAAAAAAAAAATTTTTTTTGCTATACTAAATATCCCCAAAAAATATATATAAAAAAAAAAACATTTTTTATCCTCAGTTTAGGCCGATATGTATTATTCATAATTTTGGTAAAAAAAAATCGCAATAAGCGTATATTGATTGGTTTGCACAAGTTATAGCCCCTACAAAATAGAGGATAGATTTATAGCATTTTATTTATTTTATTTTTTTAACTAGTAATGGCGGCAATCTGTGATTTTTATCGTGACTGCGATATTGTGGCGGACATATCGGACATTTTTGACATATTTTTGGGACCATTCACATTTATACAGCGATTCCGTGCTATAAAAATGCATTGATTACTGTATAAATGTGACTGGCAGGGAAGGGGTTAACAGTAGGGGGCGCTGAAGGAGTTAATATGTTCCCTGGGAGTGATTCTAACTGTAGGGGGAGGGGATTCACAAGGGTAGGAGACCAATCAGTGTTTCTCTGTACTGAGAACACACCATCGGTCTCCTCTTCTCTGACAGAACCGTGGATCTGTGTGTTTACATACACAGATCCAAGGTCCTGCTGTGTTACTGGGAAATTGCGGGTGCCCGGCGGACATCGCAGATGCCGGGCACGCGCATCGGGTGCCCAGTGACACGGTGGGCGCACGCGTGCTCCCTGGAGGGCCGAAGGGGAGGGCGTCACATGACGCACTCCCGCCACGAGAGTTGCGCCGCCTGGCCGCCAATTGACAGCCGGCAGTCGCAAAGCAGTTAAGAATCTATTGGACAAAAAGTTTAAATCCTTTTTTTTTTTCCAGCCATGCAACCTACCATTGCTTTTGTAGGGGTTTGTCAAGCTTTGCCGGATTGAGTGAAGCATTTACCAAAACAATTTGGAGCCCTGAAATCTGGTTTATCAGCTAGACACCAGTTGGCGCTCTTTCCAAAAGCCTTACGACTCTGTGCAGATGGGTTGGGAGACTGCCTCCTTGGGACTCATGTCAATTTGTTAGGCAAGTGTTGTGGCTTAAATGCTGGTCGGCTGAGCTCTCTTGCAAGAAACCGTTGGAATGCATGCCTTTTGGGGGGTGAGCGCCACTTAGCAATGCCTCGAATATGTTTATCCAAAAGATTATTGGAGGAAAGTTTACTCTTCCCACCTCTGAAAAAGCCTGTAGAGAAACAGTTTACCTCTGGGGCCAGAAAGGTTTCCTCTTTCTTCCATACCTCAGGAGCTAAGCAGAAATTTTCCCTTCAGAAACAAAATTTTGACTTACAAGTCTGCCAATTTGGGTACCAAATCCTCCTCCCAGTAAAGAGACACTGCCACCATTAGCCCCACTCCCAAGTGGGAGACATCTGGTGTCCCTCTCGACTATATGGACCTGAGATGTCTGACATTTGGGTCAAAAATATTGATCAAAATGTACAAACTGGAGTTTCACGATTTGCCTCCTCCATGCTTTATGGCAGGGATTTGCAATTAGCGGACCTCCAGATGTTGCAGAACTACATTTCCCATGAGACATAGCAAGACTCTGACAGCCACAAGCATGACACCCAGAGGCAGAGGCATGATGGGACTTGTAGTTTTGCAACAGCTGGAGGTCCGCTAATTGCATATCCCTGTTTTATGCTGTCAAATATGCCTAAAGCCTTCAACAAAAGAACAGGCCCTCCTTGTACTTGCTGTGCTCTGAAGGGTTTGACTCTGTTATAGAACAAGAAAGGTATTGCAGACATTATTCCTACCTTTTTATAGTGCCAAGCCAAATGGCATGGTTCATCCCACTCTGGACTTAAACTGGCTGAACAAGTTTCTACATAGACAAATATTCTGTACAGATCTGCCAGGTCATCTGTTTCTCCATCTGACCTTTGTAGACTTCAAGGTTGTTTATCGCCACATCCACGTTTGCAGCCTCATCAGTGCTATCTGCGCTTTAAGTTTGGGAGAAGCATTAACCACGGCACCAAGAGCCCTAATGAAGGTTCTGGCCCCTGCATTTAACTGTTCTTGAGTGGATTTATTGTTATTTATTGTTATATATGCTGTTATTGATTGGATTTACATACTATACTTTAAAGCAGATTTTCTCATGAAAGAACACATTTTTTTTTATTTAGCAGCACAGTCTATGTACAAAACAATGACCACCTTGCTGTTTTTCTACACCTGTTAAAAAAAATAAAAATAAAAAAATAAAAAGATTTTGAGATGGTTGTGTAAACTTTTATATATATATATATATATTTTTTTTTTTTTTTTTAGGCTGAAAGTATTTCTAACCTGGAAGAAAAATTGGAGAATTTGAAAGCCAGAGACCTTCCTCATGGGCAAACCTTAATGAATCTACTTAATGCGTTAGTTGAAGTAGAGGTAATGCAGCCTGTTCACATTGTTGTAGGGTTCCCATAAATTATTATTTTTTTATTATTATGCATCTTTTATTTGTTTTCAGTCCTTGTATAAGGCCCCTTTCACACTTCTTTGGTGCGGTTTTCCCACAATGCAGGTGCAGCGTGTAGTGTACCTTCACTTTTTTCATTTTGGGTTACCTGCATTTTTTCCGCTATACTATTAGACCACTGATGCAGAATGCAGGACTTTTAGTGCACTTTCAGAAAATGCACCAAAAATACCCGATCTAACAGAAGTCTATAGGAAAGCATTGGTAAACATGAAAACCATGGTTACACTGTGCTGCACCACTCTGTAAGGTACCAAGCGGACAGATCTACTGCTAAGCAGAACTGGATCTGACCTGTGTGAAAAGGGTCTGAAATACCTTGGTCACTTGTTTGAAGGACTAATGCTCTGTCCTGTGCAGGCAGAGCTGCTGGTGGGTGAGCTGTGCCTGAATGTCGGCACCAAGAGCCTTTGGCAGAGATCATGTGGTATTGCACTTTTTGTTGCAAGTGCAAAACCGTATTTGAGGTGTAAACCCATTGCCTTCCACCACACTTGTATCACCATATTTATTGTGTAGATCAATGGTGGAATCTTTATACTGTAAGGATGCTTTTTAGCAGCAGGGGCTAGGAAACTAGTCAAAATTATAAGGGACAATGTAGATGAATCTATACAGTTCTAGACGGGGCTTTTTTTTCAACTCAGTTCCACCACCTTTGGCTCAGACCCTCTGCTCACCACTATCACTTGTAAACACAGAAGTCTGGCTTCTGTGTTTACAAGTGACAGGTTGTCTCCCAAAGGCTCCCACAGATCTGATATCTTGAGCAGCTCCCACTGATTGCAGGATGGGGAAAAGGGAGATGCAGGTGTTCAGGGTGCAGTGCGGATGCCAACCTCCCCACTGGATGATCTCCCCGCAAGTGAGAAAGACGGGGGGGGGGGGGAGTGGGGGGGAAGTTGGGGGGCGGGGGGGGGGGGGGGGGGGGGGGGGGGGGGGGGTGGGGGGGGGGGTGTGGGGGGGGGGGGCGGGGGGGGGGGGGGGGGGGGGTGGGGGGGGGGGGGGGGGGGGGTGGGGAGGGGGGGGGGGGGGGCGGGGGGGGGCAGTGGGGG